>WNGW01000012.1:512451-606782 GCA_011952105.1 Coreoperca whiteheadi | reverse complement strand
TGGCACTGCGGTTTAAGCACACACAGACACACACACACACACACACACACACACATGCTGCAGCCCTCCAGCTCTCCTCAGTCCAGGGGGCAGTAATGGGGTTTGGGTTCCAATTTTCCCCCCCCCCCCCCCCACCATACTTCTGTACATTGTGGATGCCCCCTGTCACCTTTAAATGGACTGTATTTACATAGCGCCTTTGTCCGAAGCAACTTGTGTGTTTTTTGCTCAATCAATTGTGCACTTTTTTTTTGGGATTATTTGGAGTTTCTGGCATTTGCACTCTGTGCTTTATGTGTAAACTGAAAATACACATAAATGTGCCTAAGAGTTCAAATCTGGGACTTTAACACGCGTTAAATATTTGTGTTGAACGTACTACATTACAACATGACGGTATTCTCTCCAAACATAAATGAGCGGATATTTGGCCCCCGTCTGAAGTCCGTCCTGCCACACCACACACACACACAAATACGTCGTTAGGTCAACATAAAGTGGAAAGGAACATGAACGCAGACACACACATATATCATGTGCTTCCAACCCTGTGGACACCCCCACCCTAATGTTAAACCCCTTACTTTAACCTTGACCTGATCCCAGTTTTAACCTTAATCCTTTAGCCAAGTGCAAATCCTAAATCAGCCTCTTGAAGACGGGAGGATCAGCCAAAATGCCCTTCATTTGAACAACAACAACAACAACAACAACAACATCTGTAATAGGTTCTCAGAAAGACAGAAGTAGAAGTTACAGGCCAGAACAGTGAGCCTTTATTAAGTGTGCCGTGGTTCTGACTGGCAGTGGATGGCAGACAGAGGCAAGATCCCAATTATTGGTGGAATGAAGCAGCAGCTGTTGCTCTCCGTGAGGTGGCTGGGGGGCTTGTTAGGTGTTCAGCGGCTTCAGGAGCTCCCCCCCCCCGGGAGCTTTCCTCTCACATCTGTCTGGGAGCCTTGTTACCCCGTCAGCCTCTGTCCTCAACATAGCCCTGCTAAATGAACAATTATGATGGTTGCAACCAGGTAGGCAGTATTACGCTCATCCCTTCAGCCGTGTAGCGTGGTGTAGTGCACTCTGGACATGTTTTTTAATTTTAGGTTTACTCAGGTATGTGTTGACTCGTGTTCTGTACTGTGGCGTAATTGCATCACTTACACAGTTTGCAGGCTGGTGTCCATTAGAAGAATCAATTCTCCAACAGAGGAAGTCATACCAAACTATTTGATACTGTTGTGTTTGCAGCACACAAACAACCAGGGGAAGTCTTTCATCGAGGAATTGCATAAAGCGAATGAAGGAAAATCATTTCACCTGTTTACCTGAAAGGATTTGTCCAACATTTTGTGCAAAATGCTGCTTTGGCATTAACATGCAGCGAAATCAGAGGATCAGTTTAAGCTCACTGTGTCCAGAACACACAGAGGTCTAGCATGGGTTTGACCTAGCTCACCGGATAGCGCGGTCAACCTGAAAAGACAGTTTTGGAGTTCATTCCAACCACTTCAAAACCGTCCTACCTCCTAGTCAGATGTCTGTTCCAAATGACTTCACTGTATGAATGTGGAATCTGGAGACTAATGCACGGTGCCAGTGCCATGCCTCTGAACACTTGCTTACTTAACCGTGAGCTGAAAAATATTTAGAGAACTTTGTAGGTGTTTTATGGGCTATTTGAATGAAATCAGTGTGAGGTGTGAGTGTTACTGACAGCTCCATGTTTTTATTTATTAATGAAGCGCACGTTTTGGTTTTTATTCAGCTGAGGTTTGTCCAACTCGGGCTGCTGACGCTTTGGCTCGGGCTGAATTCTAGAGTACATTTTGCGCACAGTGAGGACTGTGGATTGTGTCCCCCATCACTCACATTGGAATTGTGTCTCTTCATGGCCAATAAGTTGACGAGGAACTATTACAACAACCAAAAACTGTTTAAAGACGGACGTGGAAAAAAAAAGTCCCTGCAAAAACTGGTTTTTTTTGTCCACTTGGGGGCAGCAGAAACAAGACATTAACATATCGACGTGAACTGGGCCCCGTTCTTCGAATGCAGCTCACCTAAAATAATCCGGTTTATTCTCATCTCATCTCATCTGGTTCTTTGAAAGCTATCTGAGGTTTGATTTGTTAATCCTGGGTGGACGTTATCTGGCATAACAATGCGTTCTTAGAAATACAGCCAACACGAGTAGAGAGTTGAAACCATGATCATCATTCATATGCCTGGTTGAGTGCTGATCATGTGCTTGCAGACACAAGAGGTAGGTGTGTTGAGAACCATCCCAGCATGCACTGGGGCAACCGCTTCATGGACATAAGTCTCATTTTACTGTGTTGTTATGGGTGTCATTTGTTCTACATTGTGCTCCACAATGTTTCCACTGATCCACACTTTGATCAGTGTTAAAGATTAGGTGTTACCCGTGAATGTGCTCAGGCTACGAGGGATATCAGTGCATGATTGGTGGAGGTTCCCCTTGGACGTGCAAGAGACTTTTAAGTGACTATCATAAGCCCGCTGACAACGAAACCTCACTAAAATCTCCTAAAAGGCAGCTTTAAAGGTCCAGTTTGTAACATTTATGAGGAGCTGTTGGCAGAAATGGAATATAATAATAGATATAATATAATATTCATAAGTATGTTTTCATAAATGTATAATCACCTGAAAATAAGAATCGTTGTGTTTTCATTAACTTGGAATACACCCTTTTGACATGGTTTAAGGGTTTGTGTTTAGTCATTTCCTGCTTTATTTTGAATACTCACCTCTCCTCTTGTAGTTTTACTTCCTGTCTTTGTGTGGGTTTCCCCTCCATATTTGATTATCTGCCCCGCCCTGATTGGTTTCACCTGTGGGCATGTGTGAGTGTGGAATAGAGATTATGGAACGTGTCAAAAGTACAGACGGAGACCTTAAGATGTTATTAAATTTTTTTAAGGAAACGGAAATATTAAAAAGGATTTTTTTCTAAAAAGAACAAGTAGAAGGGTAGATACTCTGGCCCACACTCCGGCACAGTAGGTGGAGGAAAATGCACCTAAACGCTGGTTGCCACCCGCCAGAAAACCACAAGAAGAAAAAGAAGGAGAAGTTTCACCTGTGTCTCGTTATCTCCCCTCACCTGAATTTATTTAGTCTCTGTGAATCTTTTGTTCCTTGTCAGTTCGTCTTCGTTAGTCTGTGTCAAGCTGTCCAGCCTTTTCCAGTGTTTTGGACTTTGCTCACATTATGGACTTTCAGATTTTGCTGGTTCCCTATCAGATTTGTTATATCTGTTGGACTGATCCTGTCAGGGATTGTGTTGGCAACAGGGAAAAGGACCCAAATACAGACAGCTCTCTGAGGACGATGACTAGAATGTTTGTCAGATTACAGGCAGGCAACACATGAACAATGACGAACCCACTAAGAACAGAGGAAAATCACAACTTCAATACCCTCAGTTAGGGGAGAAAACGAGACACAGGTGGAAACAATAAGGGCAATCACAGGCAGGAAGCAATACTGACAGACACATGCGGGAACACACAAACCCTGACAGGAGCAGACATATTCAAAATAAAACGGGAACTGACAGCACATAAACAGCGACCATTGCCTGCCTGGATTGCTTGTTATAAATCATTGAACTTCACCTGTTCTGCCCCTAGACTCATCACTAATGGACAGGGATGGACTGGGACCAAAAATCGGCCCTGGCATTTTAGCCGATTTTGCCCAAAAACATTGGACCGCCGATATAGGCCTACCGCTTTTATACGTCTTTTCATGGGCTGAAAAAAAGAACGCACGTCGGCTAACCGGGAAAGTGGCCGTTATGCCAGATGGCCAGTCCGCCCGTGCTAATAAACAATTATATGCCTATATCAAACCTTGCGTTTTTAGGTAAAATCACTGAAAAGGCTGTTTTTCAACAGCTGAACAACTTCTTGGCATGAAACAGCTGTTTTGGTGTCTTCCAGTCAGGTTTTCGAGCACACCACAGCACTACCGTACAGAGACCTACGCTTTCAAACGGACTCTGGAGCGGTTCGTTTGTGGTAAGATCGTGATCTGACCTCGAACCGACCCAACTGCAAAAAGTACTGATCATTTTTGGACTAAAGCAGCTGCCGTAGTCATATTTTCGGAAGATGAGAATGTCAGAGTTAAGAAGAATTAATGCACGCCTCCGCTTGAAGTGACGAGCTCGCCGTTTGCATCAGAACGTTGTTTTGAAGCCCCATCCGTGCTTCATTATAGAAATGTGTTGTTTGCATGTTGTTGTGTGTACAACCAATGTAACAGATTCTGGCTGGGGACAAAACCTGGGTCGTCTCTCCATAGTTGTCTCCGTGTTGTTTGCTGGCTTTTCCTCTTCTGTTGGAATCTTCCCGCACGTAAATTCTGACCAATCGAATAGCAGTTTAGAAAATACGCCATGGCCAATGAGTGATGTGGATGTTGCCATGTGACTGCATTTTGGTTCGTTTCAACTGGTTTGGACCAAAGCAATCAGAGTGGTGTGAAAAGGAACCAAAAAAGCTGAAAAATGCTACAACGTATAATTGTTTTCCCTTGGTTCGGACCAAATGAACCAAACTAGAGGTGTGAAAGCACCCTTAAACTGGTTTGCATCCTACTTAAAATGACAGGGACTACTTTCCGTCTATAGGTAATTACACGTCTGAGTGGACAAAAATTACATTTGGAGTTCCTCAAGGCTCCATTCTGGGGCCTCTTCTGTTTAATATCTACATGGTCCCACTGGCTCAGATTATGGAAAACAACAAAATATGTTACCAAAATTATGCAGACGACACACAAATTTACATAACAATGTCAACGGGGAACTATGGTTCCATACAAGTGCTGAATAAGTGTATTGAATAAATCAACGATTGGATGTGCCTTCAATTAAACAAAGTTTGTTTTTGGAGCCAAGGAGGAACGATTAAAAGTCAGCACTCAGCTTCAATCAGTAATGTTAAGAACCACAAACCAAGCCAGAAATCTTGGTGTAGTCACAGACTCAGACCTGAATTTCAACAGCCACATTAATAACAATTACACAGGCAGCCTGCTACCACCTTAAGAATATATCCAGGATTAAATGGTTTAGTTCTCAACAGGATTTTGAGAAACTTGTCCATGCATTTATCTTCAGTCGACTCGAATACTTTAATTGTGTCTTGGGTTTGTGTTTAGTCATTTCCTGTTTTATTTTGAATACTCACCTCTCCTCTTGTAGTTTTACTTCCTGTCTTTGTGTGGGTTTTCCCTCCACTTTTGATTATCTGCCCTGCTCTATTGGTTTCATCTGTTTCGTTGTCGCCCCTCACCTGAGTGTATTTAGTCTCTAGCAAACTGCAATTTCACCGCTAGATGCCACTAAACGCGAAATAGATTCTCAGCTGAGGGAAGATGTTTAATATGCAAACCTGTTGAGGCGTACGTTAACATGCCACCGAACAAAGCCGTGCAGTCAGTTGGCCTGTCACAAACTGTAAGCATCGCGTTGTCATGGGAACCTACATGCATTCAGTTGGTGATGTAGAAAATCTGTAAGATTAGCACGCTAACAAATGTTCCACGGCAGAACATCCAACACTAACAGAATGATGAAGCGCAGCAGCTACACTTTGGATTATGTTTTTATGCTCATTTTCAATAAGAGTGGAAAATTAGAAATAGCTATAAACTCTCTGTGCAGCACCTCAGTGTCATGCTCTGTATTGAAACTATGTTAAATTGCATTGTCCTTATCAAATAAATGTTTAATAAAAGTAGGCGCACTCTAGTTCTACTCGCTCTGGACCTCTCCCTCACACTGCCTATCCCACACGTCACCTCAAAGACGGAAGTCTACTGGCAGCAGAGCGGAATATTTTACACATAAAGAGCAAACTTTAATATTAGAGAAATATAAAGAAGTTAAACACATAATCCATCTGAAAGCAACACAGCTGCAGTTTCCAAATGCAGGACGGACGGCTGGCAAAAAATCCCCCACTGGGTGAATGTTTCATAGGCTTCTAATATCAGTGCCCCATCATTAGGGCGCGACATCTGACTATACGTTTAGAATTATAATAATTAGGTTTATTTAAATAGCACTTATTAAAACCAGCGTTGCAAAGTGCTTCACAGTCATCCACCACATCCACAGCTGCAACACCGTGTCAACGGAACAATGCGAAAATCACATCTGCTGTGGAAAGCACTATATACTTTTATTTCTATTTCTTTTTACATATTAATTGAAAAACAAACTCAAATCATGGATTTAATTTACTATTAACAAATAATGCTTTTAAAAAGTGATGCGGACAAAATCCGTCATTTCCTAAAAAAGGGGTGGGGACATATCCCCAGCGTCCCCAGTGTAAACGACACCTATGATAGGAAACAAAAGAGGAATAAAACACAATGGATTAAAAACCATAAATAAAACACCAAGGTAAAATACAAAGACAATGGGTGAATCAAAACATAAGTGCAAGACTTTAGTGCAGCATCAAGAATAAAGTGTAATGTAAATCAATATTAACAATTAAACTATACTTAAATTGTAATGTAAAATTATAAGAAGGAAGAACGGTTAGTATATTCCATTAAATGAATGTGTTGCTTGGATGTATTCTTATGGTTTGTATGATCATTTTAGCCTTATTCTTTGAACTGAGACTTTGGAGCAAAGAAAAGCATAATCCAAAACAGAGAGTAGGCTTACTTTCATATCTTGTAAGTACAACAAGTACAAGACAAATGCTTCAATCAGTCTCTGCTGTAGGATGATATACAGAAGGTTTATCGAAGCACATCCTTCAGCCTCTCCATGCCCCAGAACAGCCTCTCATTCCTGGGGAGACATCCAGGAAAAATCCCCCCTCCAGCTGGATCTCCATGCCCCAGGATGGGGTCTCATTCCTGGGGAGACAGCCAGAAACCAGCAACCCATCCAGCAGCCTCTCCATGCCCCAGAACAGCCTCTCATTCCTGGAGAGACATCCAGGAAGACTCCCCCCCTCCAGCAGCTTCTCCATACTCGAGAAATGGCTGTCAATCCTGGAGCCCCACAAATGCTTGGGCCTACAGGCCCGAGAACAGGCTCTCATCCCTGTGTAAGGGGGCTCTCCCTGGGTCCTTGGGTCTTCCAAAGGCTTTAGCCTGGGAACCAGACGAATCTGCCGAGCTCATGTTTCAATTGCTCTGGCAGGTACGTCTGGCCCCTCTCCCATTCAAACAGATTTCCCCCCGTCCTGGATTCAGTGATTTTCTTCCTGCTTGAAAGGTGTCAGGGTAACCTGTATGCACCGGGTCTGCATCTTATGTATTTATTGGGTATTTTTATTAAGCACTATGTATGCTTTGCGTATTTTTCCTACATATTGTGCACTTATTGTGTATTTTGTTATGTACTGTGTATTTATTGTGCATTTCCTTTAGTTTTTTTACATTTATGTTAAAGTTCCTGTAAAGCACTTTGTGACTGATGTTTGTGAAAAGCGCTATACAAATAAAGTTTACTTACTCACTTACTTCCAGTGGCTTTTTACAGTTTCTGTCTCTGAAAACAACGGGAGCGGTGAGAGTGAACCAACACAGTAAAGTTGAGGGCCGGACAGATAAACGATGAGCTGAAACTCACTCTGTAGCCCCTGAAAGCCGAGGGAGCAGCACATTCGTCCCTACCAGAGATCCGTCTCACATTGTCATTTCAGGCGTTATGTCCATCAGAGCCGCTTCAGGGAACTTCTGCTAAAACCTTGTTTTTGCTTACATCCCGTGGTCGAAATTCTCATCTTACGCCGAGGTTTGTCAGTACACCATGACGCCACTAGTGGGTGTGGTTAGAGATGCAACACAGAACACTCACACTCCCCACAGAGGTCAGCAACTCCAGCAACACTTGTAGTATACAGAACACCTTTATTGTTAGTCTAATGTTGGTCTAACATTAAAGTGTTGCTGCAGTCTTGACCTCTCCATGCACCTTGGAAGCAGGTGAAGTTCACTTCTGACCACACCCAGCGTCACTGCTGGTGACCTGAAACTACCAACCAGAGGAGCTCGGTGAAACGCTGGTGTTCAGCTTCATCACCAATCCCAATGGGACCTCACCATGACCAACTTTATTCTGCTCACTGGTCCCATAAAACAAATGACTGCAGTTGTTAATACCTGTTGTCTGTTTAAGATGGTGTTTGTTCTCAGCCACTGCAGCAAACCACAGACCCAGCAGAGGGACAGAGCAGGGATTACTGAGAGTCTGGACTGTTTCTCCACGCTCATTGTTCTTTGTCGCTTGTGTTGTGGGGTAGCAGCGGCCATGACCAGGCTCTGTTTTCATCTATTCGCAGCTGTGTTTGTTAGGCTGCCAGCAGAAGCAGTCATCACTAGCAGGCCCCTGTTTCCTCTTTGTGTGTTGGACTGAGCTCGGCCCGTCCTCAAACAATCACCTATCAGGTGTTGCGGTGAGAGGACCTCTTCAGATTTCTAATGCAAAGTAGGAAATGGTCATTTGTTAAATACAGTGCTGATATGATAACTTGACTGAAGGATCAAATCGTCTGCAGGTTTTCTTAGAGACTTTCTTGAGGACTGAATGAAGGTATAATACATCGTATCTAATGTTTCATTGTTGGTAGGAGACACAGGATCGTAAAGCACTGCCACTGGCTGATTTGCAGTAAACTCATTAGTTCAGGAATTTGCTCAAAGGACAGTTTCTTCCACGTCTTTAACAGTCACATGATCCATCGATAACCAAGCGACCTCTACCTAATCAAAGTCAACATGTTGTACGTTTAATTAACATTTGAATCCATCATAATTGGAAGGCAGACATTTCTGGACAGCTCCAACACAAAATGACTCCTAAATTGGGAATGGATGAAAGTCGATTTGGAGCGGCGGGATGATGAATGAGCCTATCAGGTTGCCTTTGAAGTGGTTCTTTGCTTTTGGCTCCAATAAATTTGATCCCAGACTTATGTTCAACACTCCACCCAGGACAGCTCACCGACAGATAAAGGAAACCTGATCTGACTAACGGGGCTGGCTGAGGCGTCTCAAACACATTCTTCAACTGTGGTTTTGCTGACCTGTTGTCGAGCAACTAATCCAGTCAGTGATTTGTTAGGAGCTGCTGGTGAAGTATTCCTTTAATGTCTCAATAAACTTCCTCTTAACTGACTTTTTGAACTGTGTTGAAACAGTGTGATGATAAAAAGGAATGTATTCTCTTCTTCTCCCCAGGTTGCATTAAAAACAGCCAAGACCTTCGTCACAGTGTTTCCTATCAACAAAGCTATTGGCAAACACTCCTTTCAGATGGTCACAATGGCCAGTGTAATAATATGACAGAATACAATTATCTTTAGGTTGCTTGTGATTGTCTGTCTTGGCCTTCAGACTGCTGAATTGAGAGCATTCCTTTACCTGATGTGTTCATCATGCTCCTGTGAATGTATTCTATAGGTTTTGTACTGACACCCGAACAGTCCACCCTTATGTTATAGCTGAACAGGTGATTCCAAAACCATGGGCTTTAATCTGTCCACGTGCATTACCCCTGTAGAATATGTGGAAATGTAAATATGTCTTTAACTACATAACTACATGAATCAAATAATTACACTTTAATTCACTCGTTGGGCCTCCACTCCGACATATTATCGGGAACTTGAAACTAATTCAATTAATTAAAAATCAGATCATTAAGTTGATCAGCCTTTAAGAAGCACTGACCTTGTCTTCTGCTTCAAAGAAAACACACAGACAACTTCTTTCTGATTAAATGAGGACGTTAGTTTATAGCTAAATGCCTAATAACTGAATAAATGAAGGATTAATGAGGTATATGGGAAAGAAAATCAACACAACAGATGAAATAGATGAAATAAGCCTGGTCTTATTGGCAATAGTGGCGTGATCTGATTTATAAAACGATATAAAAAGAGAAATGCTTTTATTCAACAGCAAGTCTGTATCGCAGCAAAACCGTGGCTATACTGTCATACGGTGGGCTGCACTGTTTGATGATGAAGATGAGGTTCTGCCAGACTCTGGGAGGCAGCTGGACACCGAGCTGATGAGGTCTCCTGATCGGTCTGCCGGTCCCGTTGCAAGCCCGATGGTGAAGTCGCTGCTGCCACAGTTCTCTGGAGGTGCAGGATTCGAAGTTTCTTTGGCTCTAACCTTTGCTGCGTTAGAGCACAGACGCCAGGCTAGGCTTGAGTAACCTTGGAAGAAAAATAACGCCGCAAAAATCGTGAGGCTTAGTGGTAAAGATGCAACAAGATTGAAGTCAAAAGAAAGACTCTTCAGTTATACTGAGGCATTAAAACTTGCTTGGAAAGGGGTGCCCTTGTGAACGGACTTTAGGCGAAGAAAAGAACTGTTTTGTCAGCCTAAAGCTGAAGGGTCTGCGAGACTAGTTTGGTTCATTTGCCAAAGGACGAGGTGTCTCGAGTGTGGAGGAAGGCTTTCCTCCCTATTCCTTTTCCCACAGCTCATGTTGTTCTGACTAGTGAATTTAGTTTTATGCACAAAGTGTCCCAAACTCAAACATCACTGTGGCCAAACAGTCATCATTGGTGACATGGCACAGTGGTTATAAAACATTTCAAGCCAATCATTAAGTTTAAAACACATTTTAACACTACAAATAAGTGGCATAAGGTTAAACAATACAGTAGAAGAGCTACAATATTCTACAGACTCACGATGGCGATCAGACTTCTGTCTGTTGTTCAGTGGGTGGCGCTGTTGTCACCTGGTAAACAAAAGGCTAACTTCCTGAATTCATAACTTGCTCATTTCAGTACCTATAAAAATTAAAGTTGGGTTACACATCAAGAAAACATGTGCTGATTAATGTTAGCTGGGTTACTGATTGGCTATATAGCTAATTCACATTCATTCAGAGTTGGGTTAAAACAAGAATAAGAGCAATAATGGAGGAGGGTATGTTGTTTTAGTCTCTCCTTTCTAATCCGGGAAGTCAGTTTATTGTCTTTAAATGTTACTGGTGCTGCATTAGCATGACAAGAGATGGCTTTGCTCTGGAGTGGGAAGCTCTGTTCTCATCTGGCAAGTTTCCAAATATGCACCTTTACTGTTTTAGAGTTGGGTTCAGAGATAAGCAGAGTGTCTTCAAATCTTCCTCATGGCATTCCAATAGGTCGTAAACTATGCAGCTGGGTGAGGAAAAATTCCCCCCTCCGTTGTTCTCGCTACACGACAGAATGTTCATATTAAACTTAGTTGTTTTTTTTACCTTTAGTTAGACAGGGAAACATCACCATTTACTTTCCTCTTTACACTCCTACAGTGACACACACTCACACCTGGACGCTGCAACTAGAACGAGAATAGAATCATCAGGTAAGTGCTTTGGTGCAATGTTGCTGCTCACATGGTTGATGATGTTCTTCGTGACAGCTCCTTGCTTTTGTTTTGAAATCATCCAGGAGATTCTAATAGAGTTTTAGGGGACTAGAACGTAGGACAAGTTTCTCAATCCATAAAGCGACATACTTGCCATCAGCAGATATGGAGAATATCCATCTCAATGACAACTAAGCAGCCTCTATCCTCTAATGAAGACCATGAGATGCAGTTGACAGCTCCAGGATGAGCTAGTACGAGAAGCCTGAGTTAAAGATTATTTTGTCAGATAGCTGTTAGATATTTACCATGTCAATGATAAAGCCAACAGGTTCCCCTGGCCTCCAGTTATTGTGCTAAGCTAGGCTAAAACATCTGTCAGGAGCTGTGCGTCTGCAGGTGTGTGCAGTAGTTGCTAATTGGCATCGACAGAGCAGCATCCAGTCCTTCAGATAACCAGCACAAATCTCTCCCTGGTAGACGAGGTGATTTTATTCAGCATGGATTCCACTTCCCAGGTCAAAGGCCAGCAGGGTTTGACATTAACTACGACCTGTGGCCACAAAACGTTACTCTCTGGCATGTAGGTGGCCCCCTGTGGCCAACAGGTTTCATCCCTGTACTGCGAGGACTATGAAAAAAATCTAACGGCAACAAAAATGTAGGGGTGAATGGAAGCAGGAGTGGCTAGAATATGACACATCTAAGGATGTAATGTAACGTTACTGTGGTGCGTGCTGCCTAGCTCCATGGTGCATTGATACGCAGATGACAAAGCCATACCAAGGTGGGTCGGTTTCATTCTAATCCAGTTTGCTGGCCAGCTGCACTACTTACTAACGTTTGCATTAACGTTTTGTTTATTTGCAGCTTTCTACCTCTTGAAAGACGTAGATAGCCGCAAATGAACGTACTACTAACGCTAGTAAGTAGAGAACCTAGCTAGCTAACTAGATCACTTCACCTCAGTGACTATTTAGCCAAGTGTCAGAGTTAAGGAAGGCTGTGTTAAGTTGCATTAAATTGCCTTTTCTGTATTGTTTTTGCAAATTGACATCTGGGTCATCAAAAATGTACTTTGGTCACCAAATGTAGGGCTTGGTGGCAATATTAGCGCCTATCCCGGGTCGGCATCAGAATCAACGGCCACCGAGAGAGCAGATCTTATCGGCTCTGTGTTTCCGACACTGATGGGTTATGACTCAGAAACAAGAAGCAGATGATGTCTGACAAAGATGTTCACATATGAGAATGAACTGCATGGTGGAATTAACCAATGCCTAATACAAAACACTACAGTATGTTAATGTGGGCAGTGGATACACATGCCTTAAAACTGCAGGTAGGTGACTTATGGATAAATAACTATAACTACCAATATTTGTGAACATATAGAGAGAAAGCCTGCACTCTCGCTACCAAAAACATATTGACTAAAGTTGTTATGTGCTGTTTAGGCTGTTTAGAAGCTATGGGGCAACGCATCTGCACGCGCCGCCGTCACCATGGTAATTCAGTGACTGTTGGAACACTGGAGATCACTTCCTGCAGAGTTGCAGCATTTGCATCAGTCAAAGCTTCACAAATGAGTTCACGTGTACATTTTCCACACAAGCCCATCTTTCCCTTGCAAGCTTTAGTCCAAAGTGTTCAGATGGGCCTGTGAGATCAATTAAGGAAGTGAGGTCTGCCAACCACTCAGGGCTGCTCAGATCAGCAGTGCTGTGAGCTTTTCCTTTTACTGATGTTCCCATGTGGTCATAGTGACAGCTAGCATTCACAATAGGAACTGCATCTTAAAATAGTTAGTGGGCCAAATCTAATTTTAATATTGATAAAACTCACAGGCCATATGAATGAAGGGGTCAGGCTGCACATGGCCGGCAGACCGTAGTTTGGCCTCCTCATACAGTGTACGTAATGTAACTGTTAGGAAATGTCAGACGACACAGTAATCTGATTGCTTTCTTACATAACAGCTTCAGAACAGGACTCTTAAAAAAGACGACGCTGCTCTCTCAGTGCAGCCTAAAAGCAGCAGCCCAACAGTCAGCGCTCGCTGCCCCCTTCCTGCTGTGTCAGTCACTTTTTCTCTTTATCTGCTCACAGCTCCATCCAACACCTTCCCTCCAGATTGATGCTTCACCTTATTTTATAGTAGTGTTATTGATTAGCACTGTGCTTGTCAGTGGTGCATAAAATTAACACTGTGTTATAGGGGCATGGATTTCTGTCGGCCCTTGACAAGATAACCCATTATTGGACGACTGCTCCTAATTTGTTTTTGTTTATTCAGAAGTATAAAGTAACATTCAGCCAGCCCCAATAATAAGTCTACTACCTGCAAATCCTTGTTGTGCCATCGACGGCCACTAATCTTCGCTGCTCCTAATTACATCAGCCTTAATTAACCAATCTTTACCCCATTTTACCTGCTTAATCCTGCACTCAACCAAACTGCATTAGTTCAACTGCCTGCGTTTGCTGAATTGGAGTTTCCAGTTGTCCACGTGTCACTTTTAAAGAAAGCAAATGTCCTTAAATCCTGAGTTCCTGAGTTGTGTTTAATCTCTCCGTTCTTTACTATCTTATTATTTTATTGTCTTTGGCTAAGAATGAGAAAAGAAAAACTCTTGATTATCAAGGCTTTGCAGTTCTGTGTTATCAGCCTGCAGTCACATCTTTGCGTTCCCCAAGTTTATTTAAAAGGACAGTTCACCCCAAAATCAAAAATACAAATACATTTCCTCTTAGGAACTATTTTCTTTCTATAGTTCCCACATGAAACTGTTCACAGCGAGGTCTGCGGATTATGTTGAGTAACCGGGTCATGATGTCTGGATAGAGACGTTGCTGTTGAGTTTTTCAAATGTATTTCTGGCACTTTGAGCTCCACAACCGAGTGCCATAGAGTCCCATTAAATTCAAAAAGCAGACATCTCTACGTCTGATATCTCCGAAGCTCTGCAACTCACACTGAAACAGTCTAGAAAATCACAGGCCTACTGTAATATAGTGCTATAACTGTAGGAGCTATCAGTACAGAGTAATCTAGTCATTCTCACACACCAAAGGCACAGCCCTCGGGAGCAATTTGGGGTTCAGTATCTTCCTGAAGGACACTTTGACAAGTGGGCTGGGGGAAACTGGAATTCGAACAGCAAACCTTCTGATTGGTGGACGACCCGCTCGCCCACAAAGCCACAGCCGCACTCTTATAAATATTGCCCTCTTCAGCCTTGGGTACCACTGTCAAGGATTGTTTGTAATTCAGAAAGGTCTTACTCCACTACCTAAGGTTTTAGCCTTTAGTCGAGGTATCTATTTTCTTCAACTTCAAATTTAGGTGGTGAGACATGCTTCCATCTCATAACAATAAGGCACCTAATCAGCAAGTTAGTGAAAGCCAGGACCTTTTATCAGATTATCGTCATTTACCGGGAAAAATCACAGTACATGGATTGGAAGTAATTGTTACATCGTGAGCACTATAATACTCTAATTGGGCACAGGCCCATACTATGTGTAAAAGAAAAGCCCTTGCAAGAAGTGAGTCCTTGGATCTTTTACAAGCATCCTTCTGGTAAGGAAACATTTTTGCTACTTTGGCGTTAATATAATGGACTCTAAATAGAATTTTACATCTAAGTAGTCCATCATGTGCAGATAGAGCATGAGTGTGCCAAGTCTAACATTTTTTCCCATTTATCAAAAGTAAGTTTTGTGCCCAAGTCCTCTTCCCACATGTTCTTGACATGGATTAGAGGGCTCGGGTCGACTCAGTTAAAGTACCCCTCCGCTCAAAAAAGTTCTCTAAAATGTCAAACATTGACTTTAATGACCTGTATCTGTGCAAAGATTTGTCACTATAGAAGTGTTTTTAAATCCCTCTGATCTCTGTACACTTCCCTAAAATCCACACCAGGCAAGCTCGATTTAGGACGTCACAAACTCGAAACATTACAGTGATCTGGAACATGGAACTCTTTTATCTATCTATCTATCTATCTATCTATCTATCTATCTATCTATCTATCTATCTATCTATCTATCTATCTATCTATCTATCTATCTATCTATCTATCTATCTAGGGGAACACAATACCCATCTCGCCATGTCAGTCTGAATGTGAAGCAGTAAAGGCACACTTAGGAACAAAGTGCTCGGGGACCCAGGAGTATCTGGAAGGTCCAAGCTATAAAACCTTACAAAGGTATGGGGCGAAGACCAGCCCGCAGCCTCAGATATATCAGGAAGGGATGTTCCTGACCACCATGGCCTGATAGACGCCCCACTTCGTGTAGAGTGAGCCTTGATAGGCAGAGGTGAAGGAAAGCTACGCACCTCAGAAGCCTGTGCAATAGCTTCACCAATCCACTTGCTGATGGTGTGTTTGGTCGCCGGGCAGCCCTTCTTGGCCAAAGCAAACCAGCAATTGGTCGGATCGCCTCCACTGAGATGTTCGTCGTCAAAGGCTCTGACCGGGCAGAGCAACTCTAGCCTGTCCTGTTCCACTGACACTACATTTTTAGGAGGACAGAAGCCCTGAAGGACCACGTGCCGGTCCACCGCAGTGGGTATCTTGGGTACATAACCTGGTTTTGGATGGAGGATGGCCTTCACTGCACCTGGAGCGAACTTCAGGCATGCAGGGGCCACTGCCGATGCCTGCAAATCTCTCACTCTTTTGAGAGAGGTCATGGCCAGCAAAAATGCCATTTTTAAGGCCAGCCACTTATAAGAGACCACCAACAATTTGTCTATTCGAACAACAACATGGTGGCCCCTGAGGTTTGGGAGAAAGTGCCATAAGGCTAGCAGAACTGCAAACATCTCTAGGCGATTTGTATGCCCATAGATGATGCATCAACCACAGAGCTCTGGCAGAGCTGGAGGCCTTCGTCGATAATATTTGTAGATGACACACAGCTCCTAGCACTGGACCCTGGGTCAGGAACCAATGTTTCCTCCACTTGACCAACGAACGAAGGCACCGGCGCGTAACCTTGATTAGGCAAAAGGGGTTGCCCCTCGGGGAAAACCCTTTGGCCCTGAGCCACCACTGCAACTGCCTCATGTGCAGCAGGCCAAGCGGTATCACAGTGGACGCTGCTGCCATTTCGCAGTGAGGTGTCGGCCTAGCTGCACCCTGGACACCATGGCCAGGATCGACTCGATATGTGCGGAAGACAATTGTGCCTGCAATGTAACCGAATCTCACACCACTCTTAGGAACATGGTCCTTTGGGTAGGGGTAAGCATGCTTTTGCTCATGTTGAGTCTCAGCCCCAGGGACTGCACGTGAGCGAGCGCGACATCTGGATGCTGGACTGCGTTAATATTAGCCAGTTGTCTATATAATTGAGATTCTGGACTCCTTGGAGCCTGAGTGGTGCCAGGGCTGCATCCATACATCTTGAGGGGAGAGTACTAGGCCGAATGGAAGGACCCAATACTGGTAAGCTTTACCCCCAAAAGCGAACCTCAGGAACTTCCGGTGTTCCGGTAAGATAGAATTATGGAAGTACGCTTCCTGAGAAGCTTCTGCATTAGCTAGGAGTATTTCACTCTTGTGGAGAGTTTGTACCCTCAGAGTTTACCAAAAAATCAAGAATACGTATAATTGCAGAGTGGATGCTGAATTTGAGAGGCACAGGATTTCTGAGTTACTCATCGTGAGATGTATTAAAATGCCTTTTCTTCCCGAAGCCACATGGCTAAGGGCTCAATCGCAATGGGTGACAGGGGGTAACCATGTCCAGTGCCATGGGCAGAGGTGTCAAGTAATGAAGTACAAATACTTCGTTACCTTACTTAAGTAGAAATTTTGGGTATCTATACTTTACTGGAGTCATTATTTTTCAGCCTACTTTTTACTTCTCCTTACATTTTGACTCAGTTATCTGTACTTTCTACTCTTTAGATTTTAATAATAGCCTCATTACCTTTATTTCATTTCAGCTAATTTTCAGTCCGGCTTGTCAACTTTCAAAAACAAAAACAAAAAACCTATCCAGATAAATGCTGCCATCCGGACAGAGTGAATGTGATTATGGTTGGATGAGAAGTACAAACATATACCATTCCGACAGCCTATTGGTTTGTACGATCCATCGCGGCTGCACATGACACAGATCCCGTCACACTCCAGCAGGAACACAGCCAGTGTTGGGGTCGATAGTCAAAGAAAGTAATAAGTTACAGCAGACGTATGTAGCCCAGTACGAAGATGTCCGTCACATATATGGTTCTTTAATGTATCTGCATTGTACTAACATGCGTTCATGTTCAATGGGCATATATGCGGCTGTAACAGGCAGCCTAGTGCATCCCACATGCTTCAACATTAACATTTTAATATAACATTATAGTTATTATGGCCTGTAGAAACGTGTTTTTGAGGAGGTGGGGTAGAGCACTATAGGCCCCTGTGGCCCCTAAGCTTTTGTCCTTAATGGCATTTTTTTACTTTTACACTTCAAGTAGTTTTGAAACCAGTACTTTTACCGTTTTACTTGAGTAAAAAGCTTGAGGTGATACTTCAACTTCTACTAAAGTCTTTTTAAACCCTTGCATCTGTACTTCTACCTGAGTAATGAATGGGAATACCTTTGACACCTCTGGCCACGGGAGAGTGAAAATGCAGCTGAAAGTATGTAATTCATTTGCACAGAGGCCACTGGCCCAGTATATAATAATTTTATCCATGAAATATAGTTTTCACTAAAATCAAACTTATGTAGAACATGAAAAGGCTATCTTCAGTCCTCCCTATTGAAGGCGTTTTTGGCGTCTAAGGACACTAATACCTATGATATGTTAAGGCCTTCGGTGTTCAGAATATTCAGAAGTTGTCTGGTTTTGTAAAAATGTCTTCCTAACATAAACCTAGTTTGATCCACTGAAATGATGTGGGTGTGGTTTTGTAGTCTACTTTTCAGAGGGAAATAGGTCGATAACTTCTCAGAGTGTATTTTTTATGAGGAGTCACAGCACTATAAATTTACAAGGAGAAAAATGGACCAGAAAGCGTTTCAGTAAAATTAAGAGCATGATTTTATTTCTAAATACGCTACAAGTCAAATGGCAAAACAGGAAAATCTCTTTCACCTCTATTTTGTACATTTTTAACCCCTGAGCACCACAATCCAGCATTCCCATAATGCACTGGATTCATCCAAGATGAACGAAAGGGAAACAAAAGAAACATTTAAAGCTTCATACACAGCTAATAAAGCGATTAGTGTCTAAAAACTACCAGCATAGCATAGCTAAAATACAAAGTAAACATGTTATTTGAATACATAAGTCAATCCATTGTTTTTTTTTCTGCATGCAGAGCTGTCGCTTTCTCTTTGTTTGTCTGCTCTGCTCTTGGTCATGACCTAAAAATCAAGCGAGCGTGGTCACAGCTTGAAAAACTCTTTGGTGAGAAGAATGCCAGTGATTCAATGCTGCGGCCTCACAGTCATCTGAAGTGTCCAGTGATGGGCATCGTTCAGCAGTATGTACAGTACAAGAGGAGGGGCTGAGGACGAGATAGTCATGAGGAATAGACTACGCCGGTGTTGCGTTTACAGAGAGACAATCAGAGACACAGCACCTGGATTATGGAAATAGAAAATGTACACTGTCCTGAATGAGCCTTGATCCAGGGGCATCATACTGCAAATCATGATCACGATATTCATCTCATGGACATTTCAGTTGCCAAGTTTTTTAAAATTTGTTGAATGAAAAGACAAACCTTTGGAACCTTTGAGGTTGAAAAATGACATCAGGCATGTGTAAAGAAACAAAAAACATGGTTTACCCTGACAAACAAAGGTTCATTAAAGTCAATACATACAATAATACATATAAAATCAAAGATTTCTTCCTCACTTACTGACTGAATTTTTGTCTGTATTGAGTAATGATGTCAGATATGTTACTTTACACCTGCCTGACATAGGCAATCTTCTTTTGGAAAAGAAGATGGAAAAAAAGACTAACACCCAATGAGTTTGAATTTTTAATATTCGGAGCCTCCGAGAGACTGAAATGTCCGGCTCCTGATCCAGGACCATGATACGTACTCTGATGGTCTTGGTTCAAGGCTATTCTTGAATAAAATTCATTATCACAAATGGTAATTTGGTAATGGTAGGTTGTGTCATGTTCTCAAGTGGGAGAAGCAGCTAGTTCTGGAAGTATTTATACCCTCAGTTTTCTTTTAATGATCTCCTCAATGTTCCCCAACACACAACCACAATTGAATGATCCTTCAGATTGATGATATGGTCATCAGTTTGGATTATATCAACATACTTTGTAGAGATACAAATTCAACATGTTCTTTTTCCAACTAAATCACAAAATGGGTCCTTTGTCATTGTCAGCCAAAACGACCCATATAAGTATTTTTCTTACCCCTATTGATGGGGGGCAATTTTGTCAATGCCTTCCAAAAACCGTGATAAATGACAAATACAAAAATGGTACGTTTATGGAAGAATTACGGTACTACCAAGTAGTTCTTCTTTTAACCTTAACAAGAATACTTGGTAATGGTCAGAGCTGGGAAAAGGTCTTGGTCATGGTAAAACAGAAATAAAGCCAGTGTTGCCTGTTGGTCAGAGACAGGGCGCAAAAAGTGTTGAATGTTTTGTCGACCCAACCACCCACCCTGAACCTCTTACGGTACGTGTCCACGCTTCCCATTGATTGTCCATCTAAACAGTGTTGCAATGCATTCTGGTAGCGCCACGGTGTGTTTTGAGAGATGGGGCGATTGGCCGCTCCTTATTTGAATAAAGTTGAGGCCTAGGCTACTTTATGCAAATCAGGGGCGTCCAGTGTGACTCTGGTAACTCCTGAAAAACTTTTAAACTAACCCTTGTCGATCTCAAATGAAGACTGCATGGCTAATTTCTCACGTCAAATGTTTTCAAAAACACAGTTCAGTGAACTATTTTTCCAAACGAGCTGCCATGTTGGTCCGGTTTGAAATCCGGGGGCATACAGCCCACGAGAAAGCATTCGTCCAATCAGGTGCAGATAGGAAGTGCTTGTATTAGTATTAGTCATAGAAGAGAAATTGATAACTGCTGTGTCAGGATATCCAATCCTCTATGATGCTTCGCTGCCATCATATAGACACAACATGCAGAGGAACTCAGTTTGGAGGGCCCTGGCTGAGACTGTTGGTGTTTCCGGTGGCTTGAAAAGATATATTGGTCTGTATTCTGTATGATTAGACAAGTTAACCAGTTGAAAAGGCACCTATCAATCATCTGTCGTCACACAGCCTAGTGGTCCTCCCCTCCTGCACCCAAAGCTGGGAAGTGGCGCGACCTCTCGCCCTGCGGACACGTACCGTTAGGGGTTTTGCAGCACTGCCTTTGCTCCTGAGAGACAAAGTATATATAAGCTGCGTGGCCATAAACAGCCCTTTATGGGTCCATGTAAAAGAAATTTCGTTTTAGGCAACTGACAAATGATCAACGCTATAGCAGAATTCAGAGCACTTTGTCGTTATAGTTAGACGTCTTATCAAAAAAAACTGATGTTTCTGAATCTGGTGATTCAACCTGGAGAGTTTCACATCCGTACAAGCCTTGAAGAGCTGCGAGACTGGGAGTCACCTAACATCGAACTGGACTTTTACTTCCAGAACCCTGGATGCCTAAAATAACTTCTCCCACTTTGCAGTTCTATTAAGGGTGGATAAACGTGTGTGGATGCTTCTGAGCCAGGACAATATGAAGACCACCGTGGCTGAAACAACGCTCCAGATTTGGTCAGATTAGGACGTTTTGTCTAGTATTCAAGTCCAATAATATTGAGCTGATATCATTGTTTCAGTGTTGAAGGATGCAAAACCAAGTTTGTGTATAAGGAAGTGAATATTTTCTTGGGCCTTTGCTGTGTCTCCCTGCAGAGTTGTCTGATTGCTAAAAAACACATTTCAAGTAAACATGAGAATCATAAAGCACGACCACCTTCAACAGCTCAACTGGCAGCTGAGGAGTCAGCTCATCTTATTGGCTGAGGATTGTCCTCTGCTGCATGATTGTGTTTGTACAATTTCAACATCGCCATCTATACATACAGTCACACAATATATTATTAGCTTTGTCACCAGTAATCAGCCTGGAGCGTTACACTGTCATCGTGAAACTGAACTAGTCATAGCATTTTAAATCAAGGTCTGTGAACAATCTGCTTGAAAACTCCTGCACAGTGAGGAAGACAGCGACACGCAAGGCAGTTCTTAGTGCTTTATCAGTAGTGGCGACAAATGTTTGTCCTGAGGGTGGCGCTACACAACAAGTCATGGCGTCAAAATGACCATCCACAACAGATTTCATGGAAAGCTGGCCGCTGGTTGTATATTTGGAATTGCAATTCTGGCATTTCTGAGAATTCTCACAAAAATCTATTCCCTTTCCCAGAAAGAAATACCTGCGGGATCCCAGGATTGTTTTATTAATGTGTTCTTACATGCACCCGCGTGTCCGCGCACTGAAGACTACCACCAAGTCGTATATTCTGAAACAAACGCCTTCTGCTAACTCCACTTACGCGGCCTGCACACGACTGCTGCAGCTAAAGCCTAAAGTACAAACTTTTCAGCTGTAGCGGTTTCCTCCAGTTACGTTTCAAAAAAAAGGCAGATTACAGCTCATGTGACCTGATCAGACATGCAGATGGCGTACTTTAAAAGTTCATTCCTGACTATAGCCTGACTGATACTGGATTGTTGAGGTCGATACTGATATCAATGTTGAGAACAATCCAAAATATTGGTCCATATTTGTTGTTGGGTTTTTGTTTCCATTTATTTCCTTAAACGTGGTTCTCAAACGATAGTGACCAACATATGTAGTGAGCGGGGCATGTTCCGCTCGTCAGTGCTCTCTGGTGGATAAACTATAATGACAATGTGTTCTAAATCAACTTCATTTTTGGCAAGAAACGTCCAACCACCGTCCTCAGGCCTCACCGCTGACAGGACAACTCTAAGACCTGTGATTGCCAATCATTGTTACAAAGCACTGCCTTCCTCTTTATGTTCACGTTTTCACGCAGATTGGACTCGTTCTGACAAGTGTCCCTAATGTGTCTCACAAGAGGCTGTCTTGTTGCGCCGGCACAACACCTAACGTAAAAAGCACTTTGAACATGTTGCCTAATTCTCTAGCATGTCCTTTTGTTTTTTTTTTTGGTTCACACAAACACACTGATATGAAACACCATGAATACACTGGCAATTAAGATTGTGGACAGGCTTGTTGGCACAGTCTATAACAAATGAGGTAGATGTGTGTCATTAAAATATTCCCTTCTTTGGTGTAATCATTCAAAATATGAAAGAAAAAAAAAAAATCCAGTGATCTGTTGAATTAAAACATTGATTTTCAAGTGGCTGTACAATACAAATGAATGAAATTTATGAGGTATATCATGTATTCTTACTTTACTATGACTATATACAGGTACATTGGTGAGGTATCTGCATTCAAGAAGACTCTTAAAAAGGGTCGGCAAACAAAATGGTGGAGCTGAATGCAACGTTTGCAGGGTTGAATATAAAACATAATAAATAAAATCTGCAATTACATGCTTTAACTGACTTAATAAAAACCAATATATCGACAAACCGGTACCCATTTCCCTTCACAATAACGAAAATATTTGATATCTTTATGAAAGCTGAGAAACAAAGAGAGAAAGGAAAGCGGGAGAAGCTCTCTGATGTTAGACACAAGTGCATTACTAAAGAAAAGAAGCATGGATTCTATTCACAACGCGTGGCAGCCGTGTGGCTGACGACCCCTTCCTACAGACTTCTATGTCTCGCTGTCACCTCCCTTACTTCTGTTCACCTGCGCCCTACAGGCAGAAGTGCTCCACTCTTTCCAGTCACGCTCATTCTCGAAGAGTTCAGGAGGACTCTCTTGATTCATTTCTTCCCAAGGCTCATCGATCCAAACCGCATTTCTCCACCAACGTCACATCGGCTCCGCGCTTCTTACTTGCTCTGTGAACGAATATCACTGATTTCTCCTACATGGTAGTGGTCCTGGCTTTAGTCGGTGCGTGTTGCAGAACATTTCTTCAAAGAACAATGCAATCTCATGTGCTGCAGCTTTACCGCACTCAGCCTCAGCAGAGATTTTGTAAGTATTTCTGACCACAACCAGTGGAGCAATGATGTTGATTGCAGTGTTAATCCTAATGAATGAGGACAGCGTTGGACCGGAACAATGCTTGTCTTCCCACCGGTTTAACCGCTCACTGTCTCTGCACAGATATCCTGTGATCTTGACTAACCAGCTTGCTTTATAACACTAATCATTTAGTCTATGATCAAAACAGCGTGTTCTTGAGAACAGACATATCTCATGTCAAATTCAAGTGACGCTTATTTTGCCGCTGGAAGGATCTAGTGGCCTTATTGGAGATCCCTGTACAGGCGCTGCGATCAGCTCTTTGCTTTTTTCCATGGACACCATGGCGGTCTCAGGAGAAGTGAACCGACACATTAGTTAGTGCAGTTTGTGGCTGGGAGAAGATTATTTAACCACTGATACACGGGAGGAATGGTCTGTTTAGCTATTGATTTGCTCAACTATCATAGTTGTTGACCATACATCTGAATAACACACTAGCCAACGTACTAAAGGCTAATGACTGTGTCCCGGATACATATTATGAACTCATCCTAACTCTGTGAAAGGGTTTTTTTGAACGTGCTCTTTGTGTCCCACAACTCAAATCCCAACCTAACAGACAGGTTGGGGGCAAGAAGCCTGCTGCCAGCGTTTCCCAGTGGCCAGCCTCCGCACTGCAAAATAGCATTTTCCTCATAGATTGCTACTATGAAAGAGATGTCTGGCAAACAAGGTCAATTACCACATTGTGTTAAGAAAAAATCAAACCATGAAAATGTAAAATGTGTAAATCCTTACCAGATGCTTTTTTTGTGCGACATAATCTGAATGTAAAGTTTAAAGACTGAATGGGCGCCATCTTGGTGTTGTCTGGAAAGATGTGGAAAGAGGGTGGTTGGCGGTCCAAGTACTAAATCTTTGGTGACATTTTCAAACTGGAAACTTCCGGTGGTGTTCTGAGCTCAGATTCATTGCCTGTGCGTATGTGCACTTCCTCATTTTCTGCAATTTCTTGTATCCTGTGTGCTGTCAACATTCATTTTTAGTGTATAATATACAAGGCTGGATTAACAACTGGGCAGAGTGGGCAACTGCCCTGGGGCCCCAGGTTATCTATGGCGCAACTACTTTGGAGTAATTTGATTCATTATCATTTCTGGTACTGTGCACCACTAAACCTGGGGCAGGGTCTGGGACTCTGGGTTGTGTTAGGGGGCAATATGGCTGACAACCTGTTGGTTAACGAGATCCTGATATCATACCTATGTATATTATTAGTATACAATATGGGATTGGGACACACCGCTTGTTGTGCGTTAACGTTAAGCGTTCTTGCTTGGTTCCACTGGCCTGCTGGCTAAGTTAGCTAGCTAACAAGTTAAAAAGCAGCTGCCGATTTACTGCGGACTGAGCTGACTGTGTTTAAGAGAAGACACTCGGTAAGTCTACTGTGTCAGTAAACTTCACTTTCACTTCGAACGTTACTGCATTGATGTACACATACGTCACTCTCTCTACCCTTGTTGGCTGCATGTTGAGACGTTATTAACTAACTGTCCAGTGGAACACCTGATATGGCTGAGAGATGTTGTCACAAGTCTCTGATGATGCTCCTCTAGACAGAATGCACGATGAGTTCCACCTCGGATGTGCTTGCTTCGGTTCTATTCACGCTATAATCCTGATCATTGGCACTGACGCTCACTGTAAATGCTGGATGTTGGATTAGCATAGATTTATTTTCTTCTTTGGTATCAGCTGTAATCAGTGAGTTTCTGAGGGCCGTCAGAAAGCCTCCAAACATCGTCAACAACTGTGATTTCTTGCTGAAGGTTAGCAGCTCAGCTGCCTCATCTTTTGATTGAAACGGTGCCCAAGAGGGAATCATCATCCAGGTTGCACCTTAATTTGATGGGAGACGTGAAAGACAATGGCCACACACAAAGGCTAAATGTCCTCGCAACACGCTGCCAATTCAGAGAAGGAGGAGTGGGGATGAGGGGGACAGGCAGACCTCTTCCAAAGTTTGCTGCTTTTCAATCTGTTGTTAGCTGACCTACAAGGAATCCGATGGGGTGGATGGAGAGAAAGCCCCCTTCAAAAAGACCTGGAGTTTCTCTGGTGATCATGTCTCCAACTGCTCGGCGTCTTTGAGAAGAGAATGCATCTCCTCCCCGGTGGGTGGGTGGGTGGATGGTTGGGTGGGTGGGGGTGGGGTGAGGAGGGAGAGGGAATTCAGGGGGAGGAGTGTCTGTGCCCGTGGAGTGAGGAAGAGGAGGAGGAGGAGGACGAGGAGGAGCAGGAAGGCTGGAACTGTGTGGGACTGGTCTTTCCCTGAGTCTGACAGCTGCCGTGTCTCCCACGCTGTCCCGCCATCGCTGCTATGGCCGACTGCCGAGCAAACAGGACGCCTGAGGAGCAAACATGGAGTCCCAGTCAGCCTCGAACTCCACACTGATACTGTGGCATCACACTGCTGCCCAACACTGTCTTTTTCATACCTTCCCGGCAGCCAATATGTTCCATGAAATACAGGCTAGCAAGAAAATCTACATGCAGGCCTTTCAAGCTAGCAACTAGCTAACTTAACACGCGACCTCCCGGTGGTTACCCCTGACAACCACGGCTGTTCCCACTCCCTCACAGGTCTGACATTGCACCAGCGTCCCTTTATCTTACCGCGTCTACACAGGATGCGTTTCAGCCACATGTTTCAGTTGCCCGCCTCACTTTTAACCAGTACAGCTGTACACATCAGCTGCACAACAGTTCGTGGTCCACACACAGATAACTGTGACCCAGCTAATGCCGGCTGAGGTCTTTTTCGAAATCACCACGCCACGTGAGAGTAACCGTGGTTCTACGAGTTCTGGATGACCTCCAGAGACTGCATGGAATACTTGGATCTCCGCCGTCTGTGGCGGTTGGGGAGAATGTCCCAGAGCTCTGCACAGTCACGGTCACTGTGGCACAGCCTCGTACCTTGGAGGTGGAAGGGACCAGAACGAGCTCAAAGTGTGATAAAGTGACTGCACATAGAATTTACAACCTCAAAGAAGTGACTGTATTTACTATGGATCTGACCCAGGGACAGTGAGATGAATAGGCTGAAAAACACATTGGACTTAGTTTAGCATCAGGGAAGCATTATTACAATATATATTTAACATTATACATCGTGTACTTTATTTACTTATCCTCATTCTGACGAGTTTTACTACTGCTTCTAATATCTACTCTGTCTACTGTCTATATGTGGCATCTACTGCATATCGTCCTAGAAGAGAGATCCTCTCCTGTTGCTCTTACTGAGGTTTCTCTCTTTTTGTCCTATGTTGTGCAGATGATAATGGCCTTTGAGAAAAATGTGTGCTAATGGCTACGTTGGCTTTGTATAGGTTTAACAATCGCTTATCAAAAGGTCTGATTCGGCTGCCAAAGGAACTGAATAATAGACAAAAACTACTTTTGTACCTTTGAATTTAAGACATTAAGACTTTTTACGGGCCTGCGGGATTCTGCAGACACTGAAAAGAAGTGGTCTTCAGCAGTAACTGGTGTATTTCAGCGTACTCATCTGCCGACCCAAGCGTACAGACAGATTACAGTGAGTGTCAGCTCGTGGCAGGACCAGCTGGAACGAGTCAACGCTCCGGCTTTAACACGCTGGCTCTCCGAGCGAGAGCTCGGATATGATGTGACGGCCACCAGGCTCATACCCTGACATGGATGGCCTATGTTAAAGCAGAGAGGCAGTAATTACCTCGAGACACAAGCTACCTCCGTTTACACACACACACACACACACTTTAGACAGGCACATAAGACAATAAGCCCCATCGACCTCGAATCCACAGGCCCAATTTTGAGATATTTAACTTTTTTAACTCTATTGGACTGCCACTTCATTACAATGGATTTTATAGCAAAGACATCAAATTGCGTAGAGGACTAAGCACCAGGGTGCTGCTATAACTTATTGAATTTCCTGCCTGCAATTACATCAGCAAACGGCCCCTCTATTTACCTGTGTAGACAACTCCATTTATTTCTATTGACATGTTGATGCTGCTAATGCCGTTGGTAGACAGGTTCAATGCGGTCTCTTGTCTATCATCTGTCAAGAGAGGAGGCAGAGAACGAGAGAGAGAAAAACTCAATATGAGCATTTAAAAAGGGAACAGAAGAAGCAAGAGGAGCGCCCTGGTGGAGTATTGGTGATAATTCAGAGAGTGACAGGATAAGGAGAGCTTTATTAAAGAGTTCTGGGAAGAAAGAACTGTCAAAAGCTGTTACAGACATTTGTACGTGTCAGTTCTGAATGAATTCTATAACAGCGCAGAGTTGGAAAACTTGGCCGAATAAATGTGAAATAACAGTGTTAAGTGTCTTAAGAAACCGGACCGACTCTACACACACGGAGTCATCTCTGTGATATCAAACCATCTGTAAACACAAACGTAATCTGTCTACGCGTGTCTAGGTGGAGACAAATAATAGGGTTTGGATGTAATCTTTAAATGACAGTGTTCCTGCGTGAGGGCCAGAGCCAGACGACCAGCGTGGGAATTAACCGGGGAAAGATTCTCACTCATTTTTCCATCACGTATCAAGTGCAAAGCCCACTATTATGACTAATATGAGAGAGGCAGTGATGCAGACAGAAATGATATCACACTTGAGCAGATAGGCCCCTTATTCTTCCTTTAGCCTCTATCATTAAGTCATACGCGACTTATGGCTTGTCACGAGCCGCGCTGGCTGCAGCCAGACGGGCATTTTTACTCATGACAAGCTGGATTCGGGCCTGCGGTCAAGAGGAACTATTTCTTCATCACACCTATGGAGCCGAGCTTCCAATGACTCATGTTATATGATGAACTATGTGCACATTAGTGGTTCAGGGGGCTTCACAGCTGGCTCTGTTTCTGACACCCACTGTGGTAGACACTGTCATTTAAGTCTGATAGGAGGCAGCTAACAAACCCAACGCTACAGTAACACCCGATTCTAAACGATACAAATACTGAGTGGGTATGTTTCATCGTAGGCATCACTGTGTGACATCACATGCACATCTAAATGTAACCTTTTAAAGTAAAAGGATAACTGTCAACGAGTTACAATGATGACATAAGGCTGGCATTAATCAAGATTCTAACAGATGTCATGAAAAGACCAAAACCGGCAGTGTGTCAGTCCGTCTCTCACGACTTTCTCACCTCCCTGCTCTGTCTGTGTTGCCCGTTGGTTCCTACTGAAGGCGCACAGCTTTCAGAATGCCTCTCAAATGTATCGGGGAAAGTTTTCAAAAAGCTCAGTAGTTTCCTAAAACAGCTGGAAATAGTCGCTATAAAGAGACTCTTTGGTTAATTTCGGGGGTTCCAACAACCAAAGGAGAAGTTTACATTCTACATTTAATACACAAATTGTACGTAGTGGGTTTTAAGATTCCATTAAGAAATGTTTTTCAGAGGAAAACTGAACTGATGACCGTAGTAGTTCTAAAATCCTGGCTTCACCCGCTTGATACCACAGAGTAAATGTTCAAGCCCCAGAGAACACAGAGAGGACAAATATAAACATGATCAGTGTACGCAAACCTCCTGCGAGGGTTTCACCTCTGTTGCTGAGTTTGATGTTGAGGGGCAGCTGGGTGGCCATCGCCAGCAGGTTCTGCTGCAGGGCGTGCTGCATGATCCTCTGCTGCTCCTCGGCCGCCATCACCATCTTCTTCTCTGGCGGCTCGCCGCTCTCCAGCTTCTCTCTGAGCTGCTCCAGGGCTGCCGCCTGGACGGCCGCCGCCGCCTGCGCCGCCGCCGCCTGGGCGGCCACGGCTGCTGCGCAATGGCCGCTGGGTGACATAGGGAGGGCCACCCGGCTGGGCAGGCAGCCGGCCATTACGGACTCCTCTGGAGAGAAAAACACTATTTAGAAGGTGATATCTGTCGCTAAACACAAATCTGCATGCTGCCGCATGTCTAAAGCCGAGCGAACAGGCTTATAGCGGAGATACTCCTCTGCTGTAAACTGTCACAGTGTGTGCTTTGTCTTTGCTCTCGCCGTTGCTTTGTAAACACACTGTAGTACAGCCAAAATGTGACGTGCATTATGAACGAAACAAGGTTTCAAATGTTCACGGGAAACATACAAATCTACATCCCTTTCACAATGCACGTGACGGGATTCTTTTTGTGTTTCTGCTGGCGGCGACAGCACGCTGCTCCCTTACATCTTTTGCAGAAGAATCAAGTTACGTGACTCATTGCTACATGTTTGCTCTCAGCTAAGGTGGTTTTTCAAGGCTAACACTGTCACTGGCGTTTTGTATGGATGCTCTCTATCTTTAGAGCATTAGTAGTATTGGAATCAAACAAACGGCGTCTTATTTGTCACATGAAATTTAAACTGCTGACAAAGCATTTATCAATGAGTATCGTGCCACATGAAACTTGTCACAGTCCTGCTCATTGATTTTCATCACTGCCTGCAACGGCCTTCTACAGCCAGGCCTATTCTTAAGAGAGCTGCGTTATAGGTTTGGGATATCACCCAAACCTATAACACATCTTTATGCAAAACTTTGCTAGCGCCAATACACTAACATTCTAGTTAGTAAGTGTCACATTAGCTTGTTCTCGGTGATTTGACATTAGAGTCGGATGATAGGTCCAGCCAACACGCCAATGTGGGCCCCATATCTGCTGGTTACCACGTGGGGTAAATGTGGTTTGTAAATATGTGCAGATTCATATAATACTTTCTTTTGGTAAAGCAGGAGTGGGCCCATATAGCGACCAACGAAGGCACACAATGGGGCTGATGATGAGACGAGTGCTAACCCATCAGTAAATCGCGCTGGGCCCACATGATGCCGGCGGAGTGCGTCTCTTCGGCTCGTCTTTAGAGCTCCCATGCTCTTTGTGGTGCGTATTAAATTTCGTGTGTCTCGGAAATTGGCGATGCTGATATGAGGAAGTCCTGCGAGATGTTTCCTCTTTGGGGGGGTGGGGGGCGCGGGGGGGTGACCATACTGCCCGCAAGTTGCATGAGTATGAGAAATGGGGAAACCATTGCGAAATTCATTTCTGCCATGCCAACACATGCCAACTTCTTCTTACGTGGCCGGGTGATCGTGCAACAGTTTCTCGAAAGATGTTGTGATCTGTGTAAGACATCATGTGCAATCTTTTCTTTGACAAAGTGCTCATGAGGAGGAAATGAATCATCCTCCAGAGTGACCGAAAAAGAATTTTATTTAGGACCGGGCCTGCTGATTGCGCCATGACCACAAGGAACTCTTACCTATTATTAGTCTCCTCCACCTGACTAGAGAATGTGTCACCAGACCAACTGTACGCTTGTGTGCCAGATGTTTGTCGTGCGAAAAGGTACACTTGGACTTCCAGCTTCGCAAAAGATGTTTGACGGTTGGCCCGAATTTCAAAAGCACACATATTCTTTCCTGTAGTAGGGTCCAGCCACGCTCATCATATGTTAGCTTGTCATATTCTAAAAGAAATACCACGTTTCAAAAAGTGGCATCTAGGCCTGGGACGGTTACCGCAATATCGCGGTCACGTGACGTCTGAGAGCGTCACCGCCATCACCGCAAAAAAAAGAAAAAGATCATTGGCCTGCACATGTGTGCACGTTGTGTCTAATTTCATGGATTCATTGGTTTTAATGACATGGATTGCGCCTAATGACAGGTGTCTTATATGGATTCAAGGTTTTCTAAACAAACCTGCAACAAATAAATGTGTTGCTTATGTTCAATGACCTTATGGTGTGCAAGTCGTTAGTTTAAGTGACTGTTTGACGGCGACGGCTGTAATCTGAAAGTAAAAATATGGGAAACATGGGTTGGGGGGTTTAAAGCGGTTTACCGCTGAACCGCGGGAATTTCTTGCTTTTCAACCGCGGTAAGAAAAAATCCATACCGTCCAAGCCCTAGTGGCATCTACTGGCATGGTAAATTCAGTACAATGCAAACGCATACAGCATTTCCCCTTTAGTGCACCCGCAGCCATGTCAAACTCATCACTCCACTGCTTTAAGGTTTTTCTTTAAAACCGGTCTACCATTTTGATTCTACGATGATTCCAATCACGCTGTAAGGACACGAAACATGCCGGAGGCGTCATACCAGCTGAACCACTTCATGGCTCATCAATTGAAACATCTGTGCAGGAAGGGTTTCATAGACAGCCTCCTAACACTGGCTGGAATCTCAGAAGAAAAGGCTGCGGTTAATTATGAAAACGGGAAGTTGTGTTCAAAAGCGAAAGTGAGAGCAGCAGAGTGGTGACATGACTGTCGCCGTGCTGCTGGGATAAATGCTGAAGGCGACAGGTGAACATGGAGGAAGTGCTGAGTCAACAGCAAATTTATGGTGTGGTATTGTCTGGTGAATCTTGTGTCTTATAGCTCGTGTTACCTTTCTTGATCACAGGCACCTGGGAGATGTGGCCACTGTTGTGAGTGGGCATAGATAGGTGGGGTATCTGTATCTTTGGCGAGGACAGGAGGGTGGGGGTGCCCACAGGAGAGTAGTTGAAGATGGCCGAGCCGTAGCTCTGCCGACGGCCTTCCCGCCGGTTGCTGTCGATAGCTGCCTGGAGCTCACCGGGGGAGCTCAGCCCCCGCTTTTCACATTCATATGGGTAGAGGTACTTCATGTACCTGCAGAGAAGAAGAAGAACTCAATGAGTTCCTCGGCTTAATCTCGCCGTCACTTTGTCCCAGGTGGTCAATCAGTCATCAGTCAATCTATTTTGGGATTGAAAAAACAGTCCCACAATGAAACCATGGCCATTCAAACTACTAACCTTTACTATTAAGTCGTTTCATGTGTTTACCTGACAACGTGAAATGGTTTGATTTCCATTAAACTGTTTTGGTTTCAAGCACTGAACTCATCACCCACATCCACGGGGCTTCTAGCAGCGTGACAAGTGCACGTCTCCCTTTAATACAAACTTGCAACAAAATGTTGTTGATGGCTGCGATCGGTGCCGTTACAAACCTGTTAACAGTCCTATGTTCCGCCGCCGGTACGTTGGGGGGGGGGTTACAGTATGCACTTTATTTTGGGTATGCCTTTTTTCAAGCGTTTTAGGCAAAACTGACGGGAATGCTAAGGGGCAGAAGAAGTAGGACGTTCCTACAAATCGATGTATAAACTCAAAGAAATCATCACTTCTGACCCACTAGACGTGTGAGTCTGCCTCTGCCTGGATGTTCTTGGTTTCTTATTAGTTTGCTGTGTTCGAGACGTTTCTGGGCGTCAACCTTTGGGCCAATCACCGCAGGCTGTGAGGGTGGGACTCTGTAAAAACGTCTCCGTCACAGATGTATCTCCAGCGCCGGCCCGCTGTGCACACAGCTAGTGGCACCAAAGCTGCTGCGTCGCATTTTGCACATCAAACTAAACAAAAAAAACAACCCAGTTTACCGACTTCCCCTTGAAGGGCGAAGGACAGTAAAAGAAGTGACCTGTGGCTTCATCCACAGAGAGGGTGAAGAAGGTAAACTGTGGGAGCTGGCCTTTCAATACGTGTCTCTCTGTGGCAAACGCTTCATCTCGGGTTAGTCAGGGATGTTACTGAGTAAATGGCATGTGTGCCGATTGAGCCTGTAGGTCGAAGAGAATCAGAAAAGAGTCTCAGTGATGGTGTGAATAAATATGGCCCTACCATAAAACACATGCTTTTACAATGGAGTCTGGTTCAGCAGTCTGTCCACTCAGAAGAGCAGAGGGTATTTTAACGTTAATAATTAACAAAAATTGGAAGGTCTAATGATGAACCTTGTGGGAAGTAGAGCTAAAACCGACCTGTTTTCTACTTCTCGGCTCGCAGTAGAAGGTCGCGTAATAAGCACAAACAATAGACAGCGGTCGCTTCACCACAGCGATTTAATTAGTTTACAGTAACTTTCACGTTGCACAGACTATTAAAATAGCAAAAAATAAAGTGCCTTAAGACATTAAAAGGGTCAGAAATACATTACCTGGAGATTTAATATGCTATGTCAGGTTAGACTTGGTTCGTTTCACTCAAAGGACACACATCTATGACTATGTCGCTATTTTTTTTCTGGACAAAAATACTGATCATTGATCGGCAACGAGATAATTGTTTTCCTGACCGGCCGTAGGATTTGAGCTCCTAATAGATAAAAAGCAATACAATATTCTTATTTTACGCTATCAAATTGGCAAAGACCTCGGAATTTGCATTTTCCGCCAGTCAAATTAGAGGGGCTGCTTTCACCCAAAAGGGGGCGGGGGCTCGACGCAGGGGCAAGGTACCCGGATGCTGCGCTCATCTCTGGATGTATAAAGAGCTCCACCCACAGGCTGTGCGGAGGCCACAGAGCGGACAGGATGAAGCCGGCTCCTTTCCGCTCGGCAGTGCCGAGCTGTGCGCCATTTTATTTGTCCTATAAAACGTAACCGTAATCTCTGATTCACTGCTTCCTTCCCTCCAACGCCGCTCCCTCTCTTCATTCATTCTCTAGCTCTCCCTCTCGCTTTCTCTCTCCCGCATGTACACCAACCAGCCCACTGTAGTGCATGTAAACATGTTCTTCGCACCTAGGTTCTCTGAGTAACCTGGTTGACACTGATTGTTAGTGTATAAAATCACATGATCTGCTATGGCTTCAGCACCGCCAAATGTGACCACTTCCTGAATCTGTATTATATCTGCATTTTCATTCAGACCAGATGTCCACATTTTGACGTCCACTAACAGTAACGCAGCAGAAAAACGGCTCTGTCACGAACAACCAGTGATGCTTCATGTGGTCTTTTAAAGTCGCCTACATGATGCTGCTGTTACACATCCCCATCTGTGGTCTCCACGTCTAACGGTGAGTCTGTCATGCACATCCTTAACATTCAAATGTAGCCTTAAAATGAAATCCTCGTCTTGGATATACCCTATCCATGCGTGTGTGGACTGACAAAAGTCCAATGGGCATAATCTGCAGGTCCGTGAGTGTTGGCTGTAATAATTACTAACGTAAAAGCAAACCGCAGGCAGCCAATAGTAATTAACCATAATGGAAATGGTAATTGTGTCTTCATAAATGTAGTTGTCGCTGTGCAATATTACCATACGCTCTATGCTCAGGAAGAGGCAGTGGATTGGTTTTCGGGATTTTCTAAAAGTTGAATTCACCCCAACAACAGGCACCCCCTGCCTTTAGCAGCATATTTTGGGTATATATATATTTAATGTGTCATATATTCACACTTTGTGGCTCTGCACTCGTCCTGCATAACAACATCAGTTCCCTGTTGATGGATCTGTTCGGATAATCATTCTCATCATGAAACAGCCTGAACACCGTGGTATTACTTTGAAAGGGTTAGGGTTAAAGATGCATAGTTTTTGAGGGCAACATGTTGACTACTGTACAGTATACATCGCTGGATTATAGATTAGCATTATATGTCTCTGGACAAAGTGCAGAATACTATGTGTAACTACAGGTCCATCGCTCCTAAAACCACTATAGTGATAAAAAAAGATCCTACATTAACAATAATGCATGTTCTGGCAAAACACCTACATCTTCAGCCGTGGTAATTATCTCGCTTTGAAATGATTTGAAGCAACAGCTCAAGCAAGGGTTTAGACTGCGTCTCCGTGGGCGTATACAAGCCCTTGGGGTTTTGCCAAAAACGCATTACCATTCAGGTCCAGCAACACTGTTTTCTTTAGTTCCAGAAGCTTTTGCATCTCCTAGAAGATGCCAGGCTGAAACGTTTCAACGCACTGAAAAACATGTCATCCAGTCATAATGGTTAATAATAATGTCTTTACTTTACTGTTCAAAGATGGGCCCGCGAGGTGAGGGATCGTGTGCAATCGAACAACACCGAGACTGCAGATTTAACGCCAAGCCATCTGCAATACTATAATAACCGTGAATCAGTGCGAGGATTGGCAGGTGTGGACCACACACACCGCTGCTGCAGGAAATAAAGATGACGGTGCTGCTCACCTGCCTGGACACGTGTCATCAAATAAGCCTTTGATAGGCATTTGAAGGAAAGTCATATTTGAATCATAGCAGATGACTTAAAGCGACAGAGACCTGACCTAAAGTCACTAGTTACAATCTAGACCACAAATGATCTCATTCACCTTGGGCACACACACACGGCACACTCGTGGCTGGGCGGGCGTTGCCAGTCCTCTGGGGACCGTGCTCGTACTCACTGTGTTCGGAGAGTGAACGCTGCACTGGTAATGGAGGTAGGGAGGTTAAGGCCTTTGGTGATCTCACGCCATATTTTCTTATTGATGACTTCCACTAAGCCGCCTTTTTCTGTGACGAGCTTGTAGAGCATGTAGAGATCCAACACCTGCTTGGCCATGATAGGAATCCGATTCACTGGAGTCCCTGCAGAACGCAAACACAATATCCACAATCAATTCCATTAACTTTGGTTCCTCCCATCAATAGGCTTCTGCACCTGCTTATAAGGCCAATTTATCTCAAGCTAGTCAAATGTCTGACAGCTCTGTTAACAGCAGGAAATACAACTTTTAACTGCGTCCGCTGGAAACGGCCTATCTAATTATACATGTGTGTCTATGAGAGGGTGAAATAATCTCTTGAGGTAAACTTTGTGTAAAAATGTAGTGACAAAACAGCAAGACAGCACGCTTAAAAGCACAGTTCACAAAACACACATATCAGGCATGAAATAAAAGGAAAAGTAATTCACATGGGGAAAGAACAAGAGAGCCACAGATAAATGAGGGTTGACTTGTTTAAAACTTCACAAACACAATCTGTGGAAAATTGGAGGTCGTCTTCTATTAATGACTGCCAACCTGCCCCCTTATTAGCAGAGTAATGGGGCTCAGATAATAATTTGTATTTGCAATTTAATGGTAGGCAATAAAGAGAGAACGGCCAGCTCTTTGTGAAGAGTCCAAAATGGTTGGCCCTGAGATAATTAACCTGCATTTTGCTGATAGAGTTCCATTGTGCCCATCGGATTTACCATAATAGCGATCAATAGCTGCAGAAATATAGTGCAAACAACAGCAGTGGGGCCTTTACAGTGAGGGGGGAGGAGAGCGCTGAAGTATCGTCTGAGGTGGTAAAACCACATCAATTACGGCCAGTAATTACGGCTTCATTTGGCGGCGCTGGCATGTGAACGAATGAGACACTATTAAAACAAAAGATTGATGCTTCTCTCTCCTCACAAGACAATACCAGCAGTAAGTGTGAAGCTCAACATCGCTCTTTGGAAAAGAAAGTGCGGGAGAGGCTTGGTTTGGACCCAAACGGATTTCGGCAGGTAATGAATGAACGTGCAGGCGTGAGCGCTGCGAGTCCGAAGAAGTGACCCGGTACAGTTCAAAGGACGACAAGGCTCAACATGACAAATCTGATCTTATCATGTAAAGATAATTGCAATCTGTTTGTCACTATGTGTACGAGCAAACGTTGGCCCGAGTGCACAATTTGAAAAGCCAATGTGACAAGAACCTTGACGACCCATAACATGAGTTCTAGGTCCACGGAGGCCCAATGTCCTCCCAGCTACCTGCTGACTTTTCAAAACTCAGATATGAACTTTGGTGTGTGTTGGGTTGTGCATACGGACAGCCTGCAGAGGAAGACAATGCAGCACCTATATCCCCTCAAACAGAGTGGTGCTGTTGAACGCTTCCTGGCCAGGAGCACAAAGCCCTGCAGAGAGTGCAATCAGCTGAGCGCAGCCTCTACTCTCCCGGGCCTGTACACAAAGTGGATCAGAGCCAGGGCACACCCGGTAAAATGGACTCTCAGTGGACTCAAAACGAACATACAAGCGAGTCCGAAAAGTCTCTTCCCCCGAGCCTTTAGGATGGTGAGCTCTTAAACCGACTAAGGCCCCAAGCTAGGGAACCTACGCGCTACCTTACCTCCCCCACTCCCTCCAGCACGCACTGGATGTACATATTCTTTTTATAGAGTATTTGGTTTATGGCAACCTTAACGTCAAACTGAGCCAACCTTCAACTACCTTCAAAAACTGTTTCAAAAATTAGGGCATACACGTTTCATGTGGTATACAAAAAAACATTTGTGGTTCCCATGGGATATGTATGAACGGCAGTTAATGGCTGGGAGAATTGAGTTCTACAGTAAAACAGCACTAGAGTCCCCCCCCCCCCCCCCGCACCCGCAGCTTTATCTTTATTACCACTGATTATGATGTTTATCCGTGCTGATCTATAAAACTATTATTTTGGGGAAGACACAATAGCCAACCAAACAAGGATTGAGGTAATAAATAAAAACCTCAGCCTTTGTCTGACAGAATCTGAGGAGAGACAAGCCTCTTAAAACAAGATTTATCTGCTTCCAATACGGAGGGTGATGTATTTGTCTCTCTGATTCCCTGAAAGAGATATAAGGAATAAAAGACTGAGGATGGAGGCCTTTGTCAGCACAAACTATCTCATCAGGCCATGTATCATTATGACAATGAGCAATGGTGGACAAGGTGGAAGAAATCCACTTTGCACAGAGTCTAACAGTCGTGTTCAGTTAATCCCTCAGCTCTTAAGAGAAGAGGAGTTTGTAATTGGAACAATGTGGAGCATCAGGGGCTCTAGTAGTGCAGTAATCATCTTTATGCTTGGCTTCATCGCTGATGCGTTCACTTTGCGCCTCCGAGCCGATAATGGGATGAGAATTTCTCCTCCTCATCGACTTTGCTCTTTTAACCCATGAAATTACGATTAATGCAGCGTCACAGGGGAAACCAACTGTTTATCTAAGTCTGTTCAACTCAACTAAATGAAGACAAGGAGGAGGGCGGAACGCACAGACTGTCGCCCCTCACCAGGATATGAAGATTCGGGGCCGGTACAGGGTGTTTTAGGGTCCTAAACAGAATTGAATTGGCCCCAGCCCCTACAGTATGGGTCTGGTGATACTCTATTTTTTCCTCCTTGTCAACAAATCCCATGAAACTAGTAATGAGCTGAGTACTGTGTGCGTATCACAGCCGGCTGTATCTCCTTCCTCTGTGCAATAGAGCTGCAGAAACACATTAACCCTGCTGCACTGGGTGACATGTGCCCTGATCACCATGAACACACACACTGGAGTGTAATCCTGACTCAGTCCCACACACACCGTCCTGCCGCCCAAACACTCACTACAGCATGAAAATAGTCTCCAGCACATTGCACTATTTCCTCCTGTTGAGTAACGCTTCGTAAAAACTGCAGTGACCTGCTATTTCGGGAAAGTACTGAGGCTTTTTAATAAATGCAACTCGTGAGCCGATTTTAAAGAAGGAGCCACGGAGAGGGGAGGGAAGTCAGAACGTATTTAGAGACGGACTAACGCATTTAATGGGATTTGTTAACAGTAAGAAAAGGGAATAACAGACTCTGTGAGGCTGTAATGCTCGTTAAAAAGAAAACCAAATTGTAAGATGGATAAAAGTCCAGAATTACTTTTCTGATCCTTAGCACTCTGGTGAAATAGATATAAAAATGAGGGGTGTTTAGCATCTACTATGTTTACCATGTTCACCATACTCTAGTGGGTTAGCATTTGCTAATTAGCACTAAACACAAAGTACAGCTGAGACTGATGTAATTACTTAAGCAGGTATTTGGTCATAAACCAAAGTATTGGACACATTGGATTTTGATTGACTGAGAAGAAATATGTGAAATATGTGACATGGAAATGGTAAATGATTGTTCTCAGCGTGCTCTAAATGTTACGTGCTGCTGAACGACAACACGGCGGCATTGGGAAATGCGGTGGACAGAAAATCAGAAGGCAAGACATTTATGCTCGGTAGCCATTTTTGATGTTTTAGCTGCCCAACCCAACAATATTTCGATAAAACCATTCTTTTATCCTTTTAACAAAAGAAAGCAGTTCTCAAATGTTAAATGTTATCTAAAGACAAGCAGTTGTACAAGAACACTGCCTAGATACAATGCAGTCTAAATTGTGTGTAACCTTTAAATATAAAAACATAAGATCATTTACTTTAATAAATATATTGCACTGATGGCGGAACTGAACACAGGCTGCAGAACCTACACAACAGCTTAGTTTCCCCTGTGCCAGCTGTGTGAGGACTCCACTAAAGAACAGAGAAAAACATGAAAATAAGGGAAGTCAACTGAAAGGTGAAAGCAGGATGCCGCAGCAAAGGAAAGAGGAATATTTAGTGTCACAGCGATCGAAGACTCAGCCATTTTTTAAGGTAACTCTCAAGTAGCCTTTTCTTCTGCCACATAGTATACTTAAGCAATTAGGTGGGGGACAAAAGTTGACTTATTTGAGAAAAAGTGCTGATGGTGGTCCTCAGAGATAATAATCAATTAATAACCACAGCCCCGGGGCAACAGTAAATCACCCTGGGTATTTATCAACACACAAAGGAAGCCATCACGGCCATTGTCCGCTCTACTTTTGATTGAATCGCTCAATGAGGATTCCACGTCTCTGCTTCCAAGACTGAAAAAGCAACACAAAGGTGTCCTGACCGTCTGCCGCAGTATTCAAGCCGTTAAGGTTCAGAAAAAATATGTCTGCATTGCACATCTGCACTTCTTGGAGGGGAAAACAGAGTACGACGTATTCCTTAACGTGCTATCTGACACATACAGTACATTTATAAAGAGGGTGTTTTGAAACCTGATTATGGCTTGCCACCGTCTCTGAAGACTGGAAATAGAAATTTGGGCAAAGAGGACTGTGACTACGACAGACTGGGGCACGTGTCAATCAAACATGCCTCAGTGCTTTTTGTTTTAAAGCAAGACAGTATCAGTTGCAGCAACATTTACCTAAAGTAGCCACCATAAGCTGCTAGTCGTACCAGAGCGGTAAAGGCCAGTTGATGGTTGACGCATCCAAGTTTTGTCATCTGCCCATATCTGCGAAGGTCTGCACATGTGCCAGAGAAGCAAGGTGGACGCTTGTTTTGTGTATGTACGTATTCCCCATCCGTGGTCCTATTGGTCGCGCACACCTTTTTTTTTTTTTTTTTTCCAATTTTTCTTTTTCTTTAGCCAAATACAACAAACAATAAGACTCTTCTTCTTACTCTTCTTCGCAAAGTCGCCATCTTGTTTTCTACTGTGCAAGTGTGGTAAAGAAATCCCTCTGGAGCACCTTCTCTGGATACGTTCCTCATCGGTGGAAGGATCTGCCTGCTCCTACAAGGTCAGCAGGTTCTGTAGCCGCCTTTAAAAAGCTCCTGAAGACGCATCTCTTCCACCAACGCCTGACTGACCATCACTGACTTCTCCGTCCTTTCTATCTCTTTTCATAAAAAACCCTTCCTCTCCTCAGCTCTGTATACTGTGCTGGGCTCTAGCAGACTAGTTTCTGGTGCATCTCCTCAAACTTGAATATTGTTCCATTACCGTTAGACCTGGGCTGTCCAAGAACCTTCTCCATCCAAAGAAAGACAAAAAACATTTTTTTAATAGTCCATCTAATTGTCAAATGCCACTCTCAAATTTTATGGCTGTATTCAACCTTCAAAACTGTCAAAAATCACCTTAGACTCTTCACTTGTGTTCGATAAACACATTAAAGATACCGCTGACGTAGCTTTCTTCTGTCTCAACCATATTGCCCAACGTTGTCTTTGCATAATACAGGTAGATTCATAAATTTACACAAATGTATTTCATCCAGACTTGGCTAATGTATTGAACTGCTGTAGTGTTTTGTATTTTCAGCACACTCAACATCATGGATTGAGCTGACCCTGCCAATGTCACTATTGTCGAGATCATGCGAAAATGCTTGTTCTTCAAATAGTTAAAATACCTTTTAAAAACATAACAAGGGAAATAGCACAATGATCGCTGACACCATTACAGAATACTACATTCATTACTAGTGCAGTGCCCGTTTAAAAGGTGTCTGTTCGGAACAGGCCGATTGCTTGGCCTCCGGTATTGCTGCTTGTAGCTTGCTCCAGAACCGCTCATCCAAAAAAATTCACACGCAACGTTGCGCTTTCTTGGGTCCTCGGCAATACGCCCGCCAAGTGTGAAGTCAATCGGATGAAGAGTTGTCGAGAAAATCGTAGGACAGATACATACATACGTAGTCAAGTCTAGTTATATGACAGAGGTGTGTGTGTGTGTTGTTTCCTCGGATGAAACTCTTTCCAAGTATCCTGATACTCAGCGGGTTCCCACATCAGGATAAATATAGCTGCACACACCTTCACACCTGTTCATCTGCTTAGTCTATCAGGGTTTTTAATCATTCCATACACACAAGACACAAACGTTGTGCATCAGGTACGAATGGCTGATTCGGTGGCTGCAACCAGATACCATACAAGCTGAACACTGTCACACCTCTGAAAAGACTGTACATAATGATTTATAACCCTCTGACTGTTCACATGCAGGCCCTGAAGCCTGGAGGCAATTCCATTGTGTTTACATCAACACTTAATATTCTAATTATATTAACTATCATGCAAACACTGTATTATATTATCTTATTCAATAGAAAGGTACACTCAGTATGACAGTATGACTGATTAATGACCTGCCAATGTGTAGCTGAATTTGGACTAACTGCACTATTTGGGTCTCACAAGTTTAGACCAATGGCATGATCTGTGCCAAGCTGAAGACAATAGTCATGTGATGTCACCGTGCACCGACGTAGCCATGGTAACTGCCATCATGCATTCACAAAACAAAAATCTCAATCTCAATCTCAATCTCATTATTTCAACCTGAACTACTGGAAAAGTCTCACACATCTCAATTGCAGACATTAGCAACAGATAACTGCACGAGGACACTCTGGCGCCTTTGCTGAGGTATAAGAACATCACACTTCTTGTAAAGGGACAAATCGCTGTTCGTCAACGTCATTCAGGCAGACATTCCTCCAACCCATTTGGCAATGCAAAATAAGTTGTGCGTTAATGGGATGGGTTAATATAGACCGTGTATGCACGCTGGGCAGGTTTCCACCGTTTCCAGATGTACATTTACATGACTTCTACATGGCTGTCCACAAATAAAGGTGTTGCCACGGCGGCTTCCACCCACTAATATGGATTTTCTGTGTTTTGAATCGGCGGCAGCAGGACCCGATGACCCGAGGACCCAGCTACTCCGACCCTAGCAGCCTGTACACTGCAGGCTGCTGCTATCCACCTAGTATAAGCTCTCACGCAGCGTAAAAGTATGGGTTATAGCTTAACATAGAGGAAATGGTGTGCAATATGACATGCAGCACGTTTTGCTAACTAGTATCACTGACGTTGTTTATTGCCCTAGGCACCATAACCAGACTGACGCTTGAAGCTCCAATACTGTTTCTCTTCACCGGTCTGTTTGTTCCCTGCTGGTGAAAAGGTGCATCATTCAGGCAACTAGTCAAATCAACCCTCTTGCTATACTTTCTGTGTTTGCCATGCTCAGGCTGAGAGCCGCAAAGGCATGTGGAGAAAGGTGAACCGCCATTAACTCAGCGGCATAGTTCACCGGAGCGCCTGCTGCCCTCCCTCTCTGTGACGTTGCCGCTGACTTCTGTGACGCGGCAGCCGCTCACTGTCTGAAAGTACCTTTAGGCTCTCAACACATGGCTTCAGTCAGTTTGCTCCTCGCACAACTTAGTTTTAACTGATCACTTTAATCTTTTCTAGAAGCGTGCATCATTATTGAAGTTCACCCCAGTCGACAGGGCACCCGTGCCCTAGCTGCCAACATTCTTCATGCTATCTCCATACGCACATGACAAATCATTCCTGCTGCACACCTGGACACGGACACAGCACCGGTCACTAACGGAACTCTGGCTCACTGCCACCGACATTCTCCATCTCGCTCGCCACCTCCACCCACCGGCGTACACAGCCGCCTCCTCGCAGCGCTGTTTCACAGAGCTTAGACACTCCTGTAATCATTAGGCAGGGGTCTGTCAACCGAAACGCACACATCTCCAATACCCTTAAAATGTGAGCGCTCTATCCTGTCAGACTTTCATTTTAAATGATTTTCTTTCGTCGGCAAACCTCGGTTTCAAGTTTTCAACTGAATCTTGGTTCCATAGCCCGCTTATTGAACCGGGTCATGGTGGTGGTGGTGGCCTAGTGACTGGGTGTACGAAGAGCTTTCAATGAAGAAGTTCTCCCCTTTAAACTTGGCGGCGGTCTCCATCCGACCATATTTGCGATCATCCCCCCCCACATAATTCTTACGGACAAACACGTAACCGTGGTCAAACATCGGACCTGGTATTTACACACTCGCATCTTTAATGAGCAAAGCGTCTCTGCGCCTTGTGTTATAGTCGAAGCCTACATCTGTCTGAATATTCCCACACCAATGATCTGACCGACCAGTTCAATTCCATTTGCTTGTCTTCACTAAATATTATTGCACCTCTTAGGACACGTCCAAGTCCTCAGCGAGAGAGCAGCCTCGGATGAAGACGATATCCGCAGCTGTTAAAGGGACTGTAGGAAAGCAGAGCGCAGATGGAAAAAATCCAGTCTCCAAGTACACTACAACAGTATGAAGGAGTTATGGTTACACTATAGTAAACTGTTAAGGATGCTGGAATGAACTTATTTCTACCCATCAACGTAACCCTAGCTTTTTATTTAAGACTGTAAATCCTCCTTGTGCCCCAGCTGAAAGTGATGCTGATTATGAATTGTTTTTATCTTATTTTACATTTAACTTTAGTCATTTAGCAGACGCTTTTATCCAAAGCGACTTACACACTCACACACCGAAGGCGCAGCTTCGGGAGCAATTTGGGGTTCAGTATCTTGCTCAAGGATACTTCGACACGTGGCTGGGGAAGTCTGCGATCGAACTGATCAGTGTAGCTGGATGAAAAGCTAACTGGGAGACACTGAACGCACACATCTTCATTTTCAAACACATTTTGCTATGGACTGCAGGAGCTGCACAACCTCACCTACATAAAACATCTTTTAGTTTATTACCTTTGCTTTGTGTTGAAGTTGCATGTCCACCATCTGTGGGTCGTATGTTACAGATTGTGAAGCCCTTTGAGGCAAATGTGATTTGTGATACTGGGCTATATAAATACAATTGAATTGAATTGAATTGAATTGAATATCCTGGTATAAATAGAAATGAATTAGAATCAGAAGCTGTTGTCTTTGGCTTCTGTGACACTTCCATACAGGAGGTGCCCATCCAAGCCCAGTGTGACCCATTACGTAGGTTTGTTTCCTGTTTCCTACCAACAGTCTACGTTGATGTCTTTTAAACACGACCACAATGTTTCCCTAACCTTGACCAAGTACTTCTTGTGCCTAAACCCACCAAACCTCCACCATGGTGTTATACAGATCACATATGAGTCATGTTCCGTTATGGTCACTGGTAACAGTTTTGGAAGGCACTGAAAAACAATGTTGTTCTGCTGATCAGAAAACGCTTGTTTGTGTCATTTTGGAAGGCCACGACAAAGGACGTATGTTGTCATTTAGTTTGGAAGACTTGTAGGCTTCACTTCTCACAATTCCAAACACCAAAATGCCAATTTATCTGAGGATATTAAAACATACATAGGGAAGTATTTAAGCAGACACAAACACAGACTGTGTGCAGTTAAAAAGTTAAAAATCTACATCTTAGGCTCAATGCTGGCCAAAACATTCTATGACTACTACAACCGCTTGTATTATTGTGGTCTGCATTTAGCCAACCAGTACATCAACTATATTAAAGGATCCCTGTGTGTTTGACACTTTTCTCTGGGATCGCTGGTTAGCAAGCCAGGCTGGCTGACATTTCTTTGTCAGTGGAGAATGACAGTAATGTTTTCAAGAAACATTGATCGGGATATTTGGAGCAGTCCACTCTGATCACAGTTGTCAGAGGCGAGCGGTGGAGATAGGCTGCTCTGCACTGACAATGTCTCCCTACGCTAAGTCTAAAATCAATCTCTAATTGAACGCTCCAACAACAATCCATACTGTCTCTAAACCCAAGTGACCACCCAACTACATCATTACTTGATCAACTTGTGCTTTCCTGCAGCTGTCACAGCACACAGCTGGACTATTCAAATGGGACTTTAGTTTTTGGGATATTTCGGCAACCTTCAGACATACAGTAATGTGTCAAAGCTAAAACATCCGTTTGTGTGTCATAAATGTCTTAATCTTTTCAAACGGACACACGTCAGGCCCATTAAATGCAGTGTGTACTGCAGGTGGCAGTATAACATTTTATGTTCAAGCACATGCAAGTAAAGAAAAATACAAAACTAGTATAATAGAGGGTCAATTTAAAAAAAAAGATGAAAAAATGCATCTAACAAAAAATTCAAATGAAATGAAATGGAAAGCCCTCTTGTTAATACTCTACAGTGTAACAAATGAGAAAATCGAAGAATATGAAGAAACGTGAAAAGTTACAGCAAAACATAGTGAAAGGCCTTGGGGAAAGTTCCCATGCGTAGGTGTACAAAAGCTGTAAATGTTGATTTGAATCTGTTTTGCATGTTGTGTTGTAGCTTCACATGTCAGCAGCTCATTATCAGTGAATCTTGTTTATCAGGTGATTGCTGGCAGCTTTTTTCCTATTTGCATTGACTGTGTCATCCATGTCCATCAAATGTGTCTTTACGTGTTCTGTCTGAGCCAGAACACGGAAAGATCAGCTTACCGTTTGAAACTCAGCTGGGAACCACCAGCTGTGGGTATGGCTATTTCATTTAAAACAATTCTTTTCATTGTATGAGTTCCTGTTCTATTTTTGGATTAAAAAGGGAATTGTGGGGGGAAAAAAAAATCTATTTGGTCTTTTGTTCCTCTTTTCATCATTAGTGATTCCCTCTTTGCAATGTAGAACACTACGAGAACATGACGAAATAAAAAGCTAATAAAAGACAATATGCTGTATATTAGTAAGTTTGTCAGCTATTACAAATGTTCATTCTGAAAAAGTGCTATCAGTATCAGAAATGAAATATTATCCATGTGTGGATGTCACTTGTAGTGGGTAACCCGGATGAACTTGTGTCCAAAATCCAAACTACCACTTTACAGCCAAAAAAGGGGTTTGTGTGAGGATGTAAAATCCAGCCTATGACATGACACATGGCTTGTGTTGCACTTGAGTTTGACGACCCAACGAGCGGGTAAATGCTAATGATTGCCGCGGTTATAGGTCTGGGTTTCAGCTGTTACATTCGCAGTATGTTCAAACTTCCCTGAGCAAAATGATTTAGTGTTTCTATATTATAGGAGCATCCGTTCCTTCCATTGCACAGGAAACCAAACCAGCTGTGGTTAAACATGGAAATAATGTTGATTAGAAGCTTCACATATATCTGTTTTTAACTCTTTTTTCCCCTCTAATTCCAAGTCATTGCATTGTAAGTCAAGGACAGACAGGGGAGGACATAAAACAAATGGATCTGCAGAAACACTGTGTACAGAACATAAGAGAAGCATGGCACGCTAGCCTTGCGCTCCTAAAATAGAGTCATTGTAACTGGTAGTGCCCTTTATTCTCTGCTGGGTGGTTAACTTCCTCATATTATGGAAGGGTCTAAACACTGATCTATTCCCCAAACACAAGCAGCCACATCTGGGCTCTTAGAGGTCACAAACAATCCGACCTTCGTGTTCAAACGGAGGTTAAAGGAACAGTGAAGGTATTTGTACTCATCTTATTCCAGCTCATCACAGAGATTAAAACTATTTTACTGATGCTCTTTAAAAAGGTGATGATCTTCATACATCTGTGGAAGTATACTTGTGAAACCACAAGTCCACTTATTTGAACCCAAACCATGATTCTTCTTTCTATCACACAAAGAGAACCTCACCTAGCCCAATAACCAGACTGAATGACTGTTAATGAGCTTTGACAAAGAACAAACTAAACAGAAGGTCCACTAGCAGCTTCTTCTGCATGCTGGAGTCTGCTCACTGTCCATGGACACATAAGGGAAGTGCCATATCAAGGCTATCATGTCATGTGGTAAACTGCGAGGGTCGGTGGACATGTTAAGGGAGTTCAGGAATGAATGTTTTAAGGTGGAATTGGGAACAAGAGGTTTTGTAAGGGAAGAAGCGTATTCTTACCTCGTTTCTGCATGAAACTGAAAAGGTCATCAAGAAACTCTTTGCGCTTTTCGTCATCATCCAGTTCATACAACTGAAAAAGAAAAACAGACATCAATTAATAATCTAATACACATGTTCTCCAAACAAAATCAAGAACGTGAGTCTCCTGAATAGCCCATTACCATTACCGGTGTTACGCGTGACACCCTCCCTTCCCACAGAAACATGATTCCACCCCCCCACACACATCTATGGAAACAGCGCTACAGAGAATGAGTTCCCCCTCACGCGAAAACCTGTTGGTCGAGTTATATCGATTGAATGGTCATCCAGCCAATCACCCGCCAGGCCAGGGAAGAGCTGACGCAAACGGAGCGTCTGTCACTCGCTGCTGTCGCTGGCGCTCGCTGTGATGACAGATTAGGCAATCAGAATAAATCAGAGGAATGAAGCGGTGATTTAGCTAGCTATAATTGTTATGTGATGTCTCAGCTAACATTAGCCAGTCAACATAAAATAAAAACAGGCTATTCTAGTTGTTGTGCTAGCTACCGCAATCATTCCAAATCATGGATGTTATAATAAAACATCGCAGCCAATATTTTCCGGTATTGCAGCGAAAAATCCCCCTGTGGCCCAAAAACCTTTTTCCCATAGGCCACCATACTAAAAGAGGCGTCTGTAAAACTGCTGACAGGACACCTCGAACTGCAAACTAGGTCAAATATGACTCTTTCTACTATGAATTTTTGATCCATGCAGGTTTCATATTTGTTAAGCCTTCCTCGAAGTAAAAATCCATGATGTCATCACAATGTAAAGTCTACAGGCCGAGCGAAACACTGCTGTGCATGTTCAGTGGAAAACCTCTTTGGCGTGTGCGTCAGGCCATTTCTCATTGGACTGAATCATTTGCGGTCCGGGTAACCAGTTCTTATTATACATCCATGTTCCAGCTGGCCAACAAGCTCAACGTTAATGCAAGCTAATGGTGGCTGACCACAGGTGGAAGAAGTATTCAGACCCTTTACTCAATCAAACGTGCTAACACCACAATGTGAAAATACTCCACTACCAGTAAAAGTCCTCCTGCATTCAAACCTTACTTCCGTAGAAGTACATCAATTGTATTATCAGCTAAACGTAGGTTTAAATAGTCTATTTAATTTAAAAAGTAGAAGAATTTCCTCCACTCATAAAGGAACACTTAGTTTTACAAAGATCACGTTCAAAATCGCCAATACCATGGGTTGTTGAATGATAGTGAATGTGGTCCTACAATGTACATTTTGAGCTACTATTTGTATATAGTGGATTCTGGAACGGGACTTGCAGCACTTTTAAAGTCGCTGCTCCCCACACAGTGCCACACTGGTGCTCGAACAACCTGTCGGCTCTATTTGAAAGTTCAGATCAGAAATACAACGAGTATGCCAAACCCCCTGGGAAGAAAAAAACCAATCAAAGGTTAACATGACAATCTAACAGTGCTAGGTGCGGTAATCAGCTGAAGCACACAGCCGCCACATCACAGTACGATGATGTGCTGCGTCGGTCACATTATGTCACATTATTGCAATATAAACTGTTAAATGATCACATCTTAATAATGAAGGTTCATTATTAAAGTTAACTGTATACTGTCTGATTCCACATAGTAGTTAAAAGCTAAATCTAGGCCACGTACATATACATTTACACATGCATATTACATATATGTATACATTTAAAAGAAAATGCATATTATTCAACTGATTATTCTACAATTACTTTCATGGTTTACTTTTTTTCCAAACTTTGCATTATGTATATTTCTTATGAAATGCAATAACAAATGTGTTGTCAGAGTGCTGAAGACCTTTTGGTTCATCCGCTGTCTTAAGACTCTTGTGTTGAGCTCTTCTGGCCACTGTGCAGTCATAGTTTGTGGATTTGGAAAAAAAAGGTAAATGCAAAGGCTGAAAATACAAGCCGATAATATCTCCGCAGGATATCTCCTAGTGTCTGTCTTGCCTGTGGCCCTCGGTATGCGTGTTTTAGTAGCACTAGTTTCCTTATTGGCATATCCATTATGCTCCTCATCCTGCCCTATTCACTGGGGCAGCGACAGAGTCAAAGAGGCTTTTAAATGGGCCTCTCCAGCCAGATACAGCTGATGGAAATATGTTAGTGGCAATGTTCACTTTCAGTAAGGCCCAGAGCCACGTTAACAGGCCCACTTAATCAATACTGGAAGACAGAGGGATGACCTTTGGAATCAGTGGGGCCCTGTGGACGAGGCCCCAGAGATAATAACTGATCATTTCGAAGTGTATTAGCTGTCACCAATATTAAAGGACCAGTGCAGGTCAGCACTCAGGAGGAAAGCACAGAGGGGGGTTCGTTAAGGGGAGGGTTCCGGAGGTGGGAGGTGTTGTGTATATGTGCTGTGTGTTGGGGGAGGGGAGGCTGTCAGTGCATTGTGAGTGCTGCACGGCAGGCGGTCCATGGCGGAGGGAATATTGGAAGGTAAAGGGAAAATGTTAAGTGCACAAAGTGCACAGCGGACGACAATGGCGCAGGATCAATTGTGAGGTCCGTGGCGTGCAAAAACATATCTAGTTGTCTTCAATCCATATGGCATGGAAGCCCTCATTTATTAACATGTGTTAATGGCAGTGGTTATCTGAATCCGCCCTGCTTTCAACCTGTGTTTCAACTGCTTAAACAGGGTGGAACGAGGTTTGCTGAGCGTCATCCTTTTCACACTGCGATTACGACCTCGCATTACGTTTCCTCTTTGGGAAATACAGTCTAAAAATCGGAGAGTATTTTGTAGACTTTAAAAATACACTATAACAGGACTTATTAGGACACAAAGCTAAAGAGCCCATGGAGTCTTTTATTAAGGCTGATTAGAATACGCTCATGAGCGGTGGACTGCTAAACTCCATCTTTCATGACCTTTCAGCTAAAGCCATACACTTCATTTAGCAGGTGTAATACTTCTGGTTCTTTCTTCAGTGTAACCGGCAGCCTTAAAGGCTCCATTTCTTGTTTTCCTTTCAAACTCGCAAAACCTGCATAGAAGGGTTCCTGAAAGGCAGAAAGTCATGATCACCTGAGGTGTGTGTAGGCAGCGCCCCGCACTACATCAGTACTTCGAACTCCTCATGCAATGCATTCTGCTGTTTACATCCTATACATATAGGTGTATATATATGTATATATATGTGTGTGTGTGTGTGTGTGTGTGTGTGTGTGTGTGTGTGTGTGTGTATGTATAATATATGTGACACGGTTTCCTGCTGCCACTTAAGAAGCAAAGAGAAAGGAGTTGAGTGGGAGAAAAAGTGGCCGGGCAGCATTCCTTTCTGTTGGAACACTTTTGCTGTCCCCCTCTGTGTGTGAAGTAACTGAGCAGACAGACAGGCTGAGGCAGGCTGGAGGCCACCGGGTTCAGCTGAACCTGGAGGCTGCTCTCGGGCTGCTGTCAGTCACCGGGGTCGGCCGAGGGAAGCCTGCTGACATTGAACTTGGCACACGCCTCCTGGCCTTTCTCCGTTCACCCGAACTGTACCTGTAACTGCAACGTGCAGCAAAAGCTGCGGGGGAGCAAACACACCGTGAGCGGCTGCTTCTGCCACCGACACAACGGTCGACAACGTGTGTGTGTGTGTGTGTGTGTGAGAGTTAATCAGAGAACGATGCTACTGCCTGGGCCGACTGGCAACCTTCCAGCAGCACCAGCACTCTGCTAACGCTCACCGTTCTCTCTCTCGGTCGCACAAACACACACACACACACACACACGAACACACACACACACACACACACAGATGTGGAAGTTAATATGAAGAGGCATTCTGTGCCTCTACAAGATGAGTGGTGACAGGCTGCCCACATATTGGCAGCTCCCAAGTGTTATTTTACCATGGGCCGCTGAGAAGGACACACGCACACACACACACACTCTCTCTTACCTGATACAGTGAACAGAAGGGAAGAGACACTACAGAGAGCCGTGCTAAACATCTCGAAGAAGAAACAAGCAAGGCATGACGAGGCTGAGGGAGGACAAATGCAAGCTGTGAGGAGTCTGCAGCTCAGGAAGTGAGTGCTGCAGGACAGGTGGTCGGTCAGAGCAGGTGAGGAACCAACCGCCGCATAGAAACGCTTCTGATAAAGCGTGAATCTCCACTCAAGACCGTCCCAAACGTGACTGAAGGGACATGTTAGGTGTCCACGGGCAGAACCTGCCAGGACAGTAGTAGAAACCGGTGCGGGCAGACGTCAGGCTGAGGATTTGGGGCTCCGAACAGATTTTCTAAATGGGCCTCGGCTCATATTCATGTCGTGAAAGCTCGTTCATTTCACTGCTGAACTTGCGCAGCGTTTTCCCCCCTTCGCCACCTGCTGCACAGGCCCGGCTGCGGGGTCCCAGTACCGTGGGGATTTAAAATCATATGCGTGACGAAGCAGCAGCTAGAGGGTTGGCATGATCTCTGTCATCAATCAGTGCTCCTGAGGTCTGTCCATGTTTGAATAGAAGGACACTTCACAGCTCCTTCAAAATAACAAGAGTACCGGGGGCGGATGTCAGTCCGGAGAAGCCCCTCAGGGCTTCGCATTCTCGGCCAGTTGGGTGGAAGATACCGTTGAAACTGCCTAAAGACACCTACAGTATAAATGATTTTTCCCCACATCGTTACCCCCTTATTCCCTGACTTCACACTTCAACTGCCCTTCCCTTGTACCTACATGTACGTGTCAGTATAAATCCATTCTACTGCCGTCTACTCTCCCACTGCAAAACAGCTGCGACGAACCCTGACTACAGTCGGGCCAGCACGCCATCCAGATCTTTCCCAATGAACGAGCAGCTGCTCTGCCGCGGGGAGATCGCAGAAAGTGGCCTTCTGTGTCTGGTTTAAACAGGGCCTTTCCCACTAGCCTCGTGACAGGCAAGCAAGACACTCGTAACCATGGCGATTGTGCGCGTCAAAGACGGCGACAGCGACTGGTAAAGGCCTTCCTCGTCTGCCGAGCGCGTCGCGCGCCACACGTCACCGTCAGCCCGTTCACACACTGCTGGCGGACGCCACGTGCTCATCAGCCCAACGCACGGGTTCGGCCACGCGCTCTCACACCCCGAAGGCTCGGTCCTCGGGAACCTCCCTGGTGTTCAGGGACACGTTGACATGCAGGCTGGGGGAAGCCGGGATCGAACCGCCGACCTTCCGATGCTTTGAAAACATGATAATGAAAAATACGTGCCACAAACATCGGCAGACTAAAATGCCTTTGGCCGTCTTTGTCTTTAACGTGCTGCTCACACGGCCGTGTGGTGCAGCTGAAGGCAAAAGAGCCGCCACGTCCACTTCCGCGTCTGCGCTGTGACACAATGAGCACAGCCATTTTAAGCAGCTTTCCCATGGATCCCTGCTCTCCTTCACCCGGGCCACTTCAAAGGCCAACATGGCCTCCAGCCAGAACAACAGACACAAGGCACAGTAAATCACCGCAGACACCAAAGCGCCACGCTGTCCCTCGCGTCCTTTAATCCTCTTCGTATCTATTCTGCCGCTGTAACGGGAAAATGTGACAGTGCACCTGGTTTCTGGGAGAAGTACTTTCTTTTCTAAATGCATTGAACCACGATAAAGGTGTGAGACTCCACCTTGCAAATGTGTTTAGTAGCGCTGAACGCCCAATTAAATCACAACATGAAGTGACAGCACAGGGGCATGGAGGAGACACTTCAGTATTCAGGTTTTCATGTTCCTAAATGGAAAAACAGCAGGGGCCCACAGCTCCTTTTTGCATTCAGGTGGAAGCTAAATGGGGTGTTACGTTATATAACATATATTATTATAAGTATTTACAATGTAACTGTGATGCCCAAATGAGTTGAGGAAAATCAGCAGCCTCCACGCATTAACATGATAACTGAGCATAAATGTTAGCCCTGAACAGCGGCACTTGAATGCGCACCGAAGGCAGGACGAAGTGGTGACGGAGGAGGACTTCTGCTCTGGTGCAGCGCTGGTGGAGCCGCCGTCGCTCAGTGATGGCCGGTTGTTGTTGTGCTGGATGGAATAATCCGCATATTGATGGTTTTTCTATCTGTAAGGCCTCACCGTGTGGCTAACAATGTATACTCTGTCCTGAGGGGGAAGGGTCAAAGGAAGGGTCATGGGCTCGTTACAATAAAACGAGCCCACTGGCGCTCTGTGAACGATCTGTCAGCTAATGCTGGGTCACGCTTCATACTTAAGTGCGTGAGTCCGTAGAAATATCGGGAATGTTCACACGTTTTCAGTCGTTGTTTTACAATCAGTCACTGTAATTATTACATGTACGGCAGTGAAGCAACGGGTCGGAATGGCAACAAGCTGTAAAATCCATACTCCTCCTTCCACCTGGTGTGTGCAGCTCTCGCTGTTCAGCAGCCAGCTCGGGCATCTCAGCGCCTCGCACCAGATAAGTTCACTGCTTTACACAGTGCAGCTACACGAAAGCACTGGTGACTTGCAGAACAGGTCTTTCCAGTTAATATAATACTGGAACTAGAAATCAGAAAGAACTAAAACAACCGATTTAACCAAAGCTGCTGTATACTGTATAGACTGGAGGAACACCCTGAATAAAAGTCACTTTTGTGCAAGACATTGGTTGTCGTGAACTTGCTTATTTGAATGAATTACAGATTTCTGAAGACAAGAGTTCCAGGAACCTAAGCGCCACAAGAACTGAACTCAGGAACTGTCTCAGGAACTAAAGGCCAAATGAAACCTTTCTGCATCTTTCAGGGAGCGAGGGTCCGGCTGAAATACATTCCGTCAGCTGCCCATGGCGGGGCATTACGTATGGACCCAGTGTGGGAGAAACCGCCGTGCAGAGGCACACACACACACACACACACACACACACACACACACACACACACACACACACACACACACACAGCACACTGATGCTCAACTGATGACCTCGCCGCGATGACGACGCCCAAGGAATCTACACACACAACTACACACCCCAGAAAGATCTTCTTGGGAACAGAACTATTTTGAAAGTAATTGTGCTCATAGTAAGGTTTAGTGCTCCCGTACAGACTAGGACCAGCCCCCCCACAGCGCCCATCAGCAGCCCTGTCCCTCCCCTCTGTGTCGGCCTCGACCCCGTCCCACGATGACTGTGTGTTTACACTTGAGCTCTCGAGGCTGCTAATTATCCCCACGGGAAAACCGCCACGGCCTGCGCTGTCATTAAAATAGATTTAATAGCCAAAGTCCCGAAACAGGTGTGCCGCATTCGTTAACTTTTTTTCCTCTCCAAACAAATCCTTCCCCACCGCCTCAGCCCCTTCCTGTTCCATTTCACAGCTCAGTGGCCCATTACTGAGCCTGTATGCTTCCCTGCCTCCACTCAAATCTGCCCCAATTAGAACATAATCCTCCCTAATAAAACACCGACTATATTCCCATCTTAATGCCTGGGTCAGTGGGTCGGTGCTGCGCAGCTCAGGGCCACCGATTAAACGCTCCAAGCAGGGAGACGGGCTAATGAAGTGCCCTGTGCGGTGTGCGAGAGGGATGACAACTATGCACGTGTTGTAATGTACAGGTTTGTGCACAAAATCCAGAATGGAAATGCAAAGAAAGTTTCTACTGCTGGCCGAGGTGGACACCTTTTTCACTGGATTAGAGGAAATGTGATAAAGGCTGATGGAAACTGCTCCAATTCAACGGAGATGCCAAAAACCCCCCCCCGCAAAATGACGGCAGCAGATGAGAATATCACATGATGCGTGGGGCTATTCAATTAGGAACGCAACATCAGTGCCATACATGGCGAGCAGCACTGAAATGCAATGAGTTCTGGTTGAAGGTAGGGGCGATGTGCCCTTGCTGTCCATTTTCAATTAAAAGGCTCATATAATGGCCAGCATGAGCCAATGACGGGCAGTTGCTAATAGTTGCTCGGGAGTTATGTCTCTGCTCTCGCTGCCCTCACTTTGTCTTTTTAACACAACTGCCGTTCTCGCTCACTCAATCATTTCAGTTCTAATCTCACGGCAGCTCGTAGATCAGCGTCGCGCTCCCGTCAGCGAGAGGCAACGCGTCCTGCTGATCACATGTAAGGCCTGCCGGGTAAAGGAAAGTACTGGAAGGCTTTTAATGTGGAACATCTGCGCGGGACGTTTTGAGTTTCATTGACAGTAGCTTAGCATCAGTCAAAGAAACAGCGAGTGAGAAGCAACTGGAAATAATTAGTGAAACGTTTTACTGAACTCATCAACAGCGTTTCGCTGGAAACAACCACCGTAAACCATGACCCGAACGGACGAAGCCCAAGATCCCATTTTATTGTCATTAAAGAGCGGAACTAAACAATGACTGGGGTAGTTGGTTGGGGTAAAGATCACAATGAAAGCCCGAAATGTCAAAGAATGGTCCGCACACGGTGGCGGAGAGCGGCAGAGCTCGGAGGGGAACTGCAGGCTCAGCAGGAACAGTCAATGAGCGGCGCGCAGTGTGTCCAACACAATACAACTCCGGCCGGCTGGAAGCTGCTCTGTGTTACACGATCTGCTGACACACTGAGGTCGCGCTCAATTCACTGGATCTCCAACCTCTAATCAGTGGCTCAGTCCGCTCCACCCCCACGCCGCCCAGCTCTCAGCTCCGCCACTTCCCCATGCTGCAAACTGCCCACCACACAACCCCCAGTCGGTTAACTCAATTTATTTATCTGGTTTGATCTTGGGTCTCTGTGGTGGATTATTTAAGCACCTCCTATCATTGCCATTTTGGATAAAAGGTGCAGCAAAAATAAAGGCTAACTGGACTTTATTCAAGATCGCATCTTGGTTGTTCGGGGCTGCAGTCCACAGTCACCCAGCTCGGGTCTTCTAGTTAAACAGAACTTCTGTTCATTCCAAACACCTTCTGCACCTGATCAGCCTGGCTCTGGGTGGCAAAAGCCATCTGGAGCTGGCACGCGTTGAATAACCAAGGTGTTGTGGGAGCCAATGAGACGAAGCATCAACGAGCCCTGGAGTGTCCAGGCGTGCTAGCAGCTCTGTGCACTTAGACACTGTGGTTCTTTGCGCTAAATGCTCACTTCAGCATGCTAACATGCTCCCAATCCAATCGGCCAGATTGGTACTGGGACTGACCTCATTAAGCGGCTCGGTCACGTCTTTAAATACACATTCTTTGTAATGTAATTAAGATATTCCGCGTTCATCCCTGACCTCATGCTACCTCATATAAAATGATTCTAATAACGTCCGTGCAGTGGGGCTAAACCCGTCTTGGGCCTCCATCTAACCTGGATGCCTGGGGACTGACTGATATCAGATATTGTCATCGTCACCTGGGCCACTCTGACCTCAAACTGTGTGCGGTGTGGATGCCGTGACATGCCTGAGGTTCCAGTATTTACTAGAATAAATCATTTACTCCTTAATGCTCACTAGAACACCTTCTGTCTTCTGTGACCCGTGTCCCTTTACTGCTGGCACCAGGCCGACGTGCACAGGCACCGGGCTCTTGTCCGAAACTATTTCCAGATCCACGCCAGAGCCCATCCTCCTCCCAGTGCTCCCAATTAGACCTGCTGAAGAAGCTGGAACGCCGCTCGGAGCAGAGGCGCAGCCACTAGACATCTGAGAGCAGCATGCTGCTTCATGCGGGGTCAGGCAGCTGCCTCTTTTGTCTTTTTCGGGCCAGACGTTAGGGCTCTTAAAAAGCTTCAAGCGAAACAAGAGCAACGTGATACTGCCGGCCATTCAGACCTCAGCTGACGTTAATTCTAACTTATTAGGATTCAAAGAGCAGCGCTGAGGTGACATCTGCCACCGGCGCAGGTTGAAGAATATAAAAACGGTCACTTTATAAGCCAAATAAACCAACACAAATACAATTTGTATCTTATTTGAAGTCACATTTAGGTATATCTTGAACCACCGGGCAGGCGCCATTAACGCAGTGTTGGAATCGAGGGTTGTATGAGTGTGTATGTACACAAGGCCTATTTACTCATTGCTTATTTATAGCCTCTGTGTGGAATTAATCTGTAATGACCCAGTTTCCCTGAGAGAATCAGCCTAATCTAATCTAGCATCCTCTAATCTGACGGAAAGCCACTTGAACGAATGTCTACTAAATAAGACACAGATGATTGCTGTTTCAGCTGGAGTCAACACTCAAAGCAACAATGTGCGGAAAACATGGAGTCCAGCAGCCACGACACACGAGCCGCCGTGGAAGGGAGAGAAAAAGGACAACTGTGGACTCGCGCTGTGTGCTGCAGACATGACGTACTGGTATTACAGTGGGATGGACAGTTTAATCACGCACGGTCAAAAAAGGAGTCTGCACTTTTTGAATTGTGCATGCCAACGCTTGACTTTTCATCTCTGTGGCCCATTTAATGTGAGGACATCCGCAACCGTCGTCTTGCTTTTTGCAATGTAACACTTCACGTTGCTCAGAAAGAGATAAAAACAAATAATAAAAATGAAGAAGTGGCATTTGAAGAAGCCCTGCAGTGATCACTTTTTAATGCCACATTACACTAGAGCTGATAAGTTCGTACACGGGGGCGCTGCTGACGAGCTGGGACCGCACAGCGCTGCGAGCAGCGTCTCAAACCAGACCAGTTGTTCACGGTTCTGTACAAAAACTGAAAATATTTAACGTGGACTATTTCATGTTATAGACGAATAGAAATGTGTATGGAGGAGTGCTTTGCGCGTTGAGGACAGACCAGACTGGACTAAACGTGTTAGGCAGACTACATGGAAAAATATTAATGTGCGACCTGGAAGCGCTGCACACCCCTGATCGAGCTAATCTTTACCGTGTGTGCCCTTATAGTTTGAAAATGTGTCACTATCAATGCGGTTTCACCGGCCGAAACTCACTGAGCCGCCGTGAAACGTTGCTCAACAGAATAGTTTTGTAATGGGTCACAAATGTCTACCTAAGGCGTGTGCTATCTGCTCTATAGCTTGTGGCTACAGAGACAGATCCATCATGCTGAGTCACCTTTAACACCGGCTTTATAAACCCAGGCTTAACCTTTAGATGAATTCCGCAATGATTGCAAGACTGTGGGTAACTATCAGAGGAAATGTTCAGGACGTTTAGAGAACAACAAACTCCGTCCTGCTGTCGGTGACCACAAAGGCACAGAATCGTTTCTTTTTTTTGCTTTCTATTAATGTTCTATTAATGGGACAAAAGGTCCTGGACCCGTCAAAGAACAGGGCATCAGCTGCTGGGAGAAAATGCAGAGAAAGAAATCGCAGCGTCGGCCACGCTGGCCTATCGCGATCACGACGGCGTTCCTGTCCACAATGTGGAAATTTGCCTTCGGTTTCACCACAAGACGAGCCATACAAACAACATCCAACAATCAGCCGCCCACAAGTCTATAATACACACCAAGTACAAGTGTTCAGGAAATTACTGGAGGCATTAAACGCATGCAAAGAAATGAGAGGCGATTATTTGACCCAACCACGCTGTCAGCCATGATTCATCTTGTAACGTCAGTCTCCAAGGCAGCGCCTGAGAGGAAACCATGGCTGTTCTTTGCCGTGCGGTCGACACACATACAACATAACGCACATCAGTGGCTCTCAGTGCGACATGTCAAGGCATCGCCCCCGTTGTGGAAAGGGTGCTGGGACAGCAGATTAGCAGACTACGACGTGCTGCCTATGTTGAAATCCGCGGAATTCTCGGCAAAGCTCGACAGCTGTTTGTCTATTCAACCGTAAAACCACTGCGAGAGATTTCTTCTTAATAACACGTCGCACGACTCCAGTCCACTGTACTTCACTCCCCGGACATTTCCTGCTCTCTGGCTTTAGGAGGACGTTTCTGAATATAAGTAACCATTAATGCGAAACCTACAGCTTACAGTATTCCATCTAAACTCATTAGGGTAAGAAGGTTCAACGATCACTTTTCAGTATAAAATAGACAATTGGTATCCTTTAATTAACCACGATCATTCTGTATTTGACTCACTATATAATAATGAAACTTACATTAGTGGGACTACTGCTGCCCACTCTAAAACAATAACTAGCTGAGACTAACGCATGCAGCAGAAGTCTCCAGGCAGCTCAAACCTCAGTGCTGACTTCGGGAACACGAGTCCCGACAGATACATTTACAGTCCTTCATGTTAGCCTCAAAAAGATATGTGTTTTTCTACAGATCAAATAAAGCACACAGCTCTTTGGGGAACCAATGCAACCCACTGAAAAGGTCATTCCTCCCCCTCAGGCTTTAAGCGGCTCAGACGTGTCGGCCTGTTTGACAGAGATGCCTCCTATGTATATTTAAGGAAGGCATTTTGATGGCCTCACACCGAAGCACACACTGCTCTGCACGTCACTGAGTGTGTGTGTGTTCTCTAAATTAGAAACCAGTGAAAGGAGGCAAACACTTTGTTTCTCTACATGGAGCCATTAATTGTGTAATGTTTAACTGTTGGGAAAGGCTTGGTTTAATGTGCAGTGATAAAACATTACTCTTTCTGCTTTTAATGAACAACCTCCCGCGAACGCACTCTGGTCTCGCTCTGCCGCCGGACTGAGGTCGAGCCGCCCCCCGTGATTAACTCTGTCGGCCCATACGTCCATTCGAACGTGAACTCCAGCTGAAATGACACAGCCGCAGGTGGGATTAAGAGCCTGCAGGCTGGATTGCAGTAGTGGATCTGCAGCAGCTCCGAGGGCCTGGGTGGGTCAGCAGGGCCGCCGCCTGGAGCACAGTGTACAGTGTGTGCGTGGAGGCAGAACTAAATCAGCTGCTGCCCCACAGGAGCCGATGAACATCAGGGTTTGTTAGAAGGGAAACACTGGCTATGATTGGTGGTGGTTTAATCTTAACTAATGTCTGTTTCTACTGGGATTTGGGAATTTTCCAAAGCGCGCCATAAATTCTCAGTCTGACTTCCAGGGGACTATTAGCTTCAGTTCATTTCAGCACACTCGACAGCTCAAATCTGTCATTGTGGGGATTTGCCATCCCTCTTTTACATGTACATATATATGTTTGATAGGCTTCCTAAAGGACAAGTCTGCTGTTGTTCATGATGTTCCTTATTGTCAAACAATCTGATGAAAAGAGCAATACTCAGTACTCACTCAATACTTTCTCACTTGGCTCCCCTGTCTGTGGTTCCCAGCCTCAAGCGGATCAACCAGCTATGGTGCCACGGGGCAAAACTCTGCCATCATTTCTCCCAGTCTCTTTGCATTGTTAGTTAGTAGTTATTTATTGGTCATTTGACAAACCGCAGATTTATTTAGGAATATCCACAATTTAAGCACCATGTTGCCATGGTTTTGAGTCCTTTGTACTGTGGAGTTGTTGTTTTATTTTGAAATGGTCTGTGTCTGTCTGGGTTTTTGGTTCAGGTTTGTTACTTCCTGTTTTATTTCGTAATGTGTCTGTTCCCTCTTGTGTCTGTCAGTGTTGCGTCCTGTCTGTGATTGCCCTGATTGTTTCCACCTGTGTTATTCACCGGTGTCTAGTTCTCTCCCCTGCCTGAGAGTGTTTAAGTTGAGGTTTTCCCTTTGTTCAGTGTCAGTTTGTCATCATAGTATGGGTTGGTTCTGTCTGCCTGTGGATTATGCCTGCTTACCTTGCCTTACCTGCCGGTAAACGGTAAATAAATACTCCACTCATCCTCATTTGAGCTGCCTGCGTTTGGGTCCATTTCCCTGCTTTTTCCTGTTGCCGACACCCTAACCGTGACACATGTAAACTGAAATAACGAAGACTAATTCTAATCATAACATTTGAAGGCATGCCCCTCTATGTTAAGGGGCCTCATGAGCAGGTAATAATGCCCCTGTAAGTAACTGAAGTAATGATATCAGTTAGATCAGAAAAGTTTGCGTAGTTTTGTTACTCAGATACTACCATTTGCTGCCAGAAGGGACTTTTGACTGGCCCTCAGTATGCCACCCTGCCCTTTAATATACTTGTACTACTAAGTGTTTGGACATCTTTCAGTTTAATGACAGATTGGAGGAAACCAACCAGGTGTCCACAGGTGTTAGCAGGGGCTTAACTGTGTGTGTGTGTGTGTGTGTGTGTGTGTGTTTGGATATTGCTTCCATTGTCTTCCTCAAATGTAAGTCGCTTTGGATAAAAGCATCTGCTAAATGACTAAATGTAAATGGATAGTAGGGGTGTATTATTCATTAAAAGCAAAAATGCACCAACATCTTTTTATAATGTAAATCAGAAATGTCTTTTCAGGACATGGTCCACAAAGAATGACATTCAACGCGAGATAAATATTTTTTAAGCCCCCAGACGATATTTATGGCATGATTCCATACCATCTAAGCAAATGAAAATTAGACTTGGTGCTTTATGCTACCAGAGTCATTTATTCAGTTGTTTTTCAATTGTGTACCATTTTCCTAAAGATTATCCAGAACATAATTCTCCTGGCAGCAGATAAAGTCTCTGCTGTTATGTAGAAGATGGAGTTGACACTGGAATGTGTGTCCCAGTAATGGACAACTCGGCCTGCAGATCATTTCTTTAAACTGGTTTGGTTTTTTTGAATTTGGTTATTTTACTTTCACCAGTGTTTCTTTCCTTTGGGTCAACAGAATGGACAGAATCTGATCTAACGATCTACTATGCTGATAACAATGTTATGTTTATAAGATGGCTGAGATTTGATTAACTGAAAGCAGTCAAAAGAGACAGCTTAAATAAACTTGGTTTGTTTAGTTTCTCAGAATACCACAAATGTAGATGCACACTGTGAATCTTGTGCTTTTGTTCAGATTTGAGCATGCCTCCTGTTCATGTAACATGTAGAGGCATGTCTGCTGAGGGGGTAACTAGCAGTGTTGGCCAGAATTGGCGCTACAGGTTTAACTGCATTTCTCAGTAGCGTGTTGGTAGCATCGATGTTTTCTCATTCAAATAGCTTTTCGGTAGCTTAGCTCCTTTATTGAGCCAGTAGTGCGGTAGTGTCCACACAAGCTAACGTTACATTTCTGAAGCTAAAACGCAGCCGAGCTTTCCGCTGCCGTCTGAAATAAAGCTGCTAAGGATCAGAAAGTGACGCCATCATCTCCGCGGACGCGTACGTGTAGCCGACAGAAGCTCTTCCGTATGAAGGGGACATCACGTACCGATCCTCGGGCTGAGGCCTTCGACGTCTCTGCTGCGGCGGAATACAGACAGTTTACACATTCAGGTGATTCCTAATAGGCTAACACAACCGAGCTAACCGTCACAAGTCAGCGCAGCCTGCAAACACCAGCCAGCAACTTGTCAACAGCTAACCGCTAGCTCGCTACATTTTCTTCACTGTCTGTTGGCAGAACCTACCACAGAGAGCTTAAAATCTCTCCTTTGACTTTGGGAAATATTTCAGTGGAGAGCAAGCCATTTCCAAGGAATAGCTATGGAAAGCTAATTAATCAAAGGGCCTGGGATCTATGGGAAGGGTTTCTCAGTGTGTTATTGCCTTCATCAGCCAAATGGCTACCTCAAACTGAGGCTATCAGAAAGAGGGGATGGGTAATTGTGTGGCCATAAACCATGGGTGCTAATCTTGAGTCTGCCACCCATGTGGACGAGTCTACCATATCAACCCCCACCCTCAGAAAAACACCTAGACAGCCAGACAAAAGGCCAACACCCAAATTCTCCGCTGCTTCAATGAGTTCCACAAACATGCCTCGCATAGTTACCCTTCACGTCTCAGAGTGCTCACAAGAGGATAATAATTAATTAGTCAACATTCTTCTCATCAGATAAGTATTTTTATATTGCCTCCGTCACCCTCTTCTAATGTGGCTTTCATCCCAGTCAACATGTAATAAACTAGTTCAGCTATCAAAACCAGCAATGGCAATAAATAAAGGGTTGCTGCTACTCAGTTTGTGCCTCTCATCAGCGAAACTACAAATCAACTCCAAACTTTCCAGTTTATATACATGGGTGTGTATCTCTAGTTCCATTCAGACATGATTTATAAAATAATTTTACTATTGCGTGTATGATTTATCATATTAAAAGGCAGCCTAAATTTGCTGAAAATATCCCTTTGCTTTTAACATACTTTGGTTTCTTTTCTTACTCTAATAACATAACAAGAATGTGAACCAGGATTTGTTAAGAATCAGAATCAGTCAGCATATGTTGGATTTGATATCCAAACAAAATCCCCACGGCTCCCAACACCTCCTCACTGTGCCTGCTAACAAGCCATTGTGTGCAATATTAAGTTCCTGCAGTATTGGAGGCTGCAGTTTCAGGGCCACGTTTCCAGGACCTTAGTTTTTCACAACAGCGCTACCTAGTGAACTGGATGACCACAAAATGCGACCAAATCAGAATTCCACCCAAATACTACCTTCTGTCTAACTACTTATAGATTTACAAGTTTATTCTGCCCAAATACTACTTTCAGTCTAGCAATACAGCTTGGTTTTTAAGACTTGCATGTTGGGAAATTAGTGTAATTAGCATAATTAGCTTTGTTTGCGTTTGTCGAGTGGCAACCACTGCGGTAATCTTCCAAAAACCCTGTACAACAGATTAGTCAACTGGATTATTTCATTACGATTTGCATCAAAGTGACAATTATGAGGAAATGGATTTCCCTACTGCTGATGTTGCTGTTTTGGACAATCGAGCCACCACTGGCAATACCCGTGGGAACAAGTGTTCCTCTGGAGAATATTCTGCTGCAACGAAATCTGGCCTATTCATCCAGAAATTGGAAGATTGTTGGGCGTTAATAATAAAGTAACACAGAGAGGGCCATGATCAGGAAACAAACTGGATGAATTAACATGCACGTGGGCATACAAGGAGGCCAGTCTGACCTGCCTCACAGAGACTTGGCTTGATAACACGATCGCCAGCTCAGAACCTTCTCAAGATGGCTTCAGGACCGTTTCTCAGATAAGACCGGGACATGTGAAGGATTCTTGAGGTACACATCATGTAGAGCTGCTAGCCATGAAATTCCGACCCAATTATAACCCCTGAGAGTTTGGTCAGCTGGCTCTAGAGGTTGTTTACATCCCACCATCTGGCAACGTCACTTGCTCGTCAGAGGCTATAGCTACATGCTACATGTGCAAAATTGGTGATATAATGCATGTACAGTGCCTTGCGAAAGTATTCGTCCCCCTTGAACTTTGCAACCTTTTGCCACATTTCAGGCTTCAAACATAAAGATATAAAACTGTATTTTTTTGTGAAGAATCAACAAGTGGGACACAATCATGAATTGGAACGAAATTTATTGGATATTTCAAATTTTTTTAACAAATCAAAAACTGAAAAATTTGGCGTGCAAAATTATTCAGCCCCTTTACTTTCAGTGCAGCAAACTCTCTCCAGAAGTTCACTGAGCATCTCTGAATGATCCAATGTTGACCTAAATGACTAATAATGATAAATACAATCCACCTGTGTGTAATCAAGTCTCCGTATAAATGCACCTGCACTGTCACTGTCATAGAGGTCCGTTTAAAGCGCAGAGAGTATCATGAAGAACAAGGAACACGCCAGGCAGGTCCGAGATACTGTTGATAAGAAGTTTAAAGCTGGATTTTGATACAAAATGATTTCCCAAGCTTTAAACATCCCAAGGAGCACTGTGCAAGCGATAATATTGAAATGGAAGGAGTATCAGACCACTGCAGATCTACCAAGAACTGGCCGTCCCTCTAAACTTTCCGCTCAAACAAGGAGATGCCTGATCAGAGATGCAGCCAAGAGGCCCGTGATCACTCTGGATGAACTGCAGAGATCTACAGCTGAGCTGGGAGACTCTGTCCATAGGACAACAATCAGTCGTATACTGCACAAATCTGGCCTTTATGGAAGAGTGGCAAGAAGAAAGCCATTCCTTAAAGATATCCATAAAAAGTGTCGTTTAAAGTTTACCACAAGCCACCTGGGAGACACACCAAACATGTGGAAGAGGGTGCTCTGGTCTGCTGAAACCAAACTTTAACTTTGTGGCATCAATGCAAAACGTTATGTTTGGCGTAAAAGCAACACCGCTCATCACCCTGAACACACCATCCCCACTGTCAAACATGGTGGTGGCCGCATCATGGTTTGGGCCTGCTTTTCTTCAGCAGGGATAGGGAAGATGGTTAAAATTGATGGGAAGATAGAATAATGCGAATACTTTCGCAAGGCACTGTAAGATATTAAAGGGTTGCTTTGACTTTACAGATTGGGAGGTTTCTAACCCAGGGGCAGTTTAGAGGAGGCTACTGAGTGAGTTGTCACTCACTAAATCACCTTTTGCGAGGAGACGAAAAAATCCCCGCAAAATATGTCAAGGTATTTACCGCAGCCTTGGATAACAAAAGCCCTGAAAGTCACACTCAACAAAAAGAAAATAGCCTTCATCTCAGGAAACAGGTCATTCCGAACAAGCTGAATAAACAAATAAAACAGGGCCAAGAGAGTGTACAAGGAAAAGGTGGAGAAGCTCTTCAAGGAAGGCAAAGTCAGGGACGCCTGGCGGGGCGTTAAAATGCTGGCCGGCCTTCCTAATAATCCAACCATACCCAGACCTGAGGCAAAGGGCTGTGTCAGCATAGCAGAGAATTTGAGCAACTCCTACTGCAGGTTTGACCAGCATGGCTTCACACTGGAGAGAGTGGAGCTAATATCTGCCCTGGCTACCATGTCACTCACCACTGCAAACCTGGAAGTGCAGCCTGGGGATGCAGAACACACCCTGAAGAGGAATCACCCAAACAAAGCACCTGGGCCTGACCAGATCTGTGGTCGCCTGCTGAAGGCCCACTGCAGCCAACTGTCTGGTGTTCTCTGCGAGCTCTTCACCGCTCCCTGGCAGAACATTCAATCTCTGCAATATGGATATCCTCTATTACCTATCCAGTACCCAAAAAAATGCATTTAGTTCCTCTCAAAACATCTCCACTGGAGCCCCACAGGGCTCTGTAATCTCACCTGTGTTCTTCACTCTGTATACTGATAACTGCAGAAGCTCAGACCCTGAACATCTACATCAAATACTCTGACGACACAGTCATTGTGGACACCATTAACTCTGACGGGCAGCTCCAAGTTGAGATGGACACATTCTCAGAGTGGAGTAGGGGGAATGGCCTTAACCTCAATGCCTCCAAGAAATAGGAGCTGGTCATTGATTTCCGTCATGGACAGTTCACCATCCCGACACTGGAGGTCAATGGCCAGGCTATAGAGAGAGCGGAGGCATAAAAATACCTCAGTATCACAAATGACACGCCAACTCACTTTCTAACCGTGAAATATCTAATAGTGAAATCAACTTCCCAAATGTCAGCAACGTCTCTTCTTTATGAGGAAACTGTAAACTCCAGGTGCACGAATCAGACATTCTACAGGCGCTTCCTTGAATCCATCATCACCTTGAACATAACAGCCTGGTTTGGTGCTTTGAGCAACATCCACCTCACCTATCAACAAAATCATCAAAAGAAGCAGTAGCATCAGTGGACTGGACCAAGAACCAGTAAGCAGCATCTACAGCAGACGGTCTAAAACGAAAGGCCTACAAATAGCCTCGGATGCCACACACACGCTACTCTACCAGCCACTTACCTTCAGGCCACAGATACAGCTCTCTCCCATTCGGGACCAAGCAGGTCCATGTCAAGGTTCTTGATCTACTTCTATCAGACCCATTAATGCCCGAGCTAGCTTGGGTGCTTGACCCTTTTTATTATTTATTCCTGGCCTTTTTTTAGCGCACTGGTGCACATCTTAAACTGTTTTAAGCTGCACTTGTAACTGTATGTTGTCTACTCTTTGTTTGTTCCTAACAGATAAATGAAATTAATTTGATTTGATCCAGGATGGGCAAGGTTGCCATGTCCTCTTCACTTTGCAGCTCACAGCTATACCGCACTCTGCCTTTGGATAATCTTCACGGAACGCTCAGAGAAACTGCAGTATCTGCCAACAACACGTGTTCACTCTGCTTTCTCATCCATTTGAACTAGCCTAGTTTTGTTATATTTTTTGGGGGGCTTTTATGCCTTTATTGGATAGAGAAAGAGAAGAGACTAGAAATGGGTGACGACATGCGGAGTCGAACCCTGGCCCACCGCGGTGTGGACTATAGCCTCGTACATGGAGTGGGCGCTCTACCGACTGAGCTAGTCGCGGTCCAAATAGCCCAGTTTTTGAAGAAAATGTTATTATTATTTACAGTCAATAGCTTGTTTGGCTGGGTTTGTCAAAGTACAATTAATAATTATATTGAATTCAATACAATACATTAATTTACAATTTAAAACATTTTAGTATGTGATTTAAAGGTAGTTTAACCACCAAATTACATGAAATTCAAGTAAAAAAATGAGATTGCATCTGCTAAGCTAACTACCTTTATGCTAAGCTAGCTACCTTTAGTTTTCTTCCTTCTCCATTATGAATTGATGTAGCTGCTGAATTATGTGGAATAACAAACTGAATAACCAAAATGTGATTTCATCATAATGTACATTTTTTATTTACAAATACAAATAACTTAACTTAGCTTTAGCTAAAGCTATCCGTGGCTATCTCATAAGCTAGCTTTCACTTGATGTAGTCCTCTTACGTTTGCTGTCTTTCTAACTACACAGTCAAAGCGCAGATACGCTGTTCTTGGTTTTTACTGCAAATGTAAAAAGCTCTACGTAAATTGTACATTTCTATGACACAATTTTTTTTTATATAGTAAAACAGACACAGGTTACAACTCAATTTCGACCAAATATGTAGTTACTGCGTTTTGCCTTTGTAGGGCAGAATACTACAGAAGTTTACAAAGCATTTCAAATTTTTTATTAAAATATGATTATATACAGTATTATGAAAATAATCCCTTTCATCATAATGTGGTCTTTTCCAGCTTGATATAGGCTAAGCGTATAAAAATGCAGTAAATAGCATTCAAATGTGGAAGAAAATGGCTCAGAAATGAGAAGTTGTTGAGATTAAAGTATGCTGAGGAAAAGTTCAGAGAAAGTTCATAGGTCGCTCCTGACTGTACTGAATGAATGAACTGAACTCCTGATGAATACCTGTACTTTCATTAATATACAGTCGAATCCTACTATAACTGACTTTAAGATTGTTGTCTACTGCGTCATCTGGTCATGACGTTTACAGGGCAACAATAATGTCTGTGAAGTAATTCAGTTGCTTCAAGTCTTCCACCGTATCCTCTGCAAACCACTACATTCAGACCAATGAAAGCAAGATAAAAGTAAAACTACATCACAAACAGGGTTGAATGCAGCACACAGGTAGGGTCCTCACCTCACTCAGAGAGTCTAAAACGCAAACTTGTCCGCAAAAACATGGATGCAAACACACACACGTGTGCGTACGCAAACACAGAAGCACGTTCCTATGGTTGAGTGTCTAAATCTCACTCTCCCATGCTCAGGCATCTGTGTGGGACTCAGCCAACTGGATGCGAGCCAATACAAGCTCTGGCAAAGAAGTCTGCAGTGTAAGTGCTGTGAGAAGGGTCAAACAAAGTGCGTTGTGACGTCGCCACTGGCAGCCGTACAGGAGCTGGAGGATGCAAAGGCAGGAGAGTGCAGCACGCCATGGGGACCGACGCTGCTTCCCCCCCCCTGCAAATAGCCCAAACTGCTATACAGTAAGGACGCAGAGAGAGGGAGGGACCTGAGGCCTGAAGCTATCTGCATAGGGAGCAGACACACAGCATCCAGCAAAAGGACCGACAATCAGCATACGTTTTACACATGAGTGGAGGAGGAGAGAGCAGCTGGGTATACGGTCAAAGAAGCATTCACTTCCCCTACAACAAGACTAAAGCTTTAAATCCCTGCGAGTAGATCCTGCAATAAACAATGTGCCTTACAAACAACAAAATAAAAGGTTGGGAAGTAAGTTGTTTTTTTTTTAAAGTATATATTTACAGGCTTTTATGCATTTAATGGTTAGAGACAGGAAATGGGAGGCAGCGAGAGACGGGGATGACATGCAGCAAGGGACCTACAGGCTGGAATCGAACCCAGGTCCACTGCGGTGAGGACTGTTGCCTCATACGTGGGGCTGGCGCTCCGAAGTGAGACACTTTTGTGAGGTTGGAGTGAGAGGACAGTTCAGTGAGGAAGGGTTTGTCCTCGGGCGAGCCCGACCGTGCTGAACGTATCACTCCATAGAGCTTAACGCTTCAAGGCCGCCGTCGTCAATTCCCTCCAGGCGTCAGACCTCAACCTATTGCTATTTTTTGTGAAAATGCAAAGGTTTGCCCCGATTGTGGCTTAAAGGAAAGCTCAGGTGGGTCACCAGAAACATCTGGATTCGTCCTCCAAAGTGTCTGACAGACAAACAAGCTGAAAGCATTTGGCATATAGTCTCAGCCATTTTGTGCTACACCATATTATGTTTTCACCATTTCACCTTCTATTATACGTTATATCCCATACTATATGATGCCGTACTACATTATAGTATGTTAAAATGTTTTATTACCTTATAAACTGTATTATATTTCTATATTAATACATTTTAATGTCTATTTGATATACTTCTAATTATTTATCTTTTACTTTTCTCTATGTATCTGTACTTATTTCTGTCCTTGAGCGGCGGCAACACCTGAATTTGCCCTCTGGGGATCAATAAAGGCTTATCTTATCTTGTGTTATCTTATATGGACAGTGGAAAGGAGTTCGGTGTTAGCGGTGAGCAGTGAGTGCTGCATCTGAGATTATCACCCTTTTATTTTGGAGGTAGTGAAGAATCGGCGTGGCAGCAGTAAGTGGCAGACGGTCAACGTGACGGAGCGCAAGGCGGTGAGACGCGACATGTCAATGAAGGCTGAAGGCGTATCAGCGACGCAGGCAGTGAGACGCAAGCAGGTAGCCCACGGTGTTACTAAAACCAAACTATAATTCTACTTGAGATAATGTCTAGATTTTGAGACATCTTGCATGCAAACATCACATTTCGGCCTGAGGGTGGTGCTGAAGGAAAACGCACGGAACGTCCATTGAGGGTCCTCTCCAGATTTCTTGTGAACAAATGGATTCTTTGCCAGATGGTGGCACTAGAGGCAAGGTCAGGGGTTCTGAGTTATCCTCTGGGGACCATAATTATGCAAAAAATATAATGAGTAACCACGGGCAAAAATGTCGGTCAAGGGCAACTTCTGACGTGATGATGGTGCTAGATGAACAGTCAGGAATCATCCTCTGGGGACCGAGAATACTAATACCCAATGGTAAATGGACTGTACTCGTATAGACTGTCCTCGTCTAAAGGTGGACATCTTTGCTTTATTTATGTGACTAGACACAGCTGTACTCGGTGTATATAGTGTACACCGACTGTGTATCAACCGGTGTGTGCTGTACACACACACACAAACGCACACACAAGCACAAAGAGCCTCTGGTCAATATTAGCAAACACACAGGGCTAGCTGAGGGCAAAGTAAAGCCTTAGCCTCTCCCAGATAAAGGCCAGCTGAACGTCTCCCCCTCCTCCCCCCTGCAGCAGGAGGATGTGTGTGTGTCTCATTAACCTCAGCAGTAGAGATAGGGGAGCTTTGCCGAATCAACCGCTTGTCCCCGTGTGTGCCGCTCTTTTATAGGGCCAACCCCAAATGGCGGCCATTCCCATGAGACCTTTGTTTTCACAGGGCAGCCAACAAACGGCACCCCCGGGGAGCGCACAGGGGCCCCGGCACTTCTCCGAGCCCACCGGCCGGCGAGCCGGTCCTCGCTGGTCGCAGTACGGCCTCATGAGGCCCGGCTAGCATCTCATTGAACATTTACGGCTTGTTAACTTTTATCCACAACGAAACTTACTGCGTACACGTTGCTGGGACTGTGAGTTCCAGTTTTATAAAAACAAATGCACAGTGCACAATATGTGGACAGGAACATGACCGTACTATGCTTTATCCTTTAATGGCAGGTAATGACGCAGGAAATGTACCACAACAGAACCCAGACTGCTTTGAGCTGCCTTAGTTGAAGACATGTTTGGAGATATGCGCCACTAAATTACAATATCAACCCTGCTTTAACCCTGCTTTATGACCTTACCTCCCTGTCAGGGTTTAAGACTAGGACGTGCGAGCCCGGAATTTCCCAAGAATGCTTCCCTTTACCCTGGAAAACTACCCGCGCAAACTCGGGATTCTTAGCATGTGCTTGTGTGTCTGTGTGCTTTTTTACATTTATTTACGCAGCGCCAATTCACAACGCAAGTTCTCTCATTGCACTTTTCCTACAGAGCAGGTCTAGACTGTATTATATTTGATGTATTCGTCTTCCTTTCGGGCAACCAGTGGTTTCCTTTGGTTTTGGACACACTTGACACTTGGCTTGAGTTTGAGACAACTGCCTTCATGATGCAGTTATAAGAGACTGATGTGACAAATTAGCACATACTAAATGGTAAAAAAGAGTCTCTAAGTCGACGTTGCCCGTGCGGCTTTTAAAATGATCGACAGTAATCTGCAGCAGTCGTGTAGTCCTTTAACTCTGCGTGACGCCCACTGTGGCCCAGTCTTTTCCTTAAAAGGACGCGTTCCCAATGAAGCAGTCGGATATCTCAGAGTTGATAATGCTGTTGAAAGCGTCTCGGCATAGACTCAAACCAGCTGACTGGTCTCAGCTGCTCACTTCGAGGCCACAGCTCGTCCCATCAGACCGGAGGAGGAGGAAACCCAGAGTAGACCTCATTTGCTCATTTATCAGCAGGAACAGAAGTGGGGTGGACACCCACATAACACTGATGCGCTACTCGTGATAAAATAGACATCTGAAATAGTCTCAGGTTTAGCATGTTTGGCCTCGGGGCTGTTATTTCCGTTTCACGGTAGCAGCGGCTACAAAAGCTGTTTTGAGGAAGTCTAAGCCAACTGCTTCTGTGACCACTGCCCCGAGGGTTTTGCCATTTTGTTCAAAATTGAGTTTGTTCCTGGGAGGGTTATTTCCTCCAAGTTCCAGCAGAGATATTTGGTCGCTTCCCTCTATGCAGAGAGTTCGTCCAGGTTTTGAAGGTTCTGCCTCCACCCCAACACAATGGAAGAGCACAGAGTTGACTTTGTGGTGTTCACAGTGCTGAAAATAACACTGCCTCTATTGTTTCTCCGAGGAAATCATTAGAGAACCATGGACCTGCTTTCAGTTAATTATTAGTCACTGAGCGATTTCTTTTTGTACAACATTTTATTTTGCAGCAGGAGGCCAAAGTTGCAGATTGGTCTTATGCATATTATTAGACATTTGTTTCTTGTTCTTTGTCATTAGGAACGCTCTGACGAAGCATGCCACTGGGACATCAGGAACGTATTTGTAGTGCTGCAGTGAGTTGGCTGATGAATGGAAAATGAAGGAACAAATGTGATGAACATTCGCAACAATTCAGCAGCAACCTGTCTTTCCAGAAACGGTGTCCCTGTTGCTCTTGGAAGCGTAAGCCACAGGTGTCATCAGCAGCGTTTCCTGGTGCTACTTTCCACCAAAGAACAAGTCCGCAGGCGGTAAATTCCACCGGCTTCCGTTGTATTGGGGGTGCAGACAAAAATGGTTTCTCACCCCTATTCAGAGAACATGACTTAGACATTTGCATTTATCAAGGTTCTGTCTGACTTCAGCTGGAAAAAGGGCTAAAAAGATCACATTATTGTGTGTGTGTGTGTGTGTGTGTTTTGTACAGAAAGAATCCTGACCATCTGCTTACACAACGCTGGCCTGAGCTGCCTGGAGTCCTGGCAGGAAATACCAGCCCTGTGTGATGATGTGGCACTTTGAGCCATAAATTCACCATTCCTCCCCCCTCCCCGCCCCGCCCGGTCAGCTCACCCCATCCCCCATCCTGCGCATTCACAGCCACTTACCTTCTCTCTCGTGCTCCCTTCATTTATGAACTATGTAAAGCCAGAATGTCCTCATCAGTACCCAGGCTGCCACAGCGTGTTTGGTACGAATGTTCAAATAAAATGCCCCAGCCCAGTGATTTCCTGCCATGTAGTTCTTGTTTTGTGTCACTTGATTTATGGTCTGATTTGCATCCATCTATTAGATGAATTAGGTTATGGTAATCCAATTAAAATCTCAGCAGCAGAAGAGCAACTGCACGGCGCAGCGAAGGGAAATGAAGACAGCGCGTGCCGGATGAGACCGTGTCAGTCATGTATTGAGATCGATGAGTTCTTCTTGCCAATCAATAGGCAGGATTTGAATCTGGAGTTGTGATGAAACTCGGATTGAAGTTGCCATTTGGCACTACGTAAGGCAGCAACACGGCTCAGTGTGTCCCAGCTGCATGCTATATGTCAAACTGCCTTTTTCTACATTCAAGAACAATAAAGTGAAGTATGCAGAGGGATCATTGCACCACCGTGCAGCGCACAACAGAAGCTGCTCACAGCTGCATGGGGAAAAGGAGAAACCATTCATTTACGGGCCGCAATTTCTTACTTCCTAATAATCTCATAGCAGGTTTTTAGGAAAGAAATACAAAATACAAGCTAGAATACAAAGTTATTTGAGTTTAGTTAGTTGTGTTGGGCTTATGAGGAGTTTAAAGAATGGCTCCATTAAAAGCCAAGTAAGTATTCATTCACTATTATACATATATATGTATGTATATTCCTTCGGGAGGTTTTTATCGGCAGAGGTCTCCTCCTCTCCAAAGAGAGACCAGGTTAATGAAACCGGTAAAAACACTGAATAAAGCAGTTTCACGTGAAAAACAAGTGTTTCTCTGACGCTGTTCGGCGTCGCAGAGGGGCTGCGTGCCGAGCTTGCCCCTAACGTTTGCTCAGCTTGTTTCTCTGCTAACTTAAGATCCAGACGTGCGATGACTAACGGCCATCATCTGGTTAAAATATCTAGTTCAAAACCACCCAGATCTAAAAATGTGGCTCAAAACTGGATAAAAAGTCCATTTCTGACGGCTTCTGGCAGACAACCCCAACGCTGACGCAGGCGCAAAGGGGACATGAAAACGTTACCTTCACTAAAATTACGGGTTCGTCTGGGTTTGAAAACTGTTGGAAACATTTGGGATAAAGTAGCACACAACTCAACAATATATATAACATAGGTCTAGTCGTTTGTAGACATTTTAACGCGGAAAAGTTACATATTATACCTTTAAATGACACTTCAACTTCATTCAGTGCTTACACTTAAAGTGAAACTTCAATTTCTTTCAGCCCTTCCATTTTCCCTGTCATTTCATTTCAACTTCTTTTAGTATTTTATTTCAAATAGCGCACACTCATTTCCAATGGTAAATGAAGCCTGCAGGCGAGTTCTACATCTTGTTCCGCTGACCTTTCTGTGCCCTGACTAAAGGTCTCGTGGGGTAACCAGCAGTTTGTTGCAATTATTTAATTGATTGGAAGGGTACCAATTGAACACTCAAGTCTCCATTTTTCCTGTAATGACTTCCAAATTACAGTTCTCTCCAGAACCCTCCCTCAAATGAAAGACCTGTCAAATGAATACATTTTATGCAGCAGCAGCGTCATCGGCATTTGATTCATATCGCAGATGTACCATAGTGCACCATTACACTGTAGTATATAGGATGAAAATGGGACACAATGCTCAAATGAGAAATAATCAACAACAATTGCGATCAACAAGACACACAAGGCACGATGCCAGGAGCACAATGCCATTTCGGACTTCACAAGTAACTGAAAGAGTGATCGGCATTCTCGAGAATCAAAACAGATGTCGTGAGGCAGCAGATAAAAAGAAATCAGCTCCGGTCGTGTATGCAAATAGAAACATTAGGATTTCAGTGCACGGAGAAGCCGACGACACGGAAGCCACGTGATAAAACAGTGGAAAGACACCGGGTGGAGCAGGACTGACGTCAAACTATGTAGCTGGACCCGGAAACGCTAACCCATGTCACTAACAATGGGAGGTAGGATTAGTATGGCAAGCTGGTACGATGCCATGGGGTGATAATGAGCATACGAACGGCAAGCTTCATGCATACTACTACTACTACTGCATAGACTGGGGATAACGCTTCTGCAGCTCAGGACAGCATGTGTTGAGTTCAATATAAAAGTGAACAGAAACAAACGGTCCCCGGCCACCACACCTTCGTAAACGGCCACCGCCTCGTGCGCTCAATCTGCTGTTTTAATCTGATGTTGAGCCCCTCAGTGATCTCGGACCAACTTAGGTATGTGGGAGCGCTAAGCGGCATCCTGACGGGCAGCGACTCCAAAGCAGGCCAGAGGCCGTTAAACTGTGCTTGTGCCTAACAGAAACAAAGTGTCAGCAAGCTCATGCTGCATTTCACACGAGTACATGGCGATTCACGAGGCTCACATTACACGGCAGGGCACTGGCATGGCATTCTGAAGCCTACGGCGTTCATACAGACACACACATTCACCGCTACTTTTATCCCAGTCAGATAAAGGTCACCTCTTCCCTCACCAAACTAACTAAAGCTGTCAAAATGTCCGTCTTACAAATCTAATAATAAACTTGATTTACATAGCACATTTCGTAACAGTTTTGCAGAGTGCTGTACAAAAGAAAGGAATAATCACCATACAGGGTGGGTAAAGACACTTGGGCTTATTTTGCCTTAAACAAGAAGACATCTGATGGCGCCACGCCAGGTTCTTTAAGTTCAGGACCTTCCTAGGTAATTCACCAATATGAAGAAGATGACGTTTATTTGGAGACGGCTCCCTGAAGACGGCCTCGGGCCACTAACTCCCGCCCTCACACAGTCACGTGGGGCTTGCTCGACTCCTACAAAACAAGAGCACTTTTTCCTGCTGCTGACTCACACACAAATGATATGGGTCTCCCTTGGCTTTTTTCCAACGAGGTCAATATTGATTTTCCATCCCCATGTGAGCGGCGCTGAATAATCTTGCATGTCCATTCCTTACTATGATGAGACATTTGGCAGGAGCCTGGATGGGACTGGAGGTGAAATTGGTGCGGCGAACAAACCCCTGAAGACTTCTTTTTAACATCATTAGGTTTCATCCTGGAGAGAATGGGGTGGTGTCATGTGTGCTGGCTGTCTTTAGAAGCGCCATGCATAATAGTGGCTTGTGTCGAATCTTATCCAAAGCTGTAAACCTGCATTTTATCAGACACTGTCAGTAAGGATTGCCATTTTTTGTGCCCCCCCCCCCCCTCCCCGCCAAGCTCACCATAAATTAAGGCTCCCCCTCTCGCAGCGCTGCTAGCCTTCCTCTGTTTGTACAACGTATTTTCTCAAGCAATCTCAACAGAAGGAAACAAAGACAGGAAGCACAACTGTTTCCTTTTTTCGCACTGAGGAATCCATAAGCACATTAGGAACTATATCTAGTTTGTATTGATTTGGGCTTCAATTCAGCTTGAATTTACTGATTGCTTTCCTGACCCGGCGAACAAAGCACATGCTTCTGGCTGGATTGCTCTTTGTCACAGTAGAAATGAGACGGGAAATGTTTTTTTGGGGGGTTTTTTTTGTGGTATTTATCGCCCAGCGTCCGTGCAGCCACTGTTCTGTCTTTCCCGCCACTCCAGCGTGTGTCGTAAGGTTTCTGTAGCGAGCCTGGACACAGAAGCATGCAAGCAATTTCCACGTGCCGATAAGCTGCGGCATTCTTCTGGGACCTGTCCGCACACAAAAGCCCACAGTGATGAATAATCTCAGTGCCTGGCGTGCAGAGCGGCCGTCACCCGCCAAAGAAATATTCACTTTCCAAAGTTGGGTGCCCAAACAAAGACTGTAGCTGGAAGTGCCATAACTCCTTGCTTGATTTGTATGACATTAACCAAATTCTAATTTTGCTCACTGTCAGGTATATTTGTCTCCATTAAAGCTGCATTGGCGGATTTCTTGGCCACGTGGGAGCAGATGAACAAGCTGAAATCCATACAGTGCTGTTATGGCAAACAATGACTTCTTTAAACATCCAGCAGCCTTCATGTGGAGACGTAGAAGTCTATTATGCATCCTTTTTTGGTGCCTGGCCTCAGTGAACAATGGGTGTACCACAAACAGCTGCCCCCGCAGAGCTGAAGGGACCTGCAGCGCTGGGGATGATTCTCTGGTCACTACAAACACCAGCTGTCACGTGCTTCAGTGCAGCTTTAACTTCCCAAAAGTGACTATTTTATATGCTCAATAATGCAGTTACCTTTTATTAGTATCATACAAGGCAAGCAAGGAGATTTGCTACCATCTCTGAGTAAGAAACACCAGGTGTTCATAGGAGTCTCTGAGGATTCTGGAGATACCTTCAGAACAAACTTAAAGTATTTAAAATGACCTGGATTTGTCGACGGTCGCCCAGGATGCATGGGAGGAATCCCTTACTCACTGAGGCGGTTCTATATGTTCTACTTTGGGTATCTGCCACACCTGTGCAGCGTGTCACCTGAGCCACGTTCCCGCTTCCCCAAACCCGTTCCTTGCCCATTCTCTACCTGTCCACCGGTCCCGGTCACCTGACCTTCCCCGCCCACCTGCTCACCTGTTTCCCGCCGTATTTAACCGGCCCCTCTCCGCTCACTCTTTGCCAGATGCCTTTGCTTTCGAGCCTCCCTGAACCTGGTACCTGACCCTGGACCCTGAATTCTGGACCCTGTACCTGCCTGCCTGCCTGTAAGCTGACGTCCCTTAAACTTAGCAAGAATTCTGGATCAAACCTGGATCAAATTTTGCCACTACACAAATCAGCGACATTACGATGAGAATTTATATTTCTTGTCTATATCTTTTCATACTTTAGACGCACATTTCTCCTTTTAGAATGTATTATATTTGCTGCTCAGTGGAGTGGATTTCTGCCAAACCAAGTGTCGTGGTGGTCTCTAGGCACAATGATTTTCGTAATAACTGTCCAGAGTTTTAAATCCTCTCCATAACATCAAAAATGGCTTTAATAAGCCTTGAAATGCATGGATCTATTACTCAAACCAGCTGCCCTGGACTGTGTAATCTGCCGATTATTGCCCCGATTAATTGACTAATTGTTTGATTCTATTAAATGTCAGAAAAAAGTGAGGAAATGTCCATCTGAATTCCCGAGAGCACTAAAATGATTTCATCAAACTTTCCAAAAACAAGAGAAGTTTAGTTTTACTATCAAATAAGACAAGCAAAAGCAGCAAATGCCCACAATTTAGAAGCTGTCAATTATTCCTTATTTGCCTTGTTAGTTTTAAGTTGGCTACTCAGCAGACATTCCCTCCCGATCCAGCAGCAGCTTCACCCAGTGCTGCCAGTAGCAGGACTGTCGGCTCGCCCGACACAATGTGTGCAAGCACACACACGCTCTGAAGCATCTTGTAATCACGGTAACGTTGCTTCGATCACCTGAACAATCTTTCCCAAGGTCCGGCTCCGCATTCATTAGATACTGTGACAGTTGAACCAGTCAGCCTCTCACGTCCACACACGTGTCAAAAACGAATGAAATGTGGTCATGTGTGTAGCTATTTGAAGCTTCGTGGCCCTCACTGCAAGCTCATAAGAAGTGCTGTATTCTGAGCCTGCTCACTATCGTTGGAGACCTGTTGTGAAGGAGCTTGTTCCAACAACTGCGACTGCCCATCTGGGATGAAACTCCGTCTGACTGACAGAGCAGATAATTGACCGCAGGCTCCCGTTAGCACCTTCGGCTAATTAGTCAGTAGCCGTCACATCTCATTTCCCCCCGTACTTCATTTTGCACAACCGTTCGCAACCAGGAGCCACCGATGCCCAACGCCCTGCAGGTTGTCTGTCCAAGCGTACAGCTCAGAGTTTGAGTCACGGACTAGTTTCAACATTTCAACAAGAAACGTATGACTTCAGGGTTGGCGGCTCTCGCGGCTACTTTCACACTGTCTGTCAGTGTCTATCGAATGCAACGCATCCATCCACTAAACACAAAAAAGGGAATAAATGACGGCAACAGGTAGTAACAATGACAACACATTGCATTGTGATTCTACTCGTTGTATTATGGGAAATGTAGTCCTGCTGGGACTAAAAGTCAACATATCTAGGCCTCCAAAACTCTATGGAAGTTCACTACTAAATCACTGGAGCACAGTTATGGTGGCCCTGAGAGCTCAACCCACTGCGGCTTCAGAAAACGCGTGCAAATAGACAACACGCCGGCAATTTCAGAAAACATCCTCCCCAGTTGGACAACGCGGCGTTCAGAAAACCCGCTGCACAGTGACAAAAGTGCCAAAAACACCGAAACGTTCGCTTTTTGTTTGACCATAAGAGCCTCTCTCTAACCCTAGCCTGGTGTTGGAGCTCAAGGTTCATTCAAATGAACTCGAACTTATTTCCCTGTGAATTTGCTTCTATAACACAATGGCGAGTAGAGAGTTTGCTTCCCCTTTTGCTCCCACGTCACCCTGCACCTAACCCTGCCTCCATCTTAGCTGATGACAGGGGACCATTTTGACTGTTTAGATGTAGATGTTCCTACAAATCGATGTAAAGACTCATATAAGTATAACCCCTCTCAATCATGACCCACTAGACGTGTGAGTCTGCCTCTGCCTGGATCTTCTTGGTTTCTTATTAGTTTGCTGTGTTCGGGACGTTTCTGGGCGTCAACCTTTGGCCAGTGGCCTCCAGCCAATCACAGCGCGCAGGCTGTGAGGGCGGGGCAGGTCACGTCGCTGTCTCGCTGAAAGCGAGCGTGCAGACTATGGGTGTGTCTGTCTGACCGAGGGCGGGGCTGAGCGCCACGCACACGCAGCAGACAGGACGAAGCCGGGGCTGCGGGCCATTTTTAGAACTTTTGATTTCTCGGACTCACTGCTTTGTTCGCACCAACGCCGCTCCCCCTCTTCATTCATTCTCTAGCTCGCTCGCTCGGGCTCTCTCCTACTCCCTGTGCCTTTAACTGTAGCAGAGAGCAGAAGAGCTGATCCTTCTTCTAATTCCCCCTCCTTGTGCGCTCTGAGGAAAATATCTCAATGCTGCCAAAGCATTTCCGTCCTGGCTCGACTCGCCAGCTACAGTACCTGGGAGCATGATGCTAATATATTTTCATGACAATGTCATGTGCTGCAGGGGTAGCTCCTGCCCCTGTAAGTGACTCGTAACCCTACGCCATGCTCCTGCCTCCACTTTATGGCTTCTCTTGATTAGTGGACTGACTGAGGAAGCCCTCTCAGCAGAGCGTCACCTCACACTTCTCTATCAGCCAGAAGGGCTATTGTCTTTCCATCGGGCAGCAGTGGGGCGAGAGGAGGGCAGGAAATCTGAGCCGCAGCTATTGTTAGGCTGATGTCGCGCGCTCACTCACAGCCAAATGAGCGAGGGTGCGGGGCTGGGGTGGCACCTGAGATGGCAGGTCTGTGTGTGTGCGCGCGTGTGTGTGTGTGTGTGTGTGTGTGTGTGTGGAGGGGGGGTTACTGACCTCTTGAATCAGAGGCTCTGAACTGCCACCACCGCTCGAGTTTCCCAGCTTCCTCTGTGCCAGCCCGCCGCCTCTGTCTGACTGAAGACATTTTAAAGGAAACACGTGATTATCTCTGTCTTTTGGTGGAGCCAGCGAAAATCAAACATTGGGGAGGGTTGTTCCACATGGATTTGGCCTGGATGATATAATATGATAAATTCACGAAGGTTAACAAATAACATTTGTAAGCTACCATCAGGAATCTGTGACAGCTACCAGATCTAGATGATCAGCTGAAAGATTCCGCTCAGCTACTAACAACTGCTTAATGTTTGTTCCAGACCACCACCTTTATTCTCAGTCCAGCCTTGTGTCACACTCAAATTTACCACTCAAATCCACTGCCAGGCTGCACCATTCCATCAAATGGAATTATTTTAGACTTCTGATGGCATATTTTCTACACACCAGCTACCTACTGTAGCTGTCCCAGTAGCAGAGCTATCGCTGAGGACATGTCCACCGGATTGGGTCAGGGAATTTACAATCTACAATGGAACGTTACACGAGGTGGGTAGTGGCTTATTCCGGTATAGTCTTTATATTGAAACGTTTAACAAAATAAAATGAATACAGAATTCATTATTTCCCCATCAGAATAGTTTTCCTGGCGTTGCAGAAACGTTTGGCCGATTTCCTTGGGGAAAAGAGTTCGAGAAACTATAAACGAACACTGGGGTTTTCTTTCCATACGCGTGTCAACATTTGAACATCTTGTCATTTTCCTTATCCTTCAACAGCTCCAGCTCCCAGGGGGCTCGGACAGTGGGCTCCAGACACACGCCGCAAATGTGTCATGGGTTAGGGTTTTGGATTTGTGCCTGCTTACTACCTGTTTGTCACCCGTTTACAGCCTCTCTGGCTTCCTGTAAGTCAGAAATTAAACATTCAAGTCATTGTCCTCCATCAAGCTGTCTGCGTTTGGGTCCTTTCCCTGTTGCCTGTTTGCCAGCACCCTTGACAAAGTGTCCATAGGAGGCACTGAAGCACAAAATCTCTACGACGTGCTCGTCGATGCAAAGAAGCCATACGTTAATTGACATCAAGAAGAATCAGCCGCCTTGTGTCTTTTAGGAACTGTAAATCCTAACTTTCCTTTCTTTCTGTCACTCCCCAATCTGGATATGCTTTCTCTTGCTCCTCTAGTTCACGTTTCCTCTCCGATTCATCTCCTTCTTCTCACATTTTCCCACTATCCACCGCATCATGGCCACATGCGTTACGTCAAGCTGTGGCGCAAGGCATAATGAAAAAGAAGTCCCCAGTGAGTGGGACTAACAGAGAGCTTAATTCCCTTCTGTTACACCTGATCTTTGTGGCCCGTTGGCCTGGCCACATCAGGCCGGACAGGTCCAGATTAGCCTCAATCTGGAGCCACAGCGGAGACACTGAGAACCAGGCTGCTAAAATGTGCACACACGTCTGCACTGATACGGAGAGGCCCCTCAGGCTCCAATAGGAACGTAAAGGCGTGCATTATGCACACACACACACACACACACACCTGCTATTCTACTCTGGTTGCCTGGATGCAAGAAGCACTGTGTAAAATAATCAGAGAAGGGGAGGCTGGAGGGCCACTGGCAAACACTTTAACCATCGTGGTCTGGGCTAGGGGGGCAGGGAAGGTGTGAAATCCAAGAAACAAGAACGTAAGGCACCCAGACCCATGACCAGGGTTAGTTTCACCCAGCGTAAGAGCACAGGCAGCCGAAGCGAAACCACGACTTCCAGGTTCTGCTCCAGAAGGCTCCTGGCTCCAAATCACACTGACATTTGTAATGACGCTGATTTCTAAAGGTCCAGCACCAACACGTAACCTTACTCAACAATGTGTTGTGCATTTCACTCCATTTGTCTACACAGGGGTCATTTTTGTAATGATGTTTATAGTAGCTGCTTTTAACAAACCTCTCCAACAAGGCCAAGTCTCGGGTTAAACGTTGCCACCTAGACAGATTGATGCCGCATTCATGTCATGTCAGAGTTACAGCAATTAGCCGTTAAGACTTGACTTCCAAGCATCTGAATCTTTTCTATCTCTTCATGACATCCCACATTAAGTGAACGGGGCGTAAAAACCAAATCCGACGCTGTACGAGCCTTCGGGAAACTCAGTTTGCCAGTCGTAAATTTTTTGTCGGAACCTGGCCATTTTGAAATGAGGCGTGGCAGGGGCGAGTAATGAGAATGGGGGGAGGGAGGGCCAAGCAGCTGGGTGTTTTTTAGACAGCAGAGATGACAACATACGAAGCACGCAGCCACAACTAATCATTACTGTCATACGCTTCAAAAAAGAGCTAGATCTAACAGACATGCAATATATGTAGGCCTGCGTGAGGCAGCCATACAGTGTTTTTGCTAACGTTGAAGCTACTTAAGGAAATAATTAAGGTTGTTAGCTCTTTCATAGTGGACAACACCTCAAAGGGCTCATCATACAAAGACCGATTCAGCAGCAACGGCAGATCCTTCTCAGTGCACCACAGAGACCTTGACACACAAACACCCACTTTTATGGCAGCAATCTAATCTGCTAGCTTGGCGTTTGACTTTCAATGATTACTCAATCTTGTTAGCGCAGAGCAGCTACCCAGGTGGCACATGCAAATCTCCAGTCATTGACTGCACAGCTTTTGATTACATACATCGGGTCAGAAAAATGCTAAATGGCCATTAGTGAATGCAAATGAGGCTGAAGGTCACGTATATTGAAGAATCAGTGAATTTTCTGCCCTGGGTTTGTTATCTGTAGCCTCTGCAGGTGGAGGCGGCTCTGTGTGCATGGTGTGGTGGCTTCTACATGCAGCCTTTCGGGGAGAAAAAGATCAAACCAAGTAGAAATGATAAGTCACAGCAGTCACTCGCATACCTTTAGTCTACGTGACTTTTTTTAGCTGGACAAACTTTGGCTACTGGAATTAAGGCTTGCAGGGTTCATTTGACTGCAGCGTTTATAGGACAGCTCATCTTGTTTTCTGGGAATTAGAAAAACTGTTTCTTTGGTCCAACCAACATACCAACAGTCAATGGTACGAAAACAAGAAAAAAGCCAGCGTTCGGTATTTCAACTGAAATATTTATTGATCCAAACTGTCAGTGATTCATTTCCTGTCCTCCACAATATGTTCTTGTGTAGAGCAGATTGATTAGTGAAGTCTGCTCTGCTTTACCATGCAACACATGGCCCTTTCCCCATAGGAACTTTTCCAGGGACACAGAAGCCTTTTTGGGGAAGTCTTGACCAGAGGATCCAGGCTCTAAATGTAGTTCCTGGACCATGGATACAGGCCCCGATAAACTCCCTGCTCTCTGTCTTCCTGTTTGTGTGTCGTCTTTATGGTTCTTCAGAGTATCAGTGGAAACGCAAACAGGACTTTTACACCTTTAAAAATGATAGTTATTAAGTTATGTTTGATCCAATCGGCTTTCAATGTATCAAGTCAACTGAAAATGAGTCATCAGTTGGATTTTAGGTCCTTTTTTAAACTACAAGCACGGTGCTGACAGCTGATGAAAATGGCTTTGGTTTTCGTTACCAAATCATCAGTGTATTGTATCACTGCACTTCATTTCAGGTCTCTTTCACGTCACATGCTCTTTATCACATGTATCTGTGCCCTTTCATTGTGACCTCGTCGCCTCATAGCGAGCCTGCTCAAACCTAATAATTGAGCCCTTCGGGGCCTCTCAGGGCCCCATAACTAACGATGTGAAGCACTGCACCATTGTATTGCGTTACACCACTTTTCTCCTATAACAATGTTAGCAGCAGCGACATGATGTGCAAAGGTCTAAACACTGATATACACATGCGTTCAATCAAAGGCAATTCCCTTTTATTTCTAAAGCGCCAGTTCACAACAGAATTATCTCGTTGCGCAGGTCGAGACCGGACTCTTTATAATATTATTTACAGAGACCCAACAATTCCCAATGACAAGACGTCGTCATGGCAATTCTGAGGTCCCCCCCCAACAATGGCAGGATGGAAAAAGCCAGTCAGAGAGGCGGTTGTGAGGCAATGTTTGCCCAACAGTTAGAACTCGTAAACAGAGAGGGGGGGCTTTTGCGAGCAGCTGCAGAAATTCCAGGCTGCTGCGATTAAAAAGTAACACCCACATTGGAGGGGGGGTTGAACAAGCTAACCCTGCCTCTGCTTTAATGACAAGAGAGGAGCCATTTGCCGTAAAAAAAACAAGTACATCTCAATGGTGCATTGTGCCGGGCCCACTGTTCCCTGCATGCCGACTCCCAGGTCCCGTCACGCAGCGGTGCAGAATGCAAAGGAAGGACACCCAGCACAGTGTCACCTCCCGGCACAGGAACCGGGTGGCGTGTGTGAGGAGGGAGGGGGAGTGGCGGGATCAATGTCCTACTGATACCAGCGTTCCTGCACGGTTCATCAACTTACAATTAAGATGTTTCAAGACCCTTCAAATTATACTGACTGGAGAAAAAGACACTTAGAAAAGAACTATTATAACTATTGATTGATACCATTTTTGATTAATTCTTTATTAGCTCTTTATTTAACACCGAGGCACCGAGCAGTTTGGCGTATTTTGTTAAATGAAGAAAAGAGTAACAACATGTTTATTTTCCCCAAACTAAGGTGGCTTGATTCATTTCCGCCGAACAAGTAATCTACCTCTGAGGATTGCCCCATCAAGTACAGACTACATTCTATGTCTGGAGATCAGAGACCAGTCCTCCTGTGTGGGGTTCACGGTACCTGGCCCCACCCCTTCTGTGTATAACTGAGGCTTTGGTCATTCGATTCAACACAACTGTATTCAGCAATATGGCCCACATGAGATTCTGTCAGATGGCCCCTCTACAAAACAGGGCCGGAATATCCGGACCTGGCTCAGTTGATCCGGCACTCTAGTGGTGCAGATAAACCATCTGTAATGACGTTGCAATGAAACAAAGTGCCAAACACCAATAGACACGCAGTGCATCGGGGGCTTTTGGGTATTACCCGCTTGTTAAGTTGTTACAGTTGTTACTGAGACTGGTTTTACAGAGACCCAGGGATGCCAGTGACTCCCCCCCCCCTCCCCGGCCATGAGGCAGCCCACCACATAACTGTAATGGCATACAGTGAAAGAATCCAGGAATGCCATTAAAGCATTTGCAGTGACGGGGCACATTTTAAAGTGAGCCACAGCTGGCGGGAGCCTGGGGCCCCCACACACTCCACCTGCTGACTGCGCTGCCTGATAAATAAAGGGTCCGACTGGAGGGCTCATGCAGATGTTGCAGACAGCGTCGGGTGTGGACATGTGAATGCACTTTGTCTAACATTCCAGGGATCCATTTGCGTCAACTTTTGCGTCACTTCTGTATGACATGAAATCTGGAAACTTGCTGAACGCAGACTCGATGCCGACTGTGATGAATTACACGACTCAAGCCAGTTTCAAGAGTGTGCTAATTGATTTTGAACCATACAGGGAATGAATGGAAGCCAACAGCTGCCTGGAATGGGCTTGGATTAATCGGCCAGGGTCTCAGAAGCTGCCAGGGAAAGATGAATGGCAGACATCTTCCTCAAACACACTGCCAGTTGGTCAAAATCACCGTCGTCCTCTCCAAGGCATTTACACGTCTTTATCCCAGAAAACGATTATTTCTAAAACCCCCGGCCAAAGGGGAGATTTCTGAAAATGCCGGTTGTGTGTTGCCGTGCCAACTGGGAGTAACGGGGTTTTAGGTTCTCAAACGTCACACTATGCGCCAGGAAATGCTTAGGTCATGTGACGCCCTATGTTTAGAGTTTGTTTGATTATGGATGCTGTTAAGGAGGAACTCATTATTCCTTTTGTCCAAACGCTTTTGGCCTGTTTGCATTTGCAAACACAACTGCTGGACTATATCGAGGAGCAGAGGCCATGTCTGTTATTTTGAAAGGAACAGGAAGTCGCTCGTGCTATTCGTAGTTGTCGATTTTGAGGATTCTGATAGGCTTGCGCGGCTTTATCCTTCTCCCTACGCTGCCGCCCATGGGTTTGGGATAGTTATGATGGCGCTCGACGGCGTATTCATGCGGGTCGATGTAAACGGCAACTTTTTTGAAAACAATGTTGTGTGTTTTTGAAAACGGGGGGGGGGGATATTCGTTTCTCTAAATACCCGGCTACGTGTAAATGTGGCCCAAGACTGAGGGAACTCAATACTTTCTTTTTGTTTTGTGAAGAGGTATGAGAATCTTGCTGCTAGAGCTTGCAGACTCCAGATGTATGAAAAGAAAACCGACGTGTAGACGTTTGGCTTGGTGTGCATTGTTCACACGCGAACTTTCTGTGTGCTATGGCTTTAACGCGATGGAACCAATACCCCAATACCAATGTCCACCAGAGAGCTCTGACGAGTGTTTGCACTGTAAAAGGTCACTCTCAGGACATGGCCGGCTCATGTCCTTGTCAAAAATGTTGACGTTAAAAATGGATAAAGGTAAAATACAAATACTGCTATTGTTCTTTTTAAAAAATCTCTAAAAATAGCATCCGCCTCAAACTGTCCGGCCCTAAGTGGAACAGAAGGCAAGGTCCCCCGAACGCAATGAGCGGCACAGCGTGCATCCATAAGTTGTCAGCACGAATGTCCCGTGAGCTCCCACCTGTAGTTTAACACGTGCAGCAGCACAGGTAAGCCCCTCAAAGAGCTGCCGGGGAAGCCATCTTGTGCTGCGTTTGTTCCCTCGCCGACACATTCCAGCGCAGCGGGCACTGTTTGGCTATAATCTCATACGAGAGCCCAGTGTGCCGTTGGGTCTCATCAATAAGGAGAGACAGAGAGGAAATTGCCTCCCGGGCACTCAGTTTGAGACAGCTATTGGATTTGGTGCAGAAGTGAAACAAATGAGCGGACTGAATGTATCCCGCCTCGTTTGAGAACGCCAAGCCTGGTTCCCAGAAAACTCCTCAAACAGGTAGATCTGAATGGAACACGTGACTAGAAATCTTAAAGATTTTAGAAGAATTTAGAAAAAACCTTTTTTTTAAACAAAAGTTAAGATATTCTTTTCGGTATGCGCGCGTATCAAGAACATGACACTACTCCAAAAACACTCAGATTGGTCCTGTTTGTTTGCCGCTTGGCTTGCTTTGAGAAAATAGTATACCACGACATGTGACCGTGGATATTTGTTGGCAGGGGGAGGGGAGTGAAATCATACACCAGTACAGCTGGGGCTCCCTCCTCCTCCTCCTCCTCCTCCACCACTTTTCTATGGTTGTGGGAAAAACAAGCTGGAAGAGGTCCAATCCACAAAAAGGAGTGGCTCCCCAAACACAAACCCATATATTCATTACAGGGCGTTATTCACCCAGGGAAATGTCTTGTCTGACAGTCAGCGTGCTCGTCTGCCTCAGAAGATTTTAAGCAAGGTGCTTTGAATTTCAGGGTTTCAAGAGCACAATTTTAACAGGCGGCCAAAGTTATTTAGTTTCCTATTCAGCCCTCAACCATTATTTCAGAAAGCTTCTAGAAGTGACAGTGCATCTCCTGAAACAACACAGAATACTGAACTATATTTAAGGAAAGGACACTTGCCTGTAGGAGGTTCTTGAAGCGAGTTCATTGCTATTGGAAACTGGGATTTTCACTTGTTAAAGGAAACTAACACTACGGTCCAATAATGACGTGTCCACATGGAGATTCCTTGTAGTGCAGCTGGATGACAGGCCAGAACAGGATGGCCCCGACAGTAGGGTCCTGAGGCCCAGTCACCCCCACACTGACAAGCGACCGTTAGCTTGCTTTCACCTCAGTCAAAGTTCAAACTTAAACTGGGAACAAGTGATCTGTTTTTGGCGTGGACCCAAAATGATTTAAAGGATTTCCCAACTTTACAAGTCAGGACATGTCAGAGCATTTCCCAGGTTTTTTCACGCTTCGTTGACTTTAATGAAGAAAGTCAGGCACATATGGACCAGGCTCGTCTTTCAGAAGGTGTACTCACATCTTACAGTGGGCCTGGAGGACAGAAGACAAACAATAAGAGAAATGTGCTCTAAAGCCCCCCAAATGCGCTAAAACGCTAAAGACCATACAGAAATGAAAGCACAAACATTAGGGGAAATCCAAATTCCCCAAATGCTCCAGTATTTCTTACTGTCAGACATCGGATGTCTTGGTAAAGGTTGGACTGCGTGAACACCAGGGACACCACTGGCAAACACTAAAACACATGCAAAGGTGAAACACAAAGAGGAACCGGAAAGAAATGCAGCGAGTAACAGCCCATTCCAGGGACCATGAAGAGACATTCAGGCACCCACCGAGTCTGGAACTGAGGGGAGTTCGAGTTGCCTTTGGAGGCGTTTTCACTTTAGTGCGGGTGTAGCTGTTTGGGTTTGCCGTGCGCCGCCTCAGTGTTTGGTGCTGCGTTGGGTTTTCCTTATAGGGCCACCACGAGGCCCGGATCCAGAACATTTTCTATTGTTTCAAAATGGACCGCCTCTCTCTCCCTCCCCCACGTTTTCTGTCTCTGTGCAGCGCTCCCTATCGAATAATACATGAACATTATATATATTATATATTATGAATATTATAGTGCTTTACTAAAGATCCTGCCATATTTCAGAGGACCAGTTCCATATTTGACTAATTATAATACCCTGTCCACTGCTGAACATTTGTCTGAAATGGTTTCCTTGCTTCCAGACAGTGTTTTCTGTTCCAGGACACTTTGAAAGGGGACTTGCAGGGACTGCGCTACGGCAGTGTGGACCTCAGACCTGCCGGCACATTCGGCTCCAGGACTCCAGGACTCCAGGACTCCAGGACAACACCAAAAGCAAGTTCAAAGTATATTCTATGGTGGCCTTTAAACAGCAGACAAAGGCTGCAAATGTGAGGGAAAACGCCACTGCAGCCAAAGATAATGCACACATCCCCAAGTTATTTTGTTCTTCTGTCATGGGATAGTTTGGAGGGTTTCACCTGAAAATCCAGCTTTTTCAGTTCAGATGGAACAGCACTGAACACTACAGTTTCCTCTCTTGCAGCTCACCACGACATCGTATAGTATAGTATTACGTCAGGCTCACATACCAACACAAGTGTAAATAATGTGTGAGCGTATCAGAGAGGAGTGTGTAACAGCACGCGATTTCGCAATAGTTTGGCACCGAGCCGACACACACACACACACACACACACACACACACACACTGCCAGACAGGGAGATCCCAGCATTGTTGGGTGTGAGCCAGGCTGGAATAGCACCCGTTCCAGTTTCCTGCATCTCCTGAGCCGCTGCCAGAGCTCCTCTCCCTCCCTCTGGCTCGCGTCTCCGCTCAGCATCTTTTTCTGTCGCTGCCAGGAATTCATTTCATGTTCTACAGGCTCATCTCTTTAGACCCGGCCTTGCGCTGGCTCCTGCTGGATGTAAACTACTATGCAAACAGAAACGAAGGCAATGCAAATGTGAAGAAATCAAAGCGTTTTGTGTCACCCACATAAATCTGGATACATGTCGTGTTTTTGCCCCCCCCCCGTGCTGTTCCTGAGGTCTACACAGGTGATTCAGGAGCTACTGTAAACACCGGCCCGTCCCTTTGGGTCCAGATCAGATTAAAACTTGTCCGCCTCAGTGGGGCCTTTTTATATTTAGCCAACATCTTGTTCCCATTCCCAAAGATGCATTTACTGCCTTCAAATGTGGTTTTGTTTTGCAGCTTTGAGCATGCTGAGTGTGCTGGCTCCACTCTGTCTGCCCAGCAGCCATAAGCATCCTTTTATTGTCCCATGACCATTACACTGAATGGCTACATACAAATGACCCCCACAACAACTGCACATCCTGAGGAATCAGTGAAGCGTGTAGCCTGATGTTACATGCAGCAACGCGTGGAAACTCGTCTCGATGAAGATACGAGTTTTCAGCAACAAGTGAAGGCTTTCTATGATGGCAACAGTAAGTGTGTGGATGTTTAATACATCTGCTGAGGTTTTTCCGCTGTGAAAGCTTCAGCAATTAACACTTCCATCACATGCTGCGATGGTAAGGGTGAAGCGAGCTATCCACTCAAATGCTGCATACCCATAACCCGTACCAACAATAGTTCTGAAGTAATAAAGGTGTGAAGAGAAAACAAAGAAGTGGATCGTCTTGCCACCCTCCACATGTAATTGTCTCTATACTGAAGCTACTGCTTGCAGCCCCTATTTAAACCACGCATCTCCATGCATTGGGTTGCTTTCAGGTGCAGTGCTAATGCAGTCGCTAATGTACACATCACATTTAGGGAAGTCTGTAAATGACCCATTATAAATAAAACATGACATGGGGCAGAGAGTATAGATCTGCCTGCTGCAGGCTGGAAATATATACATATATATATATATATATATATAATATAGCCTACTGTATAACTGTATATCACTCAAATAACTTATTGCCATTAACAACACAAGAGTTGTTTAGGAGCCTTCAGTAAGCTTCAATGCAATGAATCATAAGACATTACAAATGAGGATGACTGATTAATTACCTAAAGCTTTCTGAGACCAACTTTTGGTCACCAGGTTGTAAAGAATCCCCTTGACTGACCTTCTGGAAAAGGGTTTGAGCCAAAATCCATGTATTCATAACTCATTGAGCATGTATTTATTACTACTGTGTTATTGCCAAGTAGACCAGGTAGACACCAGCCAAAGCCTTTTTTTAAACTGGTTTGTGACTGACTAAATACACATTGTGTTTTGCTTCAGAAAGTGCAATAGAGCGATATCATGGTGTTGTCAGCCGTGCAGCCTGTTGTGAAGCGAAGCGTCTTTTATAGGACCATAACTCCCTCAAATGGGTTACTCAAAGGGGGGGAATAACGCACAAATATCGCTCATTTAACCCCAAAGCGTGGTGTGAGGGGCTTTTTCAGCGGGCTGAAGTGCTTGCTGTCTTACCTGTTTGAACTGCTCCTCATAGGTCCACTCGTGGTGCTGGGACTGGGGCTGCGCCGATGGAGACTCTGCGCGGCGGCCCGGGGGGAAGGACGCCGGGACTCTGGCCATGAGATGCATCGGGGCGCTCTTCGGGGGCAGACGGGCTCCCTGGAGCGAGGAGTGAAGGGGCCGGTAGGGGTGCAGCCCGACCCCGTCTTCGCCCTCCTCCTCTTCCCCCGTGATCTCTTGCTCGTTCGTGCCATCGCCCTCCTCGTCCCGCTCCTTGCCGTCGCTGCCCGGTCTGGAGGAGTTCCCGTCCTCGTCGGCTCTGCGGGCCTCCATGTGTGGGAGCGCCACCCCGGAGGACGAGTTGGCGACTCCGGCGGCCAGGGCGCCCCGCATCGCCGCCTGGTAGTGGCGGAAAGCCAGAGCTTGTTGGTGTATCTGGGTCTCCACCATGGCGCGCAGGTCCTTCTCTGTCTCCGCCTGGCGGAGCTTCTCCTCCAGGGCCAGCCGAGCTGCCTGTTGCCGCTGCAGGTTCTCCATGACCGCCTCTAACTTCATGCCGCCGCTGCCGGGCTGGTGGGACTGGGCGCCGGGGAACGGGCTGTGGGAGGAGGCGGAGGGAGCCTGGAGGGGCAGGCTGCTGGCGGACGGGAAAGAGCCTTGCTGCGAGGGGAGAGAGAGAAAGAGCAGAGCCTGCAAAAGTGCCCGTTTCGCTTTACCCGAACATGGAAGCGAACATGAACACATTTGCACGAAGTGGCTGAAACACTGTTAAAGTGTCCAAATCCAAAGTTTCCAAGTGTGTAACATTATTAGTAAAACGTTAAGAGCAGAAGACAAAATCAAGTGTGGAGTAGTTAATCCAATAGAAATCAAGCCTGGACGCTTACCAACGCAGATTTAGTTGCTACACTCGTGTTATCAACCATGCTTGTCTCGGTCAGATGCGCCCAGATATCAGCGACCAGATCGGGAGTCTTCTGTCCGGCTAACGCTCCGCAGACAGCATCCAGAGATGTCCGGAGGGCTCCGTCTCTGGCTCGATAAATACTTGAAATGTGTTTGGTGTTGAACGGTGGAGCCACGCGCTGCCTTTGGCAACAAGTGGCAACTGTAGTGAGAATGACCTCTGGAGGCAGAGATCAGCCCTCCTGCTCCATCTGCTAACAACACGTCAGTGCTGAGGACCACGGGCTGGAGGCCGCCGGGGAGCCGCTCTGCTCCCGCGGCGCAGCGCGGTCTGCGCCCCCTCAGCTCACGGGCTCTGGAAGGGGAAGCCACTGGTGTCAAAGATGGGTTTTGCAGGAGTTGTGTCTTTGTACATTTTATACATAGTGATACAGTAGATGCTCCGAAGTCAAGTGAGAAACTTGATCTGCTGCTGTTTTTTATTAGTAATAAATAATACAACTGATTTAATTATGTTCATTTATGTGTATGATATTGTTAAAATATGATTTTGTATGTGTTTAACTATAGGCTCTAACAGGAGGTTCATTGTTCATATTCATGTTCATATTCCTGTGATTTGTGTGTTCGGTTACATTTTATTTCCCACATAATAAATACATTTGAAGTTTGAACGTCTGAGGTGTCTGACTAATTTTACCTGACAGGCCAACGTACTTCATCACGTTCATGCAAGAATCCCATAAAAAGCGTGCCGTGAAGCAGTCCCACTCAATGACCTACAGTAACACAGGAGAGATACCTCGGTATAAATGTAGGACATATTAGAATGCATTCTAATATTCTAAAGAGCCGCTCCACAGGAAAAGCGCCTTGAGACGATTCTGTTCTGGATCGGCGCGGTCTAAATAAAGTGGAACGGAATTAAAAACAGTATGGAAAATGTGCTGATGGCTGACCGGCCCCACTGGGACCTTTCACCCGCGTGTTCAGTGTACGGTCATGGGCACTATATTGACCTCGGAGGGCACAGACACATCGTGTCACGTCTCACGTATGCCCACAGATAGAGAGCGAAACAGGACACCTGTCCCCCATTGACTGCCACCCTGCCCCTACTAATGTTCCACACAGATCCTGGGCTGTCAGAACAGAAGGGCTGTGTGAGCCCCGCCATTTCCCACAGTGACCCTAACCCTATCAAGGCCTACTGTCATGTAGGAGTCATCAATAATCCCGAGCAGGGCCAGCGCTCGGAGAATAAACTTACTTCTCCTGGGCTCTCAGTTGCATTAATGCAGCCGCTTGAGGGGGGGGGGGGGGGCCCTGCGGTTTTTGCTCGTTTCCTCCAACCTGTTCATCTTTTTCTTTCGGGTCCAAACGTTTTTTCATT
>WNGW01000012.1:439594-511451 GCA_011952105.1 Coreoperca whiteheadi | reverse complement strand
ATTTAAGGGGGTTGTTGTTTGGCCATGGGCCCCTTTTGTTATTTTTTTATTATGTCCTGGGTGTTGGCCCCCCCCCCCCCCCCCCACCATCAACCCTGTTTTTCACATCATTCGCTCTCAAGCTCCTCTCCTGTGGAATCAGATCCCAGTTCGGGTTCGGGAGGCAGACACCATCTCCCCTTTAAAGAGTAGGCTAAAGACTCTCCTCTGTGATAAAGCTTATAGTTAGGGCTGGCTCAGGAGAGTCCTGAACCATCCCTTAGTTATGCTGCTATAGGCCTAGACTGCCGGGGGACTTCCCAGGATGCACCTCTCTCTCTTCACCTCTCCCCTCCTCTCCCTCTCCCTCTGTATGCATTCTCATCCCATAAATGCATGTTACTCACTCGACATCTTCTCTCTCTCTTTCTGTCACTTGCAGCAGGTCTTTCCGCCTCTGGAGCTGCAGACTCTGGATCTGTGGGCCTCCTACGGCCCCCATTGTTCCTGCTCAACACCTGCTACTACAATTATTATTATTAGTCTCATATCTGTTATTTTATTAATATTACCGCTACCATTACAATATTCTTGTAATACTCCAAGTGGAATTTGCATTGTGCCACTGTACTCTCTCTTTCCTCCTGCTCTCTCTCTCTCTGATGGCCGCCCACCCTGAGTCTGCCTCTGCTCCAGGTTTCTGCCTCTGCTACTATCTTTCACTCACAGCGTGGCGATGCTTTGCCCTGTAAACCCTGTTTGTGAACAGTAGCCCTCATGTGTACTCTACCTGAATAAGACAATGAAGAAGCCCATAAAAACTCGATAACATTTGGTTCGTTTTCCTGTGCGAATGGATTTCTTGGGGCGGGAGAGCGAGGAAGAGGTAGACAGGGGGGAGAAAAAGCAGAACAGATGTGCACATCAATAATGATCAGTGATATCGACCGGCTGCTTGGAAATGGAAACGTATAAAAACCCTGGGCTGGTAGAAAGGACGGGTAGAGGAGGAGAAAGCAGTCTGACTCATGACCGGGTCCCATTTCCTGGTTGTGTGTCAGTTGTAAACATTAGCTCTGAATACAAACGGTCTCACCATACATAATGAATTAAGAACTAAATGCTTCTCTTTCTCTTTTTTGTTGTTGCAAGACGTACACTGTCATCAGTTGCTATTGACAAGGTATGAAAATATACAAAATATACAAATGCAATGTATACAATTACTGAAAGAAATTGTAGAAAAGACAGCACATTTTAAAAAGCCACAAAATACCTTCATGAACAGTCTGCAAGACTTTTAAGCCAAGTCAGTTTTATTTATTTAGCCCGATATCACTACTGTCAAATTTGCCTCAAGGGGCTTCACAATGTGTACAACAAGGGACCCCCTCTGCCCTCAGACCGTCGATGCAGATAAAGAAAACCTCCCAACAAAAACCCTTTTCAACAGGGAAGAAAGCAGAGGAGGGATCCCTCTCCCAGGACGGGCAGACAGGAGGTAGATGCCGTGTGTGCTGAACAGTACATAGTACAGTTCCAGTATGGACAAGCAGGACGACAAAGTTCTAAATATATTGGAAACGTGTATAAAGAATATGGAGCCGGGAGGACTTTGAGCAACTTCAGGTGTCGCCAAACAGACCTGAGCCATACGACCTCCTCTCCACCATGGAGACCTGGAAGGGGACAGGGATTACTAATGACAAAAGAAATGATTCAAAGCTACCAAATCCAACCAGTCAAACTCTTGGGCCACCATGTCAACTAAATAAATACTGCAACACACACTCTTCCAAGGTCAGGGGTGGGCGGCTGTGGTTGGGTGGCAGAGCGGGTCGTCCACCAATCAGAAGCCCTGAACCTTCTCATCCCATAGATGCATGTCACTAACTTGACTTCTTCCCTCTCCCGGAGTTTTGTGCTTTGTCGTCCGTCTCTTCTTTCTTACTGTCACCTTCAGCAGGTATTTCAGCGTCCGGAGATGTATCTGGACCTGTTACTATGGCGACCTGCTGGGGCAGTGCTGCTGTGTCTATGGTGCAGGGGACGAGTGGCTCAGGTCCTGCTCGTTGGGCTCCACCTGGAGCTGCTCGGTTGTCCGTCTGGACCCATCATCTTCCCTTATGTTTTACATCCCACACTTTCCAACATAATTGTATGTGCTATGATTTTCTGCTATGAATCTATTCTGTACTTAGGACATCTACTTCCTGTCTGTCCGTCCTGGGAGAGGGATCCCTCCTCTGTTGCTCTTCCTGAGCTTTCTATCATTGTTTTCCCTGTTAAAAGGGTTTTTTTGGGTAGTTTTTCCTTGTTCGAGTCGAGGGTCTAAGGACAGAGGGTGTCGTATGTTACAGATTGTGAAGCCCTTTGAGGCAAATGGGATTTGTGATACTGGGCTGTAGAAAAAAAAAATTGAATTGAATTGAAAAAGCTAAATTAGACCCACATAAAACTGAAGATACTGAAAACGCATTGACACAAATTCCCTCTGAGATAGCATGGAGCGACATTCACACTCCAACGTGTATGGAAAGAAGAAATAAGCCAAATTAATAATATATAAAAAAATAAGAATCTCAACTAAATAACTCAATAATTATTCTTTAGACATGATTTGGTATTATTTGTTATTAACAGGCTTGGAGCAAAAGGGCACCTGAATACTCCGAAACATTTTGTCGCTGTTCTCACTTCTTTTTCAAATAAAACTAACCTTTGCGCCACATATTGAGCGTTCATTGGACAAGATAATGTATTAATTATGCATTATTTCAAGTTTAGTAAATGCCCCTAAAAATCAGTTCAAGGGGCAAAAAATAGGCTGCCCTCTGAAAAGGCACACCCAGGGGGGGTTTATAAAGACTAAGAAAGAGCCAGTATGTCCCAAAACAATCCCCTGATGGGTTTTCACGAGCACAGGATTTCAGTTGATTTTTCAAAATAATTGATATTTCTATATTTATAGAAATTCTATGTAACTGTTACAGAAAACCCTGAAAAACTGACACCGAACAAAGGGAAACCTCAACTTCAATCCCCTCAGGCAGGGGAGACAACTAGACACAGGTGAACACAGCAACACAGGTGGAAACAATCAGGGCAAACATGGACAGGAAGCAACACTGACAGACACACGAGGGAACAGACACATTCCAAAATAAAACAGGAAGTAACAAACCTGAACCCAAAACCCAGACACACACACAGGCAATTTCAAAATAAAACAAGAACTCCACAGTACAAAGGACTCAAAACCATGACACTTGGACTGCGTAGAATTGTGACCAAAGCCCGGCTTCTCCAAAACAAGCCTTTATTGCTAAAATAAAAGGGAACGACAACGGGATGTTTATCAAAAGGTGGCCAACTACACCACCTAGGATCAGTGATGACCCTAGGACTCTTTTTAGGTTCCTAAAATCAGGAGGAGCATTTGGATGCTACACTACTGTGTCACGTGACGGGGGCACGTGTGCCGCGGAGGCATGCCTATCAAGAAGTAATAAAAGATGAGATGGCAATTTAATTTAGTCTAGCTTTAGCAATTATGGGCCGCTCGCGTGTATGCAGCCACAAGGGCATAAATAAATGATTCATTCAATTATTCATTTTTAACTCAGGAGGTGCAGCCTCTTGCGTAAAAAGGCCTTTTGTTTGGAATCAAACACCATTAATTACAAATGAGCTGTTGCTCTTTTTAATTATCTTGACATCGTAATACATTGTGAAAAGCTTTATGATGCAACTCGATGTCATTTGTGTTTCACAGCTGCTTTGTAGTTAGACTTTTTTTTTTTGATTCAGTGTGACAAAGTGTGTGCATGGTTCACCTGCTCAGAGGACACATATTAAAAAAATGGTTAAGTTTACTCTGTTCTAGCACAGACTCCATTCATTCATATAGTCTCGGTGGTGTAGCGTACTGGGTTGTTTTTATGGTTTCAGAAGGCTTGTTGCTCACCTGAACCCGCTCCCTCCTCATCCTCCTCCAACGCCGTCCACGTTTCTAATCCCGTCATAAAGTTGGGAGCTAGTGGTGATTTGAGGAGTGGCAGCTCTTGAGACAAGTTCCAGATGAAGGGTTATTGAGCGACCCCGCGTGCCTTGAGCCATGGAGAGGTTGACCCCTCCATCCTGTCAATGATTAACCTCGCGGGATGGTCGACCGCATCGCCGGGTGCAATCAATCGCTTCTCAGCTGTCACACACTGACCACTTCCACTAATGACGACAAGATAATTAGTTGCTTCTCACTGCAAGGGCATCAACTCCTCAATAATGTATTTAGCCGTTTTTATTCTGAGAAGTAATGACTTTGTCCTGTGGCTCAGAAGGCATCTTCTGGGATCCTCTGTTCATGCAGGGTTAGAAATGATTCGACAAGAACCTTTCAGCTGAACTCGCAGTGATACAGAAATCAGAGAGAAGAATAAATCAAGTCAAACACTAGTAAACATGGTCGCTATGGAGGCTACGTTCTTTTCTGTCACACTAGAGCAGGTTGATACTTTTAAGCTCACGCATGAACTACTGAGGCTCATTGCTGTATTTGAAATGGTGAAAACCCGAAATCATACCTATCAAAATAATACTATATGATTTTCAAGCCCATAAACATTGCTGTAATACTGTGTACCGTAAGCCGAGTTACAGTACACCAACTATACTGCTGCCAGGTCAGGTTGTCCCGGCAGCGTGATTCTGGTGTTTGACTGCCCTCCAGCGGCTCCTGTTGTTCTTTAGCCAACAGGGCGTCGGGGCCATTAAGCATGGAGACAGAGTAGATGAACTTATTAGTGAACATTATGAGGTGTTACGTTGACATGCCGTTGACAGGTACCTGCATGAGTCTTATGCAACACGTACACACAAAACTGAAAAAAAAAAGAAGGGTCTTAAAACTAGATTTTGACACAAGGACTCTCTTCAAGCCAGGGCCCCCAAGATCATGTGATAAAGCAGGACCCACCCTGAGGCCTTCGTCGTGTCAGTTTAGTGGTGCACGTTCTTTCAATTAAATCAGAGTTGGGGGAAAAACCAGTTGTCACACCATGAATCTGCGGCTTTCTGGCCCATGAAAAGCCTCTGTATCAACGCGCTCTTCCACCATAAAGTCTGAACAGGACAAAAACAGGAGAATTCTAATGACGGTAGCAATATGACACATTAGAGACTGAAGGCGGTGAGGTGGATTCTGTGCCTGCCAGATCAGAGGAAGATTTCAACCATTAGAGGGTGCTCTTAGCTAACAGACAGGAGAGGGGATTCACTTCCACTACACCACTTGTGTCCAACTCAAGGGACAAGATGGTTTTCTATAACTAGCCTGTAGGCTTTTGGCCCATTTCCATATTGTCTACAACGCGCTGCACTACAATGCCCAGGAACATTTTACACTGGTGATTTTGCTTTTACTTGAGTATAGTGCTAGACTATAACACCTGATTCCAATCATGCCACTGCATGTTTCCAAAGACCAGAAGAATCTGTAACAGAGTTTATCAAACGCTTCCAGGTAGTGTGAGAATCTAATGCAGACATAAAACTGGGACAATATGAACCACTGCCAAGACAAACTCTAATGAACTGCTTATTGCCCTTATGCAGCAGCTATCTTTAAACATCTGTGATTTCATTTGGTAGGCAAAGGCATTTTCACAGAGGAAAGTGCCGTGTTTCAGACGAAAGGAAGAACCCCCCGCCCCCTCCTCTCCTCACAATGGCCCGCACACCGGGCTAAAGGCGCAGGATTGACGTTCACACACTGAGGTACAAAAATATGAAGGGTTTTAAGGGCCAAAACCTAATATATAAAAACATTAATAATTATATACCTGAATGCTTAAATATGCAATTTAATGCTTAATTGTCACATCAATGAAATCACTAATCAAATCAAACATTAAACATAAATATTAACTATTTGTACATTTACTTATATATTTACTCCTTTATACATAGATATTAGATATTTATTCATTTGTCTATTCACACATTTATTTATTTGCATTTTTATTCATTTATATATACTTTCATTTATCCATAGTGTCACTTGCTGCAGCAAAACAAAACTGTTAACGTCCTCCATCAAAGGTCAGGGGGCAGGTGAAGGCCTCTGGACAGTACTGCGGACCCAGCAGGCTCAGCCAGTCGATCAGCCATGGGTTTCCCCTCTGAAGCCCACAGTTAGCGTTCCAATCCGTTCAGCGAAGCCCTCAGTCTGATCTAAAAGTCACAGGAAGCGGTATTTGCCTCCATCTGTTCAGACACAGCCAACACTTGTACCATTGTGGTACGCAAGATTTCAACTCAGCGCAGTGTGCGGCAGTTGCTGAGGGAGTCTCTCTTTATTCTGTAGTTTTACATCTAATTTCACCATTTGACATCATGGCGAATTATTGGACTTGTGCGGATTATTTGGGCAGAAAACGTGGGCTGTGCACCATAAGTCTTGTTTTCTAATGCATGCTAAACCAGATCATTCAGCACAACGAGAGGCAAAGTGTGGCAAGTATTTATTGTCGGCGTTGTAAGGCAGCGGAGCTATTTTGTAAAACCCACCTGCTGATAAGACGTAATGGGTCATGTTAGCTAGCCTGAGCATGGTAATTTGCAAAACCTCCAGGAGAAGGCATAACCGGTAACCTCTTTGACTGACTAAATACTTTTATGTACATATGTGTATATATATTTATGTACACATATGTGTGTGTGTGTGTGTGAACCCTGGAATTGCCACTTGCAACTATATTATTCTGTGTTTTACTCCTTGCAAATATATCTGTAGATATTAGTTAAATACTGTACACATTGTAAAAAGAACATTTTGTCTCTAAATGCATCCATTTTTTGTTTCTATTTTTGTCAAAAATCATTGAAATCTTGACTTTTATCTAGAGGTCCCTCAATGAATTCTAGCGGTCGACGCTGAACGCTAGCTGCAGGCTTCGCGTCACAATCAGTAAGAGTTGTTAAATTAAAACCGACCGTTAGCGACCACACAACCTGACCATTATCAAATTCTACGGTCCTTTTTTACAGCAAACATTTTGACTTGTCATAGGAGGAAAAGCACAGGTGTATTAATGTTCTACTCACGTGTCCTCGTAAACCGTCCCAGAGTGACAGTGAGCCAGCATGAACAACACCAGGACCAACACCCCAAACCACCGTTCAGTTTCTTATTTCCACCTATGGCTCTCCTGCTGTGACAAGTCAAAATGTCATCAGTGGAGAAGGCCTGTTGGAACAGTCACAGGGACAAACGCGTGACGATGCCCTTGGACTGGTAGTCGGGCCGCATGCACCCTTTGGTTGAATGGTGATGCTGTGTGAGTCTGAACAGTACAACAGTACTGACCGGTGACCTTGGGAGCTTCCGCGCATGATGTCAACTTTATTGTAAATCAGTTCTCTTAACAATTTAGAATTATTTGATGATCATTCTTCCTTACATTGTGATTTTGGTGGTAAAATAAGAGTCACAGACATATGTCCCACAACTTGATTTAATATCAAACAGTATAGAATTGCTGCAATAGCCTACTGAAAATGATTCTGTTTATCTTGTCTCGACATACTATATATATATATATATATATATATGTCCTGCACTTAAGCTATAGAACGGATTAAAAAAAAAACAAGACTGGAAGATGACAAAGGATAAAATGCTTCGAAACAAACGCTGTACCAACGTGTTGGTCACGGGGGAAGCTTTGGCCTGATGCCGGAGCGAGAAGAAAGATCAGGAGCCACCAACCATACATGTCGGCGCTAAATATCATGTTATCTGGACAGCCTGTTATGTCTTGCTCAGGATCAGTGTTGGACAGATGGACAGCCCACGGTCTGCCGGCCATGTGCAGCCTGACCCCTTCGTTCACATGGCCTGTGAGTTTATTCAATATTGAAATCAGATTTGGCCCACGAACTATTTGAAGATCCACTTGCCACTGTGATTTCTGGCTGTCACTATCACCACATGGGAACATCAGTAACAGGAAGCGCTCCGCTCAGAGCCGCTCAGCTGGGTGAAAAATTGGGGTGAAAAATTGGGTGTTTCAGCCAATCAAAAGCGCTTAATCAGCGGGAGTTTCAGGCTTTCCTGTCAGAAATTGAAGCACAACACAGGGACACAATCCACCACTCAGAGGTGGCTGGATTAGTCGTGGGACAGTTCTGGAGCGGCCATATCACGAGATCTCAAATTGAGCGTTTTTTTTGAAAGGAAAAGCTCACAGCACTGCTGATCTGAGCAGCCCTGAGTGGTTGGCAGACCTCACTTCCTTAATTGATCTCACAGGCCCATCTGAACACTTTGGACTAAAGCTTGCAAGGGAAAGATGGGCTTGTGTGGAAAATGTACACGTGAACTCATTTGTGAAGCTTTGACTGATGCAAATGCTGCAACTCTGCAGGAAGTGATCTCCGGTGAAAATGCGCGTTCAGGATTTCGCTGCCGTTGAGAAGGACATGAACCTGTTCCCAAACCCTTTCTCTGTCGATGGGGAAGGACAGGAGGACGTGACGTCGGCGCGTATTGAAATGCAATGCGAGGATACTCTGAAGTCGCCACCAGCTGCTCCCACTGTCAGAGCTCTACAGGGATTTTGAAAGGTCCAGATTCCCCAGATGAGGCTCCATGCCAAAAGGACGCTCGGTACAAGGTGATCACAGCTACCAGAGATGAAGGCTCAAACATCAAGACGACACAAGTTGTAGTAAACAGAAAGGATTCTTTAAGGGGCAGAAGTGTGACGTGCGGTTACTGGTGCACATGGTGGTTCCAGCATCTCCAAAACAGTCATTACAGGTTCATGCACCATAGTGTCCAGGGTTAATAGAATGGTGAGATAAACAAGAAATACAGAGTCTAGAGGTCAGTAGAGAAACTACCCACATATCGGATATTCTCAGGGACTGAATCAAAATGGCAATTCAGTCTGGTGATCAGGGTAAGCAGGAAGCCCGAGGTACAATAACAGCTTAACATGGCGTGCAAAGGAACATCTAAATGCACAGCAACTAAATCTGCAGGAACTGTATGGAGTCAGCATGGATCAAACCTCTAGGGAAGGTTTCCAGCACCTTACTGAATCCATGCCTTGAAAAGATACTGATGTGCAGTTAACACAGGATTGTGTCCAAGTTGGAAAAAGTGACAAATCTGTAAGTGCCTACATTGGGACTTAAGACTAAAGCTGGACTCAAGTCCTTTATCATGGTGGAACTAACATTTAAAAAATCTGATGAAATACAAACTCCTTTATATTCTGAGAAGGGGTATGTGCGGAATTTCAGCAGAACTGTATGTATTGGCATTCAAACTTGAAACCTGTCCATAGCTAAGCATTGCCTTGTGCCTCTGAAGCAGCTATATATTCCCAAGAGATCTTTCCCAACGTCTGTTGGGCCTCATCCATTTGTAAATTCAAACTAATGAACAAACAGTTTTAAATTTCTCCAAATCAGCGTGGAATCCTTTGGTTTCAGAAGCCGGCGCGCTGACGGCTCCAGGCTGCGCAGAGGCGGGAGGAGGCTACGGCCCACGTTTGTCGGCAAAAGAAAAGTGGATTGTGGATTCTTAATGTTTTCATCTGGGCAAACAGCTGATTACGACCCACATATATTGTAGGATGCGACTTCTAGCGGGAGCAAACCAGGAAGTCCGGTGACCTAGTACAAAGAGCTAGAAAAGTCTGCTCCTGGAGGTGGTGGGGCGATGGATGGCCCAAACTTTCACCCAGGAGCCCGGGGTCCGTGTCCTGTGTGAAACCAAGCTCACGCTGACTTATGTGAAGTCACGTGAGGTGACTGACGTAGCGTGCTTAACTTACATCAGTTGCGTAACTCGCGTACTTATTTGAACCCAAACCGTGATCTGTTCCTAAGCCTAACCGAGCTGCGATCGCTTCACATTTAACGTCCACGAATTACATGAATACGTATGCTTACAGCCCGTCCTCAACTGCCACCGGTGGGGGCGCCAATTTAGGAACGGCTCCTGTGGGTCGTATCAGAGGGTAGGAACAAACGATTTGGACCGGACTGAATCACTGGATTACTTTAAGTTGCCTCAAAAGGGCGCTGCAGTCAAACGGTCAGAATCTCTAGCTTGAGCAAGTCCCATTTCTAGAACAAATGCCTGACCCTAATGGTGTCACTCTCTGCCAATGAAACATCAGTGCCTTTTTTTTTTTTCTTTCTGTTCAGTGAGTAGCCCCAATGAAAAGGACCAAAGAAAGTTAAGTTTCCATAACCAAGGCAAAAGCCACACTTGGCACTTGCATTGTGCTGGCATGTCTACGTAGAGCGAGACCACACCTGTACCAACACATGCATGAGTTTTTAACAAGAACGTGAGCTCGCAAACTGTAAACTGCTCATGTACTAACCCTCTCCCAGTACCACTGTTCCTGTGTTAAATGGTTGTCAGGCTTGATGAAAATGACGAGTGGCAAATATTTGTACTACTTTTGGTGCATAGTGTCACAGACCATTAACGCTGGACTGGGGTCTGGTAAGTGAGCGTCATGACAACGCGACTGTTGCGAGATGCAGTTCCATTCTCGCGCACTGTGATCAGAGAAAATTAGAGCACAAAAACTGAAACAGCTGGACTGGGAGGTGAAGAAAGGCAGCAGTACAGTGCGGCGGGGGTGCTGGCACAAGCATCGCTCTACAACTTTGTAAATTGTCTCGGTGGATTGTTCACATTCACACTTCAGAAAGTCACTCAGCCCAACTTTAAAAAACTACCAAGCGTTTATATAGAAAGGGTCGCCGCCAGTCTCAGTTCTCGATCTCATTGAAATACTCTGAGAAGCCCGAGTACGGAGCGATGTCCCCAGGATCTGCAGAGGAGGACAAGACAACACCGATATTAGTTCAACTCGTACAACAGCGCATATAATATTGCTTAAACACTGATATCGTACAAATATGACAAAGTCTGGGTTTAAAAGAAAAAGAACAAGAAATGTGGTCTTGTGTACAGTAATAATATGTCTGCATTGGTTTGACGGACAGGTGGCAGTGTGGTTGGAGTGAACCAGGTAGGGCTTTTAGACTGTGCACGATACCAACCTTCACATGGTCCCCTTTTAAAATGGACGTCATCAATAGCGATATCACTGCGCAGTGATGGGCCTCGGATGGCTTCGAATATAATCTGCAGGAAACACAAACTAACCATAAACTGTGTGATGTCCACTGGCCACAGAGCAGCGGGGGACCGGATTTATTTGCTCTCTAATTATACCTGAACTGAAAGTGAACATTGACGTACCTGGTGCCGGACATCACAGTGGTAGTCCACCTTTGCTCTCATCCAGCTGACGCTCTGCTCACCACGCCGCCTCCACAGCAGCGTGTCCCGCTCTCTGCTGCCGTGGCGCAGAAGCACGCTCAGTATGCCGGTGCCAGACCCATACATGTGGTAGTAGAAGACTAAACACTGAGGGGACGAGGAGCCCCGCAGGTCGGAGGTCAGCAGCCGAGCTGTGTGCCCCGGACGCATGAGTGACGCCTCGATGTACATGAAGTAACCTGGAGGAAGCACACCATGGCAAACCATGAATAACTTCCTTGATCACAGTGGAGACTTGTTATTGCAGCTGCAAGAATCCAACACACAAAGAAGAACAGAATACTGTGTAAATGAGAACAGAAGCGTGTATGAACAATATGAATAAATGACTGTAAAAGTCTGAGAAATCCTAAACAGTGTGTGGTGAGAACAATGGCATGAATGTCTCCCAAACACGCTGCAGCGCCGTTTAGGCCCTGTGGAATTCCATGGGGGGGCATTTTGAACTAAACTTACCGTAGGCTTTCTTCCCTCACCAACAGTTAAGGTGTCAATTTGGATCTTTGCCAGATAGGACAAGAGCGTCTCACGCCTGAGGAAATATTTACGGTCACGCCAACGGAGCAACAGCCAAGTTTAAAGACAATAATAGGAGTCTTTGTGAAAGAAGAGACTGTACAGACCGCCTCTTCTGTTTTCCTCCTTATGTTACACACACACGTTTGCTTCACTATCCCCGTGAAGACAGTCATTGACATAACGCCTTCCCTACTACCTTACCCTAACATTAACCCCTCCAAAACCAGTCTCTACCCTCAATTTATGCCCCCCAGTGACACAAGGCCCCAAGTGTCCATGTGCATTCACGTTAAAATCCCCACTGGGATATAAGAACATAGAACATGGAACCCCCCCCCCTCTCTCTCTCTCTCTCTTCTCCCCCCCTGATGTGGCCTGGTCTGAAAGAAGGTGCCAGTCGCCTATCATACAAGCGCTGTCAATCAATCAGCAAACATTGTCTTAATAAACAGCCCGACTCGGATCGCTGTATTAGGAAGTTACATACAGAACTGACCCTTTTGTTCACCATGTAACAACACTGCCATCTAGTGACAGCGGAGCAGAACAGCTCTAAATACCCTCCCGGTAAATGTGGCTAATAAGGTAGCTATTATAGGCTACTGTATCATGTAGAGAAATGTACTGCGTGGTTTAACCTTAGGCCACTTACTCTGTGTCTCTCTGAATGTTTGCATGACCACCATACTGTTTCATGTCTTGAATTACGACGGTCTGTCCACAGTGATGTAGTGGAATATTTTGCACGTACAACTTGAATTCAAATCACTAGAGTTCGAAAACTGGAGAAGATGCCAGTTCCACACCGCGTCTCATGGGAAAAAGTAACAGACGTTTCAGCGCGCAAACCTTCCTCTACGCCTGAACCTCCTCCTCCTCCTTTGGATAGCTGACAAAAGGAGCTTGACTGGGACTTAGCCTTAGGCTGGCCCTCGTAGCCCCTTCAGCAGATCCAAGAAATTCTTAGACGTCTTTCTTTAAGTTTTCTTTTCCAACGGAATTACTCAAGCCTAGCTGGAAAAGTTAGTGTAGCCAGATATATTTTTATTCCACATGCCACCACATCACAGACTCGACAGAAGCTGCCCCAGCCCACTTGGACCCCAGGAACCAGCGAAACCGCAACTTTGAAAGTAAGAACTTTTGGAAAAAAAGCCTGCTCCGCGTCTGGGTTCTAACACAGCAAAGGTGAGAACCAAAGAAACTTTGCCTCCTCGATCTCCCTGAGAACTGAGACCTTTGCCGCCGGCCCTGAAACGACACTGCTGGACCGGCTAGGAGACCATCTGGAGTCACCTGGGACTGCTTCAATTAATCCTTTACGCTTCACATCACATGGGGCTATGAGCTCTGAATGGATGAAGCAATGAATGAGGGAATGACTCACCCACCCCAGTAGTGTGGTCTCCTCTGGGCCCTGTATAGGAGGTGGGCGTGTGTCCTCGGACTCGCAGCCAGTCGGCTTTGTCTTCTTTCTTATCCTGGATGTAGCCACAGACTCCACTTTCAAAGTTACACTGGCCTGGTAGGGAGCCTGTGGAGCGGACACACGCAGTCAGGGCATGAGGTGAGCAAGGACGCTCACGGCTCGACTTACTAAGAAAATGGCTAATAGAAGTGAAGAAGAGGCCAGCAGGCGCAGGTCAGCGGTGGGGTTTCTCTATAGTGATTTTAATGAACGTCAAGCTCCAAATCAAGAGAGGTAAATAACCGCCAGAGAAAATTCCACGATCGACCCCCTGATTGCCTAATCACTGCACATGTAAGCATACATATTAAAGCAGATCAAAAACAAGACACAGCATTCAAGTTTACATAAAAATTTAGTCCGGCAGGCCGTTCCAAAGGACAGGAGCCCTAAATGTGAACAGTAAGACATTTTGCCAACACTTTGCCTTAGTTTCATGGAAAAGTAAGTAGAAGTTGGTTGCTAGCTACATATGGAAAGCAATGATAAAATATATATTTACCTGTGTAAAATAAATGTACCTAACACATAGGTTTTTACCTGCTAAGACCCATCTCAAAATGCATTTTTTCTGCTAAAACAAACTTTATTTATCCTCAAAGGAGAGCCAAGGGAGGGGCCTCATAACCTCCACCCTGCTTCCAGGGGAGCCAGTCCACTCTTCGAACCTCCCGCCGCCCAGATGAAGCTCCACCCACGATGGTTTGTGAAAGGTTCTGTATTTTTTGAAGGATGGGAGGCGCACAGACAAACCGAGCAGCAAAGCTACTGTGAGGGATTTACGATGCTGGAAATTCATTTATCTTCATTGTGACTATTTTCTCCATTAAATTAGTTTAACCAGCTGCTAAATTACAACAGCAAGTCAACATGAAATGGTCCGATCATCAGACCGCCACGGACCGCTTGTGCTATGTTCTGGTTCTGGTTGCTTAGTAACAGCAGGCGCAACAGTAGCGCAACCTCCAAAGCAGCTTTGGCTGGCGTTTTCCACGCGTTCTTCTAAATCTAAATGGCCCCTAACAGGGCTGGACTAGGGTGGCATCTCTTGACAGTGCAACGGTAATAGAGCTCTTTGTTGGAACCGCTACTACATCAAATGTTTGTCAGTGGAGATTCCACGGTTGTGAGCTTCGTTTTTATGCGTGGAGGGCTGGCCACATATAATGTACCATAAAGTTATAACCCTTTAGATCTTCATGAAATCAAATCAGAACTGTTTTATATATTACAGGGAGTAATGGAACAGTCAGGTTCCCCGACATTTGCGCTGGTGGGCAGGAATCGTGTTGGCCAGGACTGACGGCCAATAGTTTGCACTGATTGATCAGCCTAATTATTGGCCAATCTCACCATATACACCTTGCTGCTCCAGATCCTGGTTGCTGAATCTTGGAGACTCCAACGCCAAGCACCCCCTACTCCAGTTAATTTCGCCTCATTAAGAGAATTATTTAGTTACTTAGTTCAGTGCCTTTGACTGTTGCCAATTCAGTGAGTATTTACCGGCCCATGCTGGCAGTAGATTTTCTTGTTTTGACCTGATCTAAGAAAAGATCATATAAAGTTTTGGGAACTTTAAGGACGCTCCTGGCATATTTCAGACATCAACAATAGTTTTAAGTGTATATCTTAGTGAGTCTTTTACCTGCTGAGATTTGACAGTCCCCCAGGCTGAAAGTGATGTCATCGATGGCTACCAGGCCACATTCCCAGAAGTTCTTACATATGCTGACAAACACTACCTGCAAAGCAGAGAAAAACACCGAATACTGCTATTCAACCATTTAGCCAGTTACAGTATAGTCCATTCTTCATTCCATATATCCACCTCTCATCCATCCATCGGCCTGTCTTTCCATTCTTTAAAACAAAAGTACATAAACAAGCATACCAGTTGTCTTTTTATGGAAGCTACGTCCATGACAATAGGCTTAACATCAGACTCTGTTGATTCGCTCTTTGATCATTTCACCTGTATAATTATTGACGCCATTGTACCTGAAGAGGCATAAATTATCTCGAGTAAAGACCGAGGAGAAAAACGCCAACTGTAACACGTCACAAAAGAGAATGCAGGAAAGCAGTTGGACTACAACACCTTTAAAAAGAGGCTTCGTATTTACAGTTCTGATACAAATAAGGTTAGATAAGCCTTTATCTCAAACATCATCTACAGGTACATCAACAACCCTCGTTCCTTGTTCATCACGGTTGAGAAGCTAACTAATCCCCCGACATGATGAGTGGGAACAATGGGAACAGACCACAGCTGCAGCTGAAAAATTTGGCCAGATGGTCAACAACCAATGCTATCAATACTAAAACTCTAGAGGAAGTGATGACACATCCTAATTCACCCACCTGCGGTCTTGACACCCTGCCAACCAGCTTTTTAAAAACCCGTTTTCAGTTGCTTGGAAATAGATGTGCTGAAAATGGTCAATGGCTTACTCCTATCAGGCATTTTTCCAAAATCACTGAACTCTGCAGCTGTTAAGCCCCTTCTAAAGAAAGGCTGGCAGTTATTGAGGGTGTCTTCTCATAGCAGTCATGTAGGCAAGTACTCTTTGACTGGATTCAAATGTAAATATGTACCTAATGTCTTGCAGTGTAAGGATGATTGAAATGTCATTTTATGTTGCATACAGGGCCCCTATAATTATTAACTGATGGGGACAAAAGGGTCACCTAAAGCTAGCTGGCCGTATCATAAGGTTACCATAGATGTTACATGAAACACCACCACAAAGTAACCTAAATATATAGCTATATGTTGCAAAAAGAATTCTGGATATGACGGAGTCTGAGTCTCACCCCACTCGACCATGAAATGTGCAGGTTGTGCAACGAACTGGCAACCAATGGAATGGAAGGGGGGAGGAGGGCTTTGTCATCTAGTGGCTGGATGTAATCAATGTTATCAATTGCACAATAAAAAGAGCTGCCTTGTCCTGCCTTCCATTCAGGTCATCCAAAAGCATCAACTTCCACATACATCACCCGGCGAGTGCTTCATACCTTGGAAAGCATGGGCTTCATGTAGGTGATCTCAACCTCAGTCCATACGGCCCTGGAAGTGTCAGCCAGGCTCCACGCCTTCTCAAGGGCCACATTGTTCTCATCATAAATGTAAAGACCTAGAGCATTGTCTGCGTTCCTAAGTCCATGAAGCAGGTAGTAGAACCTCAGGCAGTATTTGTGGTTCCCCGGTAGAAAGGGACCGTGAAGCCGCCCCACATAACCTGGCCTCGAAGTGAAAGGAGTGTTTGCCAGGAGGAAACAGCCTAAGAAACACAAGACAAAGAACACAGGATTGGGATCAAAAGTGGTAATGTTAGTTTAACTACAATGGTACATGGTACAAAGTAAAATACCCTGTCCAAAATGAGGCAGCAAGGATGTAGAGTTGCAAGGAACAGATATACTAAGAGTGGAACAACGGAGCGATGTCACATAATATACAGTATGTTGTTAAACCAAGGACTTAAGGGATCCCAACTATGAACTCTGGCAGTTATACTGAAAGCCAGACCACCATGCTTTCCTTGCAGCTTTATTTTGGAAGACAATGATCCACACATTAACCTTTTTTTTTTTTTTTTATTAAGAATGCTGTCCATTTTCCCAAGCCATTTTTTATTGGAATACTAATATATTAATGGATTATGTAGCCGTTTCTCACTTCATGAACTTATCAAAATGTAATGAAACGTGCATCCATAATCACAGGTAACCGTTTTCGGGACAAGTTCCTGGAACTAAATTGGGACACTGCTCAGAAGATGACACTAAACCCAAGTACCAGGTACTTCCAGGAGGTCGGCAATAATTCTGCGCAGATGTGTCGTCATGGTGCCACCAAACGACGTCTGGTGGTACCACGCCAAAAAGGAACAGGATCCCTCTGGAGCACCTTCTCTGGATCCGTTCCTCATCGGTGGGATGATCTGCCTGCTCCTACAAGGTCAGCAGGTTCTGTAGCCCGCCTTTAAAAAGCTCCTGAAGACGCAGCTCTTCCACCAACACCTGACTGACCATCACTGACTTCTCCTTCCTTTCTACCTCTTTTCAAAAAAATCTATCCTGAGCTTTGTATCCTGTGCTGGGCCTTAATCAAACTAGTTTTTGATGCACTTTTTGTTACCTTGTGTTGTTATAATTGCTTCCATTGTCTTCCTCATATGTAAGTCGCTTTGGATAAAAGCGTCTGCTAGATGACTAAATGTAAATGTAATGTAATGGAACCAATAAAGCAAATCAACAACAATATCACCTCCACTTGTTTCATCATTTTCTGTCCCACAACTGCTCACTTCACTCTCCTGCAAAACCCACTTTTGACTTTTAATGGTGTATATCTAAAATGTTCCCATTAGGGCTGTCGAAATGAACGCGAAAATGAACTTTTTCGATGCATTTGAAATGTTTAGCGCGTTTTAAAAAAAATGTACGCGATGAACGCATTACTGTGTTTAAACACACTCCAGAACACTCCAAAGTTAGCGAGCGAAAATGAGATCAAGTTTACTGTAGGATTGCTATTTTTAGAGCAGATATGAAGTCAGAAAAAAGAAAGATATTGTCACATTGGTCACACACACCAGACATTTAAATAGGTGCTGAGCTAGGGGTTTGTCGTCTGTGGGGCAGTAGGACCCACCTGTTCCTGTGGTGTGGTCTCCTATCCTGTAGGCATTAGGCTTGACTGAAACTCTGCTCCACTCCTTACTCTCTGCTCGCTCCTGATAGTACAGGCACAGCCCATTCTCAAAGTCACAGTTGGCTATAGAGGGGTCAATGGTCGGCTCTGAAACACACAAACACAGCATCTCCAACAGGAACCTGCCAGTACCCACCCCAGCCACATGTCAACCCATTTCTGTATGTGTTGGTTAGTTTTTTGGGTTTTGTGAGTAGCAAAAAAGGGAAGTGCAACTAAATCTCGTTTTACACCCCTGAGTTGTAAAATGATAAATAAATCAACCTTGAACCTTGAACAGGGGTCAGTGATATGAACAGGGTGCAGCGTGCAACATAGGAACCGGGGGATTAGGGCCAGGACGCTGGAGTGACAGGGTATCATGGTATAACATCTACAGATTTAACACCACGGAAATAAACCTGTACACATGTGATAGCTGGAGAGAGACAGCTAAGGGCCCAGGCTGGAATACAACCCAGCAGGCCCCTGCGGTAAGGACTCAGCCTTAATACATGCTACGTGCTCTACCTTTCCTCAATTTGACAACACATCTGTATGTTTGTGTGTTTTTTTACATGCCATGCGCGAGTTATCGAAGTGGCGAGGAAGCTTTTTATTGTGTTTTGTCTATTTTTATGTGTTTTCTTGAACTTCAGTGGCATTGTATTTTTCAGACGTGGAATGTGTAACATAGATGGCAGGATAATTATAAATAGAACTGCAACGCTCGCATCGTATTTGGCATATTTGGCAGAGGGAGTGATGTTACTGCTGGAGAACAGCAGCGGTTGGAAAACAACAATATGAGGGAATAGGAGCTGATAGACTCCCTGCGTCACTGACGGACTTTGCGAGCGACGCCCCATTCTGATCAACCACCCTCAAAAGAAATCCTCTCATACGGTCATCATTTATTACAGAATAGAGAAACCTGCTGGCTGATATCCATCAGTGCCCGAGCAGAATTAAAAAGGACTAAACTCGTTTCATTCATATTTGCTTACATGCAGCATCTAGTGGCGCAGGGGAGACTTCAGACTTTGAGTCCAGCATATTTAACAGCGAGCCAACTTAAAGAGGCTTGAGACGCACAACAGTCCGTGTTTGTGCCCCCCTAAAATCACCTGTGTCGATGTGGCAGAATTCAGGGGAAAAGGAGATGTCATCTATGGCAACGTATCCACCTCTGGCACTGTTAAAAGCCACCTCGAACACCACCTGGCAACACACAGGCATAAACAGCAACCATGAACCGATGGGCAATGAGCAATGCACCACGTAGACCTATTAATCCTGAGAACACGCTCCGTGAAGTGTTAAAGACATGTTGCGAAAGTATGACATCTACTGAGCGATGAGACAGCTGTAGAGGCCAGACAGTGACATCACTGTAGGGTAAATTCAGGGGTTAGTCAGCAGAGCGCTGCTTGATGGAAAAGCTCTGTACGACTCCTGGCTCGACTGGAAGAAGAACCGACCAAGTTAGTGATGTTACGCAAGCTTCTTTCCACAGCAACAGCAGCGGGCTGTAGGAAGTGTTCTGACTGAAAGCACAAGGAAAGTAAGCCGTGGAATCTTAGGGAAGACTACACATTTGAAAGAGCAGTGGAAAGCCAGGAGTGTGTGTGTGTCTGTCTACTCAGCTGCACACGCCACAACAAGAAGAAAGAGAGGTGCTGTATGCTATGTTCTTTATATTGATATTCTGCCTGTACACACGAGTCTGAAAAGCACACTGGACTACCAGCACAGAAACACTTGAAATAAGTTCATTACAAAGAAAATGAGCAGGGATTAGCAGGAACTTTCTATCACAAACCAACTAAACACAAGCACACTACTAAAAGCTCAGTCACAGTATTTACAACACTTTGCAATACTGTCAGTTCAAGTTCTTTATTTGTCATATGCACAACTATTTCAGTGAAGAAGGTGTTGGCAATGAAATTCTTTGTTCTCAGACTCCCTCCAACAATGCTCATACAAAATGTATAAAAAGAAAAGCGCACAAGAAAAAACAAAACAAAAATATTTTGTTCTGATAAATATAAAATGACATAGAATACTGCAGTAGACTGGTGTACAGTAGTGATACATTGAATACACTGTAATGTAAACAGGTTGTGCAGTGATGTAGCATGTGTGACGTAGAAGTAGAAAGGTAAAGTGTACCAGTGCAGTGCCAGTGGAATGACTTGCTGAGAGTCTGATGGCCAGTGGGGGGGAAGCTGTCCCTGAGCCTGGTGGCGCACCTGTGAAAGAGTATCCTGGTGTCCATGTTGAGCCTCCTCAGGCTGCGCAGAAAGAAGAGCTGTTGTCTTGCTGCTTTCCTGATGGAGTAAGTGTAGTGAGTCCAGGTTAGGTCCTTGCTAAAGCCAGAGGAACCTGAAGCTGCTGACTCTCTCCACCGTAGTCCCACTGATGGAGAGGGGTGTGGGTCCTTCTAGTCCAGGCAAAGTAACTCCAAACATAGAACTACTTGTAAAAGAATTGTTTTCAGCTTACATCATTTCTATGAGGTGTCCAGAACAACATACTAAAAGTCCTAAGAAATCCTAGTTGAGGAAATATGTTAAATTCTCATCAACCCGAGATGTGTGCCAGTAAGGCCAGACAACAACAGACCCCAATGGGGCTATTTTTTCCCTTTACTCCTGTCAAAGTAAGACTTTACACAATTAAAGTATCCATGAAAAGTAAAACATTTTGTATTAGAAGTTTCTTTGAAAATGAATTTGAATATGCAAATGAGCAATCTACTAATCAGAATATGCCCAAAATACACCCCAATGGGCTTATGTTTTCCTTTACTCCTATCACAATCAAACCTCGCACAGTGAAAGTATACATGCATGAAAAGTAACATTTTTGTTTTCCAAGTTTCTTGGGAAAAATCTATTTTAACAATGCAAATGAGCTCAACACTATGTCTAATTGACTTATGGCCAAGAAGCCATAAAAAGGTACAAGTAGAAAAAACAGGGGCCAAATATCTAACACATTCATGTCCGTTTAGTAAGTTAACCTATGGATAAACACGATAAATTTGCCACAAAAGACTTATATTGACCTTAGGAATTGATTGCCCAATCTTGCCTCCAGTTTCTTTCTAAATTCTTACCTAATGACATTCCCCCACAGATAACGTCAGAAGAAATTCAGAATAGCCATCTTAGTCATGAGTCACGTGGTGAGTTTACATTTTGGGCTGGTAGATTTAGAAAGGATTGGTATTATTGGTAAGATTATGAGATTACAGGCAGAAGTCATTCTTACCAACTAAATGATTCACGCTCACACAGAAGACAGATGAACAACCAGATAGACACACTTTCCAGACATTCCAGCTCTTTAAAATAATTTTGCCAGAAACCAAAACTGCTTCTCTTTTTGTAGTTAGCAAGTATTTCAGACCAGGCAGGCCACACATCAGACTTCTGGTTCTATTGGGCCTAATTTCATTGCTAGACAACACTTTGATACCTTTTTCAGGGAGAAATGGGGAAGTGTAAAATATGTAATGAGTCATTCAGTGATGAAAACACACAAACACACAAAGTTCCATAGTCTTCGGGTCTTTTACCAAATGATGGAGTGGAAAGGGGGAAGTGAACAAATGGACCCAAAAGAATGGGGGTGGCATGTTTTGGATGGAGGATTTATGCCAATAATGACCGATCAGCCTGCGGCCCCACCAGAAATACTGGATGCAACCCGCTGTAGTTGCAAGAAAGGCTGCGGCACAAAGAGATGCAAATGCAAAAAACATGGACTGCCTTGCACTAACATTTGCGAAGAATGTCGTGGTACAAACTGCCTGATTTAATCAGATTAATATCACCCAGACGGGAAGAACTAACAAATCAGAAACTGATATAGGGGGCTGCCAGAACCAAGAGCCACAGAGAAGGGGTTGAGGATCCAGGCTGGATTTAAAACCCTCCCCTGTTGATGCTACCTTGTCGTGGTGGGGAGGCTTGTGTGCCTCCGTGACCCTGAAGACTTTACCAGCGGGGGTTATACCCCTGGCAGGTACTACCAAGCCAGGCAGTTTTCAGGCTAGAGGCCTGTCTAAAAGCAGCATATTGGCAGTAGGATGATTGGATGAAGATTGGGCCTACCTCATAGAAATGATCTAAGCTGAAAACAATTCTTTTACAATTAGTCTGTCGTAAAACGCTTCTTTGCCTGGACTATTCCGTCTGTCGCCTCCTGTGGTCCACAATCAGCTCCTTTGGTTTGCTGACATTGAGATGGAGGTTGTTGTCCTGGCACCAAGATGTCAGGGCTCTGTAGGCCGTCTCGGCGTGCGTGAACAGGGAGTACAGGCTGAGCACGCGGCCCTGAGGCGAGCCGGTGTTGAGAGTCGGGGTGGAGGATGTGGTGGGGCCTGAGACTCTCAGCACCAAGACAGATGGTGCAGCCAGTAAAGGGTACTTTATGCCCATTTTACTCCCAATGTGTATAAATTCTACTCTGGCCATCAAAACTCCTTTGCGGCGTACCAGTTTCTAATGAAGTAAGGACGAGGACTGTAACATTGTTGTTACATTTTTAAATTATATCATATTTACATCATCCTGCAATATCTCTATGGGGACTGGTTATTTTGCAACAGCAGAGCAAAGTTGTGTGTAAAAGTGATCCGAACAACATCAGAAACGCCCACGTACTTCTTTCCATTCAAAGTTTCTTTCTGGGACTCTATCTGAATCAGCGCACATATGGCACATGAAGATACGGCTCCCCCGCTTAAGAGTCTCCACTCCCCTGGTTCCCTCCTGTTTTTCCGCCACCAGCTGGCTCCAGTCTGTCATTGTACTCCTCAATCCATCCGCCCCCAAGAGCCCGAATTCTCCGCTCATCTGTTCACAACTCACCCTTCATCCCTCTACCTTCACCCCTCAGCCGTCATCCCCTCATTCCTCCCTTCAACCCTCATCCCTCGACCCTCACCCCATCCCTTCATCCCTTGACCCTCATCCCCATCTCTACATCCCTCAACCCCATCCCTTCATTCCTCATCCCTCGACCCTCACCCCCATCCCTTCATCCCTCGACCCTCACCCCCGTCCCTTCATCCCTCCCTCCGGACCCTCAATCCATCCCTCCTACATCATCTTGGCTCTCCTCTATCCACGAGACAGAATAAACTATTCTAAATCCAAGTCTTTATTGGTGTGGTCTTTTGTTAGTGAATCATTGCCAACCATCCATCCGTCTCCAAATTGTGATCTAACAAAACAATTTGAAAGCGTCTTAAGCAGTTGGAGGTGAAAGTTTCATTTCTCAGCTATAATAACTGTCATCGGCAACTTTACTTTAATACTATATAGTATATCATAGTTAATGTTTGTTCTGGGGGTCCTGGTGGCCTAGGGGGTAAGGCCCTGACCATGAACTGAAACGTCCGTTGTTGTCATCTCTCTTCTATTAACTATCAAATAAAGGCGTAAAATTCCCCAATTTGTGTTCACTCTGTGAGTTGGTCTCTTGATCAAGGGTTTTTTCAAAGTCTGACGCCGTGGGCCCCCGACCCTGCCAATTTAGATTCAGTTTTCCAGGAATATGAGAAGCTTGTTGATGGGACATTCTGAGTCTTAGTAAGTAAGTAAAAACAAATATTAATAATGTAACATGAAATATGTTAATATTAATGGATTGTTTAACTCCCATCATCATTCTGTTGGAGGTTCAGTTCCCATGGTGCTTTGGGGATGTAAACAGAAAGTATAATGTTGCCATGGAGTCAGGGAGTTAGTTGCAGGCTTTGCACCATGGGTACATCCAGGGATGTACAGACAACTATCACTGGATTACTTTGATACTTGCAAACATGACGATTCTTAGGCAGGTTCTGGAGTTCTAAGGAGCGTCCCCTTTTCTATGATTTCAAAGCAGATTTATGGATCTTTATTCGCAATGTTGGAGACGGTATCCTCGAAAAGTGGAAGTCACGGTGAATCTAAAAATACACGATCTTGCCACATCGATGTCAGACAGCTGGCGGACACAGTTGTCAGAGTCTCATAAGCATTTCATCGTGTTAGGTTTATCGCCTGAAAAGCATTAGTCCTCCGGGTTTCAGAACCGTGCAGCAGCTTGTCTGGTCCATCTGTAAAGCTAACGTTAGCTCAGCAGCTACAATGCAGAGGTTTCAATAATATTATTAGGGGCTGTCCGTCTGATTTCAAAACATGTCAGATGCGACTTGCCAGCAGTTTGTCAGCTGATGTCATTAACGTTCCCCTCCAGACACGTTTTAAAGTATGTAAAAATACCGCCCCCCCTTCACCGCTGCGTGTTAGGTTGACCGGTGCCGGCGAGGGCATGGATCTGGGTGAGGGACATAGATCTATGGTGAGAGAGATTTATAATTTTTGAGTGGAGGGGCACTTTAAATATAACACCACTTTTTGAATGTCACGATTATATTTGATATATCACTGATATAATGTAGTTTACTTAGAAGTTGACGGACTTGTTTGGTAGGTCCTCGAGAACAAGCAAATGCATCTTTTTTTGTGAGCCTACTCATGTAATGCTTCGTACAAACATATCTTGTATAATACTATGTAAAACTTCTGAATGACAAGACCAACTCACTGTGTGCAGAGAGGCATATGGGATTCATGCACCGTACATAAAGAACTCAATAAAGATGTTTCATGCTTCCTCAAATGTTTTATATCTGTTTGCTGCAGCACTTTTTGTCCTTGACTGTCACTTTACAGTATACTTGTATTCTTGTGACTCTGTTGTGGTTATACTATACGGTGTGCACTGGGACATTAGCTGTGGAATCTACTCTTCAATAGTTGAACTGAAATCCCATTTAGAGATACAGCTGAGAGCCCTGGAAGACATCAACGAGTGTGCTTCAGCCTTTTTCCCATGTGAGGAGTAGACAGACCTAGCTTCACTGTGGCGAACACTGTCGTGGTCTCTTTGCTATATTTCAACTGTAATAATAGTCAGGAAACTTGGAGAAATAATATGATAATCCCATTCCCATTATATTTTTGGCTACAATAATTGTAGTGTAAAAATGTAATACTGGCACACCCCAAATGTGACCTTTCCACAGTTTTCCTGTACAATGAGGGCTTATTTACAACATTTTAACTATGCTTACTTTCAGTTGGACCTTCAGATTGGACTTGATGTCACTGTGTTTCCATATGTCAGCTGAAAACCTGGTGAGTTCAATGTCACCATAACTGATAGAAATTATTGACAAATCTAGGACCCAATCTTTAATAAACCCAAATGAACCTTTAAAGAGGGCCATGCATTTACCACAGCAGACCACCCGTTTTTAAATGGATGTGTGTTCAATCATCATAGGAAGCTGACCTTCTCACTATAATCGTGCTTGCGAGCTGCAGTACTGACCTCCAGGGGGTGTGGGGCTTTGATGTCAACGCCGACCAAAGTCCAGCCAGTGGTAGCATACACCTCTGGCCTCCAGATCTCCTCAAAGTGGCCCAGCTGGTCTCTGGTGAAAACTGAAAAGATGTTTCCCCTCTCCTGGTCTCTGTGGTAGTAGAAGGACAGGCAGCCTGCCATGGGCACCGTAGTCATGGGTGAGGTCAGCTTGGCCACTTCCTGGAAGTGCTTGGCGTACACAGAGTCCACATACATGTAGTGGCCTGGAGCAGTGGAAGAGTTGATGAGCTCACGGTACACGGTTATGTGCCGATACAGTCAATGTGAACATCCTGCGTTAGAACACCTGGCCGTGTAACATCGCCTACTGTATAATCATATATTCGTCCATCTCCATGTCAGGTTGGCTTCACTGCCTACCACATAAGTCATGCACTACTCTGCTTAGCAAGACCTTTTTTGCCTTTTTACTTCATGTCAAATGTTGCGCTCTATATTTCTGTCACAGTGCGGCTCTGTGTTGGCACGGTGTTGACAGCCTAAGTCATATTTTCTCTTTAGTTTGATCCCCTAATATCACTACTTAAACTTTTACATTGGTTCTGTTTCTGTCTGCTGACAGCAGGACTTGTTTTGATTCTTTGGTAAAAACTTTGTGAATGAAACTTGCCCACAAATGGAGCGGAACTGGCACTGCATGGCCTATTTTAACACACTTCCCTTTGGGATTAATATAATAGAGTATACAGTGACTATCTAAAGAATGTACCTATGCATTTTATCTGCAAAGGAACCGCGTTAAAGCTGGTTTAAATCCTATCTATCAGACCGATCTCAGTTTCTATATGTTAACGATGAATCATCCGAGCACACCAAAGTTAGTCACGGAGTTCAATTTCAATTCAATTCAATTTTATTTATATAGCCCAGTATCACAAATCACATTTGCCTCAAAGGGCTTCACAATCTGTAACATACGACACCCTCTGTCCTTAGAGCCTCGATTCGATTAAGGAAAAACTACCCAAAAAAACTAACAGACTCAATAAGCTGATCGGTGAGGCCGGTGACATTGTTGGGGGGGAGCTGGACTCTCTGTCGCTGGTGTCAGAGAGGAGGATGCTGGCCAAACTACATGCCATCCTGGACAGCGTCTCCCACCCGCTCCATGACGTGCTGGTCAAGCAAAGGAAGACTCGTCCTCCCAGAATGCACCACAGGAAGTCCTTCCTGCCGGTGGCCATCAAACTCTATAACTCCTCCCTCTGAGTGTTGGTCGATATGACCCTGAGTCACTAAACTGGACACTGATCATGAACATCTCTGCAGTACTGGACATAAGTGCGTACTATTCTGTGTCTTCAGTTTAATTTATACCTCTAGTGCTGCTGTGCAGTATCCTCTGTCCCATTATATATTGTTAATAAGCAACACGTAACTTGACAGTTCATGCACTAACACTTTATACTGTACTATTATCATCAACCGGTTAACCCACTTTGTACATTACACTTAATAATATAGCACAGGTAACTACAAAGTGGGTGTAAGTATACATTTAAAATTAAATGCTTTTTGCTTAGAATAACACGTTTGTCAATTTTAAAGCAAAGTCAAGAAAGTCACAGTTTGTCATAAAACTGTTGAAGTACAAGACTGTGAAAGTACGTAACTTACAAAACGTACGTACATAACTTTCTCTCTCCACGAGCTCCAGAGCCCCTGTGTGTGTTTCCTACATGGATGTATAAAGTACCGGATTCAGTCACACGAGCAGCGCGGCTCGCTCGTTCTTTCGCTTCCCGGCTGATAAAAGGACCAGGAGTCGCTGGACGAAACCCATCAGGTAAGATAATGTTACAAGTGTTACGGTTTTGGGTTGAGTGGGGTGCTTTATGTGTTTTGTGGAGCTTCTGCATGGTTTGGGGTTTTGTACTGTGGAATTCTTGTTTTGTTTTGAAAATGTCTGTCTTGGGTTTAGGTTCTGTTAGTTCCTGTTTTACTTTGGTAATTGGTCTGTTCCCTCATGTGTCTGTCAGTTCTGCGTCCTGCCCAGGTGTTCCCTGATTGTTTCCACCTGTGTTATGGTGTTCACCTGTGCCTCGTTGTCTCCCCTGCCTGGGTGTCTTTAAGTTGAGGTTTTTCCTTTGTTCATTGTTGGTTCTGTCTACCAGTCGTTTTTGATTTATGCCTGCTTATTTTGATTCATCTGCCTCTAAATAAATACTCCAATCATCCTCTGAGCTGCCTGCATTTGGGTCCCCTTTCCCTGTTGCCAACACCTCCCATGTTGTGTTGGTGACATATATTGTGTGAGCGAGAGGTGTAGTTCACAGAGCGGTTTCACACGAATCGAAATGGTACTGTGCCAAACCTACTACAAACTGCGACTTTCGTGACTTGCCAAATGATCTTTTAAATTGACAAACAACACATGCGCAATTCACGGCACAACGGAAACAGGATCAAATAATTATTTGACTCTTGCCGTTGCCTACCGTATATATTTTCTCTGAAATAAGGTCCTATGGGGGACACCGGAAGGGGAAGGACTATTTTACCTAAATTCCACCAGCTTGTCCACACCCCCACCAGGAGAACAAACACGCTGGACCATGTGTCCACGAACATTTCCACCAGCTACTATTAGGATTTTGTGCTGGTTCTTTCTGCCTGTTCCTTTGGATTCGAACCTGCCTGTACCTGTTTGCTGCCTGTCTACCATCCAGAAAGACAAATAAAATTCATCAAGTCATTGGTCTGCCTCCTCACGTCTGCGTTTGGGTCCTCTCCCTGTTGCCCTGTTTGCCAATACACGACAGAACGAACTGACCAGAATGGACCCAGCATACACAATGGTAGATTAACTGTTTTTACTGATGAAGGAAAAATGCCATCAATGAGAGGCGATTAGTGCTCTGGCCTATGGGAAGTTGGCTTCCCAGCCTTGGCTGAGTGACTCAGTCCGTCTGTATCTAATGGACTTCTTCGGCACCCACAAGCCTCAGCCCCAGGTCCTCAGTCCTCCACCACCCAAGCATTTGCCTGCACCTCATTCTATTACTGTCCGAGAACAGGAACCCCCGACGCCGGGCCTCACGGCTGCCAAGCTGCTCGTCCTCACAGCTGCTCAGCTCTTCAGCCTCACCCCTACCCTGCGACGTGGAGGTCCCGCTGTCCAGCGTCACAGAAACTCTGAGCTGCAGCAGCTTTCTGTACCCCCTGAGCTGCAGAAATTCCCGAACTCTCGGTGCTGCAGCACAATCCTGCTGCTGCTGCTGGATCACAGCGGCCACGTCCGGCTTCCTAACCTCACTGTGCTGCAGCACAATCCATTAGGTCAGAGTGAACAGTGACTTCATCTCGAAACCTAAAAGAGATCCCTGTGATTATGGTCCTCACAGCCAATCCTACCTGGTACGGGATAGTGGTGTTGGGTAGGTCCACACTAGCGATGAGCCAGCTGTCAGAGTCTTTGTTGGCAGTCCAGAGTCGGTAGTCAAAGTTATCGCCGTCTGGTCTGAGGTGGAGCTGCAGGGAACCCCGTCCAGTGATCTGGTACACCAGCCTCACACAGCTCCAGTCCTGCTGGTCCAGAACTGGACTGACAAGAACTGCCTTCTCCTGGTCGTGTAAGAGGGCTGAGTCCACTGTTATCAAATGTCCTATGACAGCAAAATTAAAAATTAAAAAAGTTGTTTCATATTCATGTGCAGTACATATGAATATTATACTGAAGGTGATCATATTTATATTGATATTTTGTTAATATCTAGAGAATTCAGCCACTGTTTTTTGGTGATCAGCACATGAATGGGTTATCTATAATGGGCGTCTTTTGACAGGAGAGAACATACAAACATACATTTGTGTTCTCCAGATAATAAGATAAATAAATTGTGATCATGAAAAAAAATATATTAAGACAAAAGACATTACGACACAATGTTTTGTTTCATGGAAGGCCAGTGACTGGACCACAATGCCATGTATGAAGCTATACGATAAGGGAAGTCTCACCTGTGTCACTGTTTCTTACTGGAAAGTTTCCAATTCACTTAGCCTGCATGTCTTTAGGCTGCGGGAGAAAAGCTATGCAGACACAGGCAAACTCCAGTCCAGCTGGCAGGGGATTCAAACCCAGGACCTTCATGCACTGAGGTGACCGCGCTAACCACTGAGACCCCGTGCCACTTAAGATGTTAAAAAAGGCCTAGGGATAAGTTATACTGACATAGTACCAATTACTTGTTGGACATATTATGAATTAAAGAGAGACAATGATGTATTTTCAGAAGCAAATCAGTAGTGACTGATACCCTAAGATAGAGATTCCAGCTTCCCTTTATGTCACAGCTTTGTCTTTTTACACATTCATCCAGATCTGAGAGAGCAGAGAGGCAACGTAGCGGCTAAAAACTGTTTATGGAGAGCTGGTTTAAGTGCCCTCAGGTTTAAATCAGGTTGGGAGAGGAGGCAGGGGGATTTACAGTTGCATCGCCGATCCCTTATTTGGTCAAATCGGTCCATCGAGAGTCTTACTAGCAGAAGTCTCTGAGCAGTGATTTGCTCAAACAGTGAGCCATAGAGGAGCAGGTAGGACGGGGCAGACACAGTTCCCAATGTATCAATGCATGCAGAAAAGACAAAGACGATATAAGGCTGCAGCGATCAAGAGACTGATGTGACTAGATCTTCCTTTCTCTAATCGGCCATTTTATTCACTGACTGAGAATCTTAAAGAGACTGAATACCATTATGTAAACCATGCAGCTGTGTTTTACACAATGTGTAGCCTTTTGAAAATCGCAAGAGTTATGTAATTCATCACGGTGCTCATTAAGTCAACTTTTCCCTGTGATAAATTCATGTTATGAGCTAATGCAGTGCAGACCTTTAAAGGGACAGTTCAGCCCAAAATCAAAAAGACATATTTTTCCTCTCACCTGTAGAGCTGTTTATCAAGCTAGATAGTTTTGGTGCGAGTTGCCGAGTTTTGGAGATATCAGATGTAGAGAGGTGTGCATTTCTTGAATATAATGGAACTATATGGCACACGGCTTGTGGTGCTTAAAGTGCCAAAAACATCCAGAAATCATGACCCGGTTACTCAAGATACACCAGATTTGTTGTGAACGGTTTCATGTTGGTACAATCTGTGGATTAATTTGAATAACCGGGAGAAGTGACCATTCTGTCACACACCAGCTGCATTTGGGTCCTATTCCTTGCTGTAATGCTCACCACCCGTGACACGTTGAAGTGTTTCTGATAGTTTTTAGACAACAATAGAGCGCTATGGCACAGAGGAATAAGATATATAGTTTTGTGCTCTGTCGTCCGTCTCTTCTTTCTTACTGTCACTTTCAGCAGGTATTTCAGCGTCCGCAGATGTATCTGGACCTGTTACTATGGCGACCTGCTGGGGCAGTGCTGCGGTGTCTCTGGTGCAGGGGACGAGTGGCTCGGGTCCTGCTCGTTGGGCTCCACCTGGAGCTGCTCGGCTGTCCGTCTGGACCCGTCATCTTCCCTTATGTTTTACATCCCACACTTTCCAACATAATTATATATACACTACTATTTTGCCATCATAACTGTATGTGCTATGAATCTATTCTGTACTTACGACAGCTATTGCCTGTCTGTCCGTCCTGGGAGAGGGATCCCTCCTCTGCTGCTCTTCCTGAACAGGCTTTGGATACTGTGACGACCCCAGAGCGGACGGCTCGTCCGTCTCTGTGGAGGTTAAACCTTTTCTTTCTGTAGGTTACCTCCTCCTCTCTAGTTCTTTGTTTGCCTGTTCCTTTTTCTGTGTCCTTTCTTAGGTGGAGCGCACCTGGGAGGAATTGTGCGGGCTTGGGGTTTAAAAGCCGGGGCTTCGGTGCTGCCGTTTGTCCGCCACTTCGCTCCCCGTTGTTGTTGGTTTTTGTTTGTGCACTCTTTGGTTATCGTTACGTTGTTTTACTTCCAATGTATTTTCAGTACCTTATGTAAGAAAATATAATTTATCTGTGACCATTCCGTCCCGTATATTCTTGCCAAGCCCTTGAGCCGGGGTCTTAAGATACACACACACAATACTTGTTAGTAGGAACACAGAGCCGCCCCACACTTAACTCATAGCCTACATTTGAGTGCCTTTAATCATCATCAATGATGTAAAAACATCCAATTTGAAACACTGCAAAATGTGGGCGCAAATGTGGGATATTTTACAGCATACAAATAAACTACTCTCTGGTGGAAAATCTATGTAATGATGACACAATGCAGCTGAAATATATAAAGGGCCTACATCTGTGATAAAAACTAAAATTGGCTGATAATCTCAGCTACATCAACATGTCGGGCTCCACTAACTGGGCATAGTGTAATGACAGTATCATTTACTGCAAGAATCCAGCATTTTCAGCAATATGGGCCACTGTTTGCCTTTGCAAACTCAACTTTTGTTCAGTTGCAACAGGCAGACGTTTAGGAGAGGAGAGGAGGAGGTGTTCTACAGACTTAAGAGGCACTAACATCAGCAGAATGTTTCACCTTAAGTTGTCAACATGAAGTCAGAAACTGGCTGGAAAAGGGCTCTAAAGAGTCCAGAGAGAGAGAGAGAGAGATGGTGGTCTGTGGGACAGCTCTCCACCTCACTCCATCCATCCCTGTCCTTCTGTTTATCCTATTCCAGCACAGCTTGAAGTCGTTGTCGCTGACGTCTCTGTTTAGTGAATATAATCACCTAGGACATTCATCCTGGTTTTGACCACAAACTCTGCCTTAGGTTCTTTTTTTGGTGCAGCGTCCTCAGCTCAAGCGCACATTGTCATGGCAACCAAACAGAAAACACCAGCGTGGTTCCGTCTTCTTTTTTTATGAGCCTATTTATTGCCACAATGGGTGTAGTCTATCCCCATCTCCGAGGCCGGGCCGGTGGCTGGAGCTCATTCCATCTCAGTCTGGTTAGTGGTTTAGTGCACACCATGCTGGGTCTCTGCTGCAGCTTCTGTTGGGGGTAGAGCTCTGTGTTCACGGCCACAGGGAACACCCAGCGTACTGGCTACAGTGAGTACACACTGAGAACTAGACGCCTGGCTGGAAGAGCGATGGCTCACACAACTTAGAGCAGCGCCACTTATCATGACAGTGGGAACATAAACTACGCTGACAGGTGGTCATAAACAGCGGGAGCTGCTTTGGGACGCTCTGTGGCTTGATGCACACAATGGAGCAGCCGGTGGAAAACAAGAAAAGAAAGGGGAGGTGATCGGAATGTCTGACTTGTGAAATGCAGTGACACACTTCTATAATGTAGGCGATCAAAATTCAAGACTTCTCACACTGGAAAATTTCCATACCTAATTTATTCGACTCATCTTTTACCAATAAGTCCGTGTAACTCCAGGTGCCAGAAAGTTTCAAGCCAGGTCACCCTAAATTGCCTAGGTATCACATTTCACATCCCATATATAATATGAGGAAAAAAATCCTTCTTCTCTCTTATTTGAAGAAAAGGACATCATTCCGATAAACCATCAAGGCCACCGTATCTGAAATTTAGGGATTTTTAAATCAGAAAAAAAGTTACAACATTATGAGATTGTAACTTTGTTGTAAGTTGTAACTTTATAAAAAGTGCTATTAGTATAATATTAAAGCTGTAATTTTACAGACAGGGCTCTGGTTTCTCCTTGTATATCCACTTTTCAACTAGTTGTAGCACATCACATTTGTCTCTTAACCCCAAAAATAAAAAACTAGGGCAGAGCCCACCTGAGTCCTGCCGGCCTGGCATTCCAGTAGGTTCGACCCATTTAAAGCGCCTCAGTGCCACCACACGGCACTGTACTGTACTCACAGATTCTGATAGAAGGCTACACCTGTAGTGTTAAATTGTGCTGCGCTACGATTTTCTTTTTAAAAAAAAAGGTTTAAATGCTTTCATGTGCAAAACGATGAAGCTGGTATTCACATAAATGGGTAAGTCTCAAATAATTAAGACAAATACACATTTCTCACTAATAAAGGCCTGGTAAAAAAATGAACCTGTCTATTTTCACGGCACTAGCTCATTCAGAACAACAACAGTCAGGTCATACTCACCACTCTGCTGCTCTCACTTTTACTAAGTACATTTCAGTTACTCATTAAAGCCAATCTATTCTCTCTTTTCCGCAGTGTTAAGACACGGTCCTAAAACCTAACACTTGCTGCACATGTTTCAAACTAAAAGCCTACTAAGCACGGTACACATTACGACCAGAAGACGTTTACTGTGAAAATCCTGGGCAGGAAGTGTTGACTTTTCTTGACGGTGCCTTAACGTTGATGAAAAAAGACCAGCAAAGTAAAAGCACTCGGAAGTCATTCTTGCATCGACATAGTATTTGTGCTCAAGGAGAGCGCAGCAGAGTGGCGAGTGGACGCTATCCCAAAGACAACAGGTAAACACGGAGGGAGTGCTGAGTTAACAGAAGTCTCAGAAAACAGAGAGGCTTCTTACGAAAACTACGATCAAATATACGTACAAAACAGAAACGAACTGAAATAAAGGCCTGTCTCAAATATGAGCCTGTTACAAATGATCTCAGCTGAGACTCTTGAACGTGTCTAGTAGCTGATTTTATTCTAAATACAGAGCTGCCTTTGAGGAATTAAAATGATTACATTTTGATGTATTAAAAAAAGTGTAGTTTATGTGTTGAATTAATAGTAATTTCAGTGCCAAACAATACACTGATTTCTTCTGAAGTAGATGTTTTTCTGTGCCTATTAATATCTTTTTCACACACACACCAATCCAATGACATTATGAGTGTGAAAACCACATAGCTACAGCACCTTTCCACTTCTACTGAACTCCGAGACGTTACAAAGAATTTCAATCGGTCATAAACACCTGATATTCTAACAGAAGGGAATGCATTTTACAGGGGTCGCTTGACTTGAAAATGCCCTTGGCAGCACATGTGACATGACACCAGGTTGGATAGCCATGACACCGCAGAGGAACTGGAACCTGAGCAACTCAGGTTAGAGGTTGTGGTCAACGTCCTTCTCTACTCCAGCCTTTGGGAGATTAGTAGTTTCATTCAGCGTTTCTAATTAGTGGTTGGGTGGAGGTTTCGAATGGCGAGGAACAATGCTGCTGGGAATGCTGGCAGGGGGGAAGCCAGTGAGGGAGCTGGAAAAGACCCAGCTGATTCCACGTGCACCAGCGGAGCCACATGGCTGTCGACACCACGTTCAGGACAGTAGTGCAGTTAAAAGGGGCCACACTGCGAGAGCAACTACTCCAAAGGGAAAGACGAAAAACATCAGATTCAACTTTGAAAAGTCTGAGTCATGACTATGAAAGTGGAAATGCAAGCCTGCAGCCATCTGTGATAATGTGCTATTACTGAAGAGTCTGTCTGCCCACTTCCTCTTGAATATCACACAAAACATGACGTGAGGAGAGATCATACGATTTCCCTGCTGCAGTACAGGCTGACCCTCACTCATCACGGTCACTAAATCTATACCATGGCTGGAATTCATGTCAGCAGAGAGGTGGACTGGTATATGTAATGAAGGCTGGACAGTAAGAGCTGACGTTACCTGGATCCTGAACCTCTCCATCAGACTAATAGCATTATGTAGCTACATCTACCAAATGAAAATAACCTAAGCTATTGCTTTAATACCTCTCATGATTATTATTATTGGGTTGTCAGTATTAAAAGTGATCCTATGCCAAATTAATTTGTAAATTTCTGCTGTTGATCTTCTAGAAAATACGATATGGTTTGTAAAAGACATGGACACTTAGCAGGGCAAAGAGAAAAGAGAAAGGCAAACGCCCCCCCTGGGGAGGTGTCGGGGAGTGAAGGGGGTGACATGAGGCCAATATACGGCGTGCGGTGAATTGAGTCAAGAATTGCACTCCTTCCCATAGTCACAACTCTGTCAAATCAATGTTCTGTGTGACTCGCGCTTCCAGAGAGAACCGACGCTGCAGAACCTGCCCGAGAACCTTCCCGTTTCTAAGTTCCCTTCAGTGTCCCCAGTGATCCAGAGACAGCTGTCTGTCCGTCCACGGGTCCCCTGCAGGCAGCAGCTGCTGGCAGCTCGTTCAGCTGCTGGGACCGCTTCACTACGTGCACACAGATACAGGCTGAAAGCCCGTGGCTGCACCGAGGACAGCAGCAGCGGCCTGCAGCTGGCGTTACAACAGCACAGCTGAGCGGTTACGGGCTCTTGCTCTCCTCACGGCGTTAATGTTTTCTGCCTTCTTACGGATTCCCATTCACAGCACATATGGGCACACGACACCAGCTGACAGGAGACATTAAAGAGTGCACCACAATGCAATATAAATAGTAACATACACTCCGTGAGGATCATCCAGTTTGTGGTGTACTTCAGTACAGCCTCGGTTGACAGCTCATACTGAGATTTCAGAATATGGGATGGATTCTCTTTACCCGTTTAAGTACGCACTGGTCAAAGAGAGACTGTAGGTGTTATATAGAGCCTGTAAGCGAACTGTAAGGGGTCTACTTTGCATCGTGTGTGCAGTAGTTTTAAAAGGAGACATATTTGTATACTCATACATGAAGGAGAAGGAGTAGAATTTGAACGTTTTGTGGAAAAACTACATCAGAGAGAAATGTAGGGCTGCCGCGAGTACTCGACCTAAGGGAGGACGTCGACATCAATACTCCCAACGACACAAGGTGTTTCATTGTATGACTGAGTAACTGCTGCGTCATGACGACAGGCAGCGGGCGTGTCTGTGCTTTAGAACGGAACCGCTGGGAACCAATCAGAAAACAACGGTTTATTGCCCTGATTCACCAGCTTTCTCCTAGCAGAGCTCCCTCTCCTGATCCATTCTCTATGTCGCGCGACCACAGCTGTCGCTCTCTCCCAAACAAACGGACACAAACCAAAGGACGCTTCGTGGTGTCGCTGTTTTTCAGCAAAGACTGGAAGGCAGTCATTTGGAGGAAAATTCATCCTTTAGATTCATCTGTAAAATGGCTGATAGATTAATCGACAGGAAACTAGCCGTTAGTGGCAGCCCTACTGAAAATATGTCTGGAGGGGATCTTTAAGGCCCGGGATTCTCTCTCGCTTTAGGTAAATTGTAGATACACTCCTGCTTTAGTGAGCGATGAAAGGCCATGGGGGGCTGAGAAAGATGCAAATGAGGAAAAGAGCTGGTGTCACACAGCAGAATTAGGCTTGCAGCTCAGCTCCTTCTTCACCACGACAGACCGGTACATCGACCGCATCACTGCAGAGGATGCACCGATCCGCCTGTCGACCTTCCCTCACTCGTGAACAAGACCCCGAGATACTTTAACTCCTCCACTTGAGGCCGGAGCCCTCCACCAACCTGGAGGGAGCAAGCCACCCTTTTCCGGCTGAGAACCATGGCCTCGGACTTGGAGGTGCTGATTCTCATCCCCGCCGCTTCACGCTCGGCTGCAAACCGTCCCAGTGCACGCTGAAGGTCCTGGTGTGATGGCCCCGGACCACATGCTCCCAGATCCACAAAGCACATGTGGACTGGTTAGGCAAACTCCCATGAACCCTCCAGCACCCTGGAGAGGGTATAGAGATGGTCCAGTGTTCCACGACCGGGACGAAAACCGCATTGTTCCTCCAACGTTCAACTATCGGCTGAATTCGCCTCTCCAGTACCCTGGAACAGACTTTTCCAGGGAGGCTGAGGAGTGTGATCCCCCAGAAGTAGGAACACACCCTCCGGTCCCCCTTCTTAAAAACGGGAACCACCACCACAGTCTGCCAGTACTGTACCAAAGTACAGCACTAAATGTAGGCTACTTATTTACAATCCACCACTGCTCTGTACTAAACCACATATTCTCTAACTTCCTCTGTCAAGCTGTGAGATTCCTGCTGCAGCTTCGTTCTGATTCTGAAACATTATTTTAATGGCTTGGACTCCCATCAGAAACGCTTTTTTCTTGCTCATCAACACGTCATCTGTAGTAATATTCTGCTGTTAACGTAACGTTCACCAACATGAACTCGTGGTTCGCCGCTGCCGAGTCCAGAGATAAACAGCACCTCTGCTAGAAACGTTCCACATTGGTGAAACAACAGGCTCCATGTATTTCCTTTCCAGCATCTCATCAACTGGGTAACAACATGGCGTGAAGTCGACACTCGGCAGACTCAAACCACCGCCGTCTGCTGAGCTGCAGAGTGATGTAGAGAAGCTGATGCTGACCTTTCGACCTGCTACTGACTGACAAACTATAGCTGGCTAGCTGCCTCGCTAACACTGCAAACACTTTCCAGCAGTGTGTTTCACAGACTAGCTAGCAGCTAACTGTGAACACACTGCTCTGAGTCCACCACGCTACTACATGTGCTGAGAGTATTGTAGCCATAGTGATGGCCCACATTTCCCAGCATGCACTGCCTAGCGCTGAAAGCAGTTTAAGTTAGCGGTCTTATGTTCCAAAATGCAAATGTTCCTTTTTGTTAGTGTCTGTAGTGTGTCTGTTCAGAACATGGTGGTTTATGCTTGGAACCATTTGGGAGGCGGCTGTTACATTTCACGACACCAGCTGCAGTTTACTCTACTGATTATTGAGAACTGCTTCTACTCTCTCGTGGTGTACTGCTTGCTGCTGTAGTGACAGCACACTCTGGTGGATACACCGTCTGCCAAATTTACTGAAACCAAAACCACATCAGCGAACAAATAGGCCGAGATCAGCCGACTGATACATCAGTTAACAACAATGAATGTCAACCTCTGGCACCATGTCTACAGAAAGGAAATCCTCAAAGAGCAGTTTTATGACAGGAAAAACCCCGGTCACGTTTTATGAGCCGAACACACAAACACACACACTCAGCATCTCTCTAGCCCTAAAACCGAATGTCTCTCCCCAATAATTAAAAGAAACGGAGTTACTGAGTGCCAAGTTACTTTTCAGTGCTTTATTGAAAATCATCAATTAACCAACAGTATCCCAGCTCCACTGTACCTCGGGGTTGTCCAGCTCGGGAGTTTCCAACCCGGGGGTCAGAACCCCCACATGTGGTCACCAGATGATCACTGGGTTGGAAAAGAATTTTTTTTAAATCTGCTAAACATAGCGTTGCTTGTGTTTGAGACTCTTGTTTTATAATTTTGGCTTTTTCCTGTGATGTACTGCACAGTTTTGCTCCTGCAAAGGTCCCACTCGGAGCTTTAGCCCACTAGTAGTGACATGGAGCAGTGTTCCCGGTTTCCTATCACGTTTCATGTTCGTAGAATGGATAAAGTCCTCTTTCCGGTCAGTTAAAAACACCTGTAGCCACCGGGCAGCTAAAGGTATATGTGGGGTGCATCTGTAGGTGAACTTTGCAGATGAATTGTGCATGTTGTATCTGCATATGGCTCCATAAAGTTTATGCTTCACAATAAGCTGAGACACAATTGAACTTTTCATTCCGATAGATATGACTAACTGAATGCGACATTTTAAAATCAACCACTGAAAGAAGTGATAGGAGTTATAATCGAAACATACTACTAAAGTGTTGTCCTAATTCTTTCCTAAACTAACTTTATGCACAAAACACACACAGAATATACATTCTCAAATCTGGCTTAGGCCAGCTCTGCCTGGACCTGCAGTGGCCACTGTCTGACTGGCCGAAACTGTGAGTGTACTTTGAATGTCTAACATTTGACTTCTGAGTGGTTACAGGACGTCTGTGGTCTGCTTCTACACCAGAGTCCCTGGAGCGTCTCCAAATGGGTGGACTTCATCATTTAAACGACTAACCGTGTTCCCGAATCGGTGCATTTCTGTCAATAAGCAGAGCTCATGGTGACACTACCTTCTTCGTTCATGCTCCAGCTGCCATACTCTGGGTCGGATGTGTAACTACAGGTACCCAGCTCAAAGTTGCAGGACCCGGGTAGCAGCTGCTGATGCGCCCCGAGGAATCCGCACAGAAGCAGCACTGCAAGAAGAGCAGAGACAAGAGTCCGCTGCAGAGTTGATCAAGTCATTTGTGCGGTCATACTTCAAATAAGCACACCCACCCAGACCAAAGTTAGAAGAAGTCCTCTGGGGCACATGTAGACCTCTGTCGCCCCCACAGTGAAACGCCTTGGACTTACCGCGGAGAGGGAGGCAGACGGGGCTCATCTTATCCGCCGCTGCAGTGCGCTCCCTCCGGGGTGTGCTGACCGCGTCCCGCTCAATCCCTCCAACAGAACTCCCGCGCCAGCAGCTCGTCCAAATCCTCGCTGGTCGTCTGTCACATGCTGTAACCGTGTGAGCAGGAGGGATGGAGTGTTTATCCGGGGGGGTTGGACGGGTGTCCCGGGAGCGGGCAGGAGGAGCAGCGGTCCGGCTCGCCTCTCGGCCTTGTGCCGCGCCAAGGCTTTTACCATAAAGGTCAGAATACGGGGGCACTCCAACTTTATCCACGGAGAAGCGACTGACGGCCGGCAGGGTTGCCAGGTCCGCTTCTAATACGCGACTTTGGGCTTCTTTTTCTTGAAGTCTTGAGAAAATCAAGGGTCGCGGTCTTTTGGGCTTGTTTTAAAAAAAGATGGTTGCTTGTTAGGAAACTCTGACAAGCCACTTCAGTTTTTTCTTTTTTACATTGCTGTTCGCTCTTTGCCCAACACAGTGACTGGCAACGTCGCTCAGCCTCAGTGACATCAGGGCCGGACTGCCATTCGCCCTCCCACAAATCTCTACGCGACCGGTCCCGCCCCCTCCGCCCTCTCATTGGAGAAGAATCAATGTCAGTCATGTTGTGGGGACTGCCGAGTTACAGTCAGAGTCATAGACTTCTACTTTTCTTCTTACAGTGCACCGTTCTGACTTTGCTCTCAGCAGTTTGTAGGTTGTAAACACATCCTTAGAAGTTTAGAGCGAAGGCATTATCTGAGCCATTATTGGTGGTGATTTTTATATTAAATTTTTACCAAATAATATTGAATACTCCGATTTATTCTTTTTTTATATATATATATATATATATATATGGTTAAATAAGTTAATGGAGCACATGCTTCTTCTTAGTTTTCCATTTTTAATTGAAATCAGCATTGTTACAGGATTTTTATTTTCTGGCTACACAGGCCAGATGTAATCAGACTACATCGGGCTTTGTGAGAAATCCAACGATCACATATTCTGTCACTGTATATTGCAGTCATTACTGGATAACGTTTTCCAAGTTGTCAAGAATAACCGCCAAAGCTGATATTAATAAAAATCTGGGTTTGCTTTTAAAATTTAATTTAAAAATTTTAAAATGTTGCAGACTCGTTTATTGAGCCTGTTTACAGTGAGGCTGTAACAGTATGTATTAATATTGGGCTTGTTTTTTGAAGCTAGGGCTGCCTGTGTATCCCGTGAGAGTTGGCAACACTGGGGGCTGGCTTGACCGCAGGAAACCATGGAGCCAGAAGTGAAAAGGACGAGGTGGTCCGGACATTTCTTTCGAAAAAGTCCAAGGAAGTAAGTTTTTTTGTTGTTTGTTCGTTTTAAGTAAGTTGTGCCTTCCCAGTGTTGCAGTGTACCATGATTGAAGGGGGCACCAAGCTGTCTTGGGGCAATCAGTTAGATTTGGCTATCAAGATTATCAAAGATAATCAGAAAGAATGACTTTAATTAATGAAGATCTTGGGGCACGACCCTTCCGAATGAATTCAATTTGATTCATATAGCCCAGTATCACAAATCACAATTTGTGTCAAAGGGCTTTACAGTCTGTACAACATACAACCCCCTCTGTCCTCAGAGCAAAAAGAGTCCACTGGGAGGGTGACATGCAGCCATCCATGCAGGACAGAGGAAAGGGAAGGTCCAAAAAGACCTTACTGACTTGGTGACTTCCGGTCACGCGTCAGACTGTTGCGTTCCATGGCTGCTCTCCGTTCACTGTCTCTCAGGATGGTGGGACAAAAGAGAATGCCGTCTTTAAATCAAAGTTCAGTTAAAATCACCCACATTAACGAAAGAGCTCTTCTGTCGAGTCCCAACACCAGAAAACGTTGTTTAGACTGCGACCTTCTGTCCCCAGCCAAAAATAGTTCTGTCGGACGCCAAAAACTGCAACGTGGTTTTGTGGCGGACGGCCAGATGGTGATGTTGGTTCCACGTCCAACAATGGTTCAGTTAGACCCTCTCTTACAAACCAGTGTAATGACAGGAACAAACAGTCTCTCTGATAATAACATAATAACATACAGATGCTATACATAATTGTTTGACGTCAATACTTGATCTGAAACAGTCATACGATTGTTTGGACCGTGTGATGAGGACAGCATACTGATAATGATGACATGGAACTATGAAACACCATAGTGACTGTTATGTCCAGACTTCAGAGACACTCGTCTCCCCGGGTTGAGGAGCCTGGCCCTGAAGACTGGATAAATAACTGATGCTCCTTTTCCTCTGTACTCATTCAGAGCAGAGCACACTGATGCATGTCTTGCTGCTGTGAGTCCGTCTGCAGAAGCTTGAAGTAAACCTACAGAAAGACAAGTGCTTGCCTTGAGTGTTTCTTTATTCCGAAGAAATTACCCCTACACCAGGAAATATTGATCATATTATTAACACGTTTTTATACATCATTTGATGGACAATTTATATGGTTGTGAAATGGTTGTGATCAGACGGCCACACTTTGTACTCCACGTACAATGACTACCCATTGCCCAATTTTTAAAAAAATATGATGTCATTTATGTATATATAGGTGCTGCTCTGCGGCAGTCCACGAGGTCTCTTGTCCTGGATGTAGAGCGCAGCAGTGTGAACTGAACTTTCTTCCACAGTGGGCAGCACCGCCAGGAGTTGGCCGCTACCTCAGTCTCCTGGGACGGAAACAAGAAGGGTTGGTAGCCTAGAGAAACCGTTAAAGGGGTCGTACTGTGGCTGAACAGGTGAGTGAGTTGTGGGTGTATTCGATCCAGGCCAGCGGAGAGCTCCAGGAAGCAGGGTGTCGGGCAGGGATACAGCGTAGAACCGGCTCAGGGGCCTGATTAGCTCGCTCCATCTGTCCATTGGTCTGGGGATGATATCAAGAGGAGAGCCAAGAATTCCAGCCTTTAATCAGCATTGCTATGAAGCTGGACAACAACATGGATTGACAAAGACAGCTTCCGTCCTTAAAAAGTGTAACTCAGGACATACCTTGTTCAGACGGACAGAGATTCACCACCTGAGACCCCTCCTCGGTGCTCCAGAGGCTACTGAGATGTTGGAGCAGGACGGATTGAGTGTGATGGAGAGTCGCACTCACCTGTTCCCAGCGCTGATCCACCTCCAATTACACTTCCAGTCCCTGCACCATTGACTCCAGCATGCATGACCTCCAGTGGCAGACTTGTGAAGCCACCAGACAGATACCAAGAGTATGTGAAGTAGTCAGGACATAGCCTGCATCAAATGGCAAAATACTCCACTGCGGATCATACAGATTAGGACATAAGAATATTTGTCCATGTCTTAAATAGACTCAAAGGAAGGGTGATGTATTGTAATGGTACTATTTGTATAGTGCAAGGTGTAGGCATACTTCGACGTCAGCACAGTAATTGATGGGTTTCAGGTCCGGGCCTTTGCGCCTTCAGTGAGGTCTGGTCTTCTCCATGTAATGTCGAGTCCAGTTAGTCTCCAGTGTTATGTTATCAATCAGATAATACAGTTGAATAAAGACAATTGCTGCCTCCTGATAATATTTCCAAATAACACTACAGACCCCCACTTAATATGTGTCCCTCCCAATGTTGAAACAAAACCTATGCCCGTGCAATACAGTCGTAAAAATATGATATAAAAGAAATCAAAGTAGTATTTCCTATGCGTATAGACACAGTACTATAGAGCAAAAACAAAAAGGAAGGTTAAACATGATCTCCAATTGGTGAGCATGAGCCATTACAACCACCAATACTACAAAACATCAGCATGCTCAAAGCACTATGCAAATAAATAGAGGGATGAACTGGGTTCCTGTGGGTTCACCCTCCACTACATCCCTATATATTCCTCTATTTCCTGTTTCAAAATGAAAGTGATTTTTCCAGGGGATGAAACATCTAATGTGAAATATATGTGGGCCCCCGCAGGATATTCCCAGAGGTCAGAACTCCACAGTTACCTTGTGTGGAAACATATTACACATCTGGATATGGTTAAATTCAAAAACATCACATCACAATACCTAATACCACAAGTCTGCTTCTGCTTACTGAGCAAAGTATTTGTTGCTTTTTTTCTCTGCAATTATAATAATGTGACAGAAAGTGAAACAAAGACATCGTTTTGATCATCCTCAATGTCCTCCTCGATCCATATTCTTCATATATGTTTACAAATGTATCCATAATTTTATCACTCTGGTTGTCCATAGTATAATTTTATTATGTTGGTCTATTCTGTAGATATGAAATCTAAGTCCTGTCTGTCCATCCTGGGAGACGGATTCCTCCTCTGTTGCTCTTCCTGATGTTTGTTCTATTTTTTCCCTGAATGTAAAAGACAGAGGGTTTCGTATTCTGTAAAGTTTGTGAAGCCCCCTGAGGCAAATTTGTGATATTGGGCTATATAAATGAAATTTACTTGACTTGACTTGACTTGGAGGGGTGGGGGGGTGGTAGGACTCACTGAACGATGACTGCGACAGCCTCCCATCTAAAAAAGGATGCTCCTTTTGGGATCCATAACTAGCCTCTGTGTCCCAGCCGTTTTAAATCCTCCCTCCAGCCTTTGGACTACGCCTCCTCATTTACATACAGCTTAAAAAGCCAAATGTCAAATGTGAAATGGCAAACGCCTAATGGAAAATGGAAAAGATTAAATTTATGTCAAAGGTGAAATGCCAAATGTGAAATGTAAAATGTAAAATTCCATCCATCCATCCATCCATCCATCTTCTACCGCTTATCCGGGGCCGGGTCGCAGGGGCAGCAGACTGAGCAGAGACGCCCAGACTTCCCTCTACCCAGACTCTTCCTCCAGCTCTTCCGGGGGAATACCGAGGCGTTCCCAGGCCAGCCGAGAGACACAGTCCCTCCAGCGTGTCCTAGGTCTTCCCCGGGGCCTCCTCCCGGTTGGACATGCCCGGAACACCTCCCCAGGGAGGCGTCCAGGAGGCGTCCGGGACAGATGCCCGAGCCACCTCAGCTGACTCCTCTCGATGTGGAGGAGCAGCGGCTCTACTCTGAGCTCCTCACCCTGTCTCTAAGGGAGCGCCGAGCCACCTTACGGAGGAGACTCATTTCGGCCTCCTGTATCCGGGATCTTGTTCTGTCAGTCATGATCCAAAGCGCATGACCATAGGTGAGATTAGGAATGTAGATCGACTGATAAACAGAGAGCTTCGCCTTGCAGCTCAGCTCTTTCTTTACCACAACAAACCGATATATCGACCACATCACTGCAGAAGATGCACCGTTCCGCCTGTCGATCTCACGTTCCATCCTTCCCTAATTCAAGACCCCAAGATACTTTAACTCCTCCACTTGAGGCAGGAGCTCTCCACCAACCCGAAGGGGACAACCTTTTTCTGGCTGAGAACCATGGCATCGGACTTGGAGGTGCTGATTCCTGAAGGTCCTGGTTTGATGAAGCCATCAGGACAACATCATCTGCAAAAAGCAGATGATAGATAGACCCAATGGTGGAGCGAGCAAAAACAAAAGAAAAAAATAATAAAAAAATCACACTACGAATGTAAGATTTATTCATTACTTATTTTAATTATATAAACTTATATTTGAACATTAGTACAATTGAATAACACTTAACATATTTGATTTAACGCTGTTTCCTCACCTCTTTTAAATCGCTTAAATAGGTATTTAAATAACCGTCACTAGGGTAGCATTTTATGCCCAGAAGTATCAGTCTCTGTTGTGATCAACAGAAGAACTAGTGTGAGTAGGCCACCCACAATTCTCTATGACAAACTTTCCAAACGTGGATTAAAGAACTGCCAGTCAGTACAGTGGGTGGAGCTTGGCTCAGGAGGGGTGGGTGGTGAGAGGTGGGAGATGGGAGCTGGGAGGTGAGAGGTGATGGGAGAGATGGGAGGTGGGAAGTGGGAGGTGAGAGGTAAGAAGTGAGAGCTAGGAGGTGGAAGGTGAGAGATGGGGGCTGCGAGGTGAGAGGTAAGAGCAGGGAGTAGAGAGGTGGGATGTAAATGGTAAATGGACTGCATTTATATAGCGCTTTACTACAAGCTTTAATAGGGCTGCAATGTAATCATTGAGGGGAATTGTGCACCATTAATGTAGACTGAGTATTGTTAAGCTTTTCAATGAATATATTTTGAAGGAATACACAAAATAACCCAAAACCAGTGCTTATGCATTGCTGAAAAGGTACCTGATCAGGAAAAAAAAAGGTCACATGGATATGATGTCATATAAGTGGGCGTGGCATCATGTGCACTGACACTTGATTCCAGAATCACAATGAAAAGTGATGGATGATCTGCGAGGTAAAATTATTGTATTTGTCAATGGAGTCTGGTGGCTTTGAGGAGAGTGATATACGGCTGTTTCTTGTTAAACAAAAAGGATCTTACTCTTTACCAAAAAGGTCCATCTCTGTAGGGATCCTTTCCATAATGTTGAGCCCCCTCTCTCAATACTGGACCAATTTCAGAAACTGTTAGTCAATTGAACAGAAAAACATGGGAAAATAGGGTCCAGTTTGAAAAATACCGAAGTTACTCTTTAAGGAGTTCCACAGGGCAGTTGCAGTCCACTAGCTTAGTTAATATGTCCGGCAAGAGAAACCTTCACAGTGTACACTAACAGACTGATAGCCCAGTTTAGCTCAGACTGTCCCTTACTCATAAGTTCTCTTTCCCTAAATTTGCGACTCACAAAAATCTAATTATCACCCCTACCACTGGCAGTGGTGAAGAGTCCCACAAAGCACCTGATAAAGTCCTACAAAACTAAATATCTAAGGTAATCACAACTGTATCCCCACACCGTGGCTTGTGCAGGCCACAAAAAAATTCCAATAATTATAATAGACGGCAGAGCCAGCACTACCTTTGAGTGATATAAGCAGTCGGTAAAAGATTTTTTTGATTAATATGAGACAATAACAGAAGAAAAATGGAACTTCCTAAACAAAAACTGACACCATTTCATGCCTTTTTTGCCAACAAATAGTGACAAAACACTAAGCTCAGTGACTTTAGGTAGGCTAAGTAATTTACTATCCCCTATGAAACAAGCACTCCCAGGATTCAGTCAGTCAGTCATTTTCTACCGCTTGGTCCCATTGGGGGTCGCGGGTGACTGCAGCCTATCCCGGTGACTTCGAACGCACGATCTCCTTGCTGGTAGGCAGGGGCTCTGACCACCACTGCCACCGTGCACCCCCTCCCAGGATTCTGTGGTAAAAAATAAATCACATGTTATGTCGGCCGGCTATGTTAGATATGATACGTTAAATAAAATGAATAAACAAGACAAGAACAAAAGTCAGCACAAACTCAGATACCTTCGATAGTTTTACATCATATCTTTTTGGTCGTGTCATATCTTTTCTACATTTGGACATCTTACACGTGAAGACAGGTGAGATTCAGCCCTGTCCAATGAAAACACATATGCATCAAACGTTAACCAAATCAAGCAAAAGGCCCTGAGAAGGACCATTCAAAGGGTTAGGGTCACAGACAAATACTGTATATACTGTGGTGTATTTAAAGCTAGTGTTGGCTATTAGGCCTCCCTAGTCGTTATGTGCTTATTTGTACATTATGTGAGCTTAAACTAATATTTACAATACACAAGTTGGTTCAGTGCCAAGTGAAGTGGGAACACATTACAGTGAGGGGGCCCCATAAACTAAATCCTGCTTAGGGCCTCCAAAGGTCTAAGGCTAGCCCTGGTTTGGGCTCTTACTGTGAGGTCACAGCTTGACATAAAATATATCATTCATTCATTCTGTGAGCTGCTTATCAGGACTGTCAAATTTGTAACGCTTACTGCTTTCTTATGGTAAATCCTAATGGGTAATTCAAGCCATTTGTGTTGGACCACTTTCTCATATGAAACACAGACCCAAACAAAACACAGCTGTGTTTCCAGTGTAAGGAAGAGTACCCCGGAGTCTGGCAGCTGGAAGGGAAGCTCAGCATAGGTCTCCATGATGGTTCACCCTCCACATTTTCCTCATATAGTTAGAGACTGGGCATGTAGTGGAGAGTAATATCAAAACTCACTGTACATACTCACTAAATCCTAATAAACATTACATTCAAAATACATTGCAGTGAACAGGGAAAATGGGTGCGTGAGGATAGGGTTTCGATATATACAGAGCAGCTGTAGGCTAACTAAATTGAATTTATCTCAAAATATTTAAGATGCTACTTAAAACTAAACTGAAAAAATATAAAGTCTAAAGTAACACTTATGGGCCTGCAGTGTTGTCAAGTCACTTGTATTTATACATCCCAATATCACAAATTTGCCTCAGGGGGCTTTACAATCTGTACAACATACGACCCCCTCTGTCCTTAGACTCTTGAGTTGAATAAGGAAAAACCACCCAACAAAACGCTTTAACAGGGAAAACAGAGGAGGGATCTGCTCCCAGGACGGACAGACAGGAAGTAGACGTCATGTGGACAGAATAGGCCGACATAGTCAAATGACAGCAGGAACAATCAGGATATGATATGACATGATATGCACTTTATTGTCAGACAAGTCGGAAATGTTTCTTGCACAACAGTATCTATGTTTACAACAACCCACATACATTAAACATCGACATACACTACATCCACCTTCTCCATACTGTGAATTTCTACCTAAGTGATTTATTCAACTCTAAGGTAGCCTGATACACAAAAGAGTGTTTCAGCCTCACTTTGTTGAATCTTGGGACTCTGTACCTCCGATCTGATGGTAATAGTTCAAACTCTTTGTGTAGGACATGATTAGGGTCAGCAACCATATTATTAGCCAGCCTTAACAAGTTGTTCTAATAAGCTGAATCATAACAGACAGACTCCTATACCAGATAGAGTTGCAATATTGCAATATACTCATTATAACAGACCTAAAGAACAGCAGAAGAATCTGTTTTCTTACTCCAAATGACCTAAGACGACGAAGGAAATAAATTCTCTGCTTTGTTCTTTTACAGAGAGAATCAATATGGTCTTTCCAGGATAACATGTCATCAATCATAACTCCTAAATACTTATATCCTCAACCGGTCTGATTTCTTCATTATGAATAAAAACGGGCATTAATTGAGCGTCAGATGTTGGACAAAATACAATCTCCTCTGTTTTACTCGTATCGATGACAAGAGCATTATTCTCGCACCACTCTATCAGTTTAGTCACACCCTGTCGATGAAAATCGGGACTGTCACAGTTCTTCAACACAGATGTTAAAACAGTATCATCAGAACACTTTAACATATACTGATTTAACATGTCCGTCCGACAGTCATCTGTAAACAGGGTAAAAAGTACTGCTGAACTTACACAACCTTGTGGTACTCCGACATTAGTTGTGACAGCAGATGACATGGTTTTATTTCCTTTAACTCTTTGAACTCTGTTAGTGAGAAAAGAGATATACCAGTGAATTAGGTAGGGATTTACATTCAACTGTACAAGTTTTGACACCACAATGTCAACCTGTATTGTGTTGAATGCAGAAGAAAAGTCTAGAAATACAGTTCTTACAGTTGTTTCTGGTTTATCTAAATGTTTAGAGGTGATATGCACTAAAGCAGCAACTGCATGACAAAGTTCTAAACACATTTGAACACATCTGAAGGATATGGACCCAGGAGGACGTCGAGCAACTGCAGGTGTCGCCAAACAGAGCCAGAGTCACATGACCTGCTCGCCTGCACGAGGTCAGACTACACAAACACACAAGAGGTCGAACTCGAGCGAGCAGTTCACACACAGAGAGGAGAGAGAGAGAGAGACAAGAGGACAGGAGGGAGATCCAGATCCACAACATCTGGAGAGGCACCCACAGCCGGGGGGGGGGGCGGTCTCAGGTCCCAGCACGGAGCGCGAGAGCTTGGACACTCACAATCAAACTGAGGGTTAGAGAGAGATGCAGTGGCTGACATGGGTAGGAAAGATACAATTGGTGTAATATATGCCAGCAAATACAACTCCGTCCTGACTCAAGCTCTGTACTGAACCCAGTACAGAGCTTGATGTCAACCTGAACATATCGATTATTCCCAAAAACTGCAGCTTTTAACTTTGATTTTGATGTTTCTTTTTTTTTCAAAAGTGTTAGTGCTACTTATTTAGCCTCAAATCACAAATTTGCCTTTACAATCTGTACAGCATGCAACACTCTCTAGCCTTAGAATCTTGAATCTGATAAGGAAAAACCTTCCCAGAAACCTCTGTAAAAAGAAGAAAGGAAGAACCTTAGGAAGAGCAACAGAGGAGGGACGAAAAGACATGCAACACGTGTGTCTGAATATAAACCCAGAAGGACGTCAAGCTTCCAGGTGCCACCAAACAGATAGGAACGGAGCCGCACGGCCTCCTCTCGCCCATGGAGAGTCGGGAAGAGGACGGACTACAGAAACACACAAGGGTCAACTAGCACATCGTCCACTCCGAGGGAGAAGAGACAAGGACACCATTCATGCAAGAAAGGAGAGAGACAAGAGGTGAGGCTGATCCGCCTGGAGGACAAAATCCATGTTACATTTGTCTTGGTCCGTGCGACGGGAAAACGTGCTATAGGTCAGGGGCTCACCAGAATTATTATTTCCTCAATAAAATCTTGTTCCCCCCCTGACTGCTGTACTACATCGGGTAAACACTAGAAGTACAAGCAGGACCAGAAGCGCAACTGTACTTTCAACCTTTCAACCCACTGAGGTCAGTGCAGCAAAGCTTTTACCAGATGTGGCGGATGTAGCCTCTTGAGGCCATGAATCTATATGCCATTATGTTTTAGCATCGTTCTCAGTTGTTGACATACTACTTTTCTCTGGACCAAAGTGCTGGAATTGGATGAGCCCACAATTGGCCCGAACAATCGGTATGGTCTACATTCCTAGACCCCAGGGGGAAAGTAACCTTTGAAACAAAGGTGGACCCAAGAAACGAAACTGGGAAAGATGGTGTATTTCTTATTTAACACACGCAAGGTCAAATGAAAATTACAAAGCAATAACTGGAGAGAAAAGGAAATAGAGATTAATGGATGAATGACGTAAAAGAACATTTGTGTGTAATAAAACCTCAAGGTTGCAGATTGCACAACTAATCCTGTCCTTGATTAATCCAAGTGTAGGCTACGCGTTCAACACTAAGCAGAATACAGGCGGAAACAAGTGGATTTATGACACGTTAACACTCTAACACCTTGATTTGGAATTGACCTTGGATTAAGACAAGCACCGACGGATTTGTTTGTACTGCTTTTTATTGCTTCCAACATTAGAAGGAAGCAAGTTGAATCGAAAGCTTTGACAGTTTCTGGCCAGTAAACAGCTGACTCCCCCGCTGTGGTCCCCACACATCAGGATAACACACTTTTTCCACAGATGCTCTCCACCTCTTATGTAACGCTGTTTGAAAGTGAAGTTTCAGGCTTTACTGGGTTTCAGGCGGGGGAGTCAACGGGAGACTATCAAGCTGTTCCATTTCCTAAACACATAGTCTTTTCAGCATTTAAAAACATATATATTAGATCACATCAGGGGGTTGTGATCTAATATATTGCCTCAGTGTTGCAAGCACTGATTTATTTTAATCTTACCGCCAGCTAATCATTTCAGTGGGGTTTTTTAAATCAGAAAACATTGCAAAGCAGGGTTTGCAAAGAAAAACAGATAAACTGCAGCAGGGAAATTTCAGGAAGGTGAAGTGGTTTAGGGCTACAATAGCCACACATCCCCCCCTTCTGGCAGGTCTGTTATGGGCTTTATACAAGTGTTTCTAGTTGAAGAGGAGCAGACAGACTTCGTGTATATGAACACACTTCCACACGAGTAATCAGAATCACAAATGCTTCTTCCAAGATGGGCTACATTAGACTGAGTGCAAGTGAGCTCAATTTCTCTGATTTCAAATAGATATCACAGCAACCGCCCCACCTATTGCACTGATTCTTAAGGCCCTGTCTTGTAGAGGGGTGCTGTGTTTCTTTCTGTGTATTTCAGTTGCTATTATGCTATGCTTACCTGGTGCATATTCCTAAATAACTTGATATTAAACAAATTATCACAAACTTACTGACACACAAGCAAACCTGGGTTGCAGGAGTGCTGGTTGGATTCTGGGGCTTTGAGCAGAGTATAGCTGCCATGTGTAGTCTGCTGTGTGCACTGTGCTTCATGGGTGGTAGCTGTGGGTGGAGTCAATAGGGGCCCACAGCTGAGTATTGCCCCGGGGCCACACAAGCCAACAACAGGGCTCCAAAGAGTCCATTATCATCTACAGTATGTTCCAACTGCAGGATCACCGGTGACAAATGGAGGGAACAGGGGAAGCCTGAAACATTATACACAGAATGCCCAAAAGGGCGTACTGCTAAATGGAATGCAACAATGCTTTTGAATATAATTTCAATGTAATAATAATTATTAAAAATGATAATGACAATAATACGATCATATAACATTTTAATTAATGAATATACTGAACAAATTAACAATCAAGTGTCAAATGGAATCAAGGATATTAGGTATTTTATATTTATATTATATTATCATATTTTCTACAAGGCATATATCGTGAAGTTTCATTTGAGAATTACATCACAAGACAATATGAAAACATTACAGCTTTCCAACGAGTGTTCGCAGGATCTTTCCCTGTGGCCTCTCCGGCCTTCCGTATGACGTGTTCGCTTTAACCCGGAAAAGGTGCTTGGTTCACGTGACGTCATAATGTGCCATAAAACATGGCGGAGTCGGAGGAGGAGGTGGATGTCTTGGTCCAGAGAGTTGTCAAAGACATCACTAACGCCTTCAAGAGAAACCCCAACATGTAAGTAACGTCCTAGTTGACTGCGAGCATGGCAGGCAGGCAGACCGCGGTGGGGTCCGGCACACCCGGGGGCCCCTACGGTTATCAACAGCGTGAACCTGCTGTCCGGGCTTGGACTATTACCTGGAATCCGAGCGGTCCAGGGAAAGTTGACCGCTCATCCAGCTGGCTCAGCTCGCGGTCTGTTCTGTCGAGTTAGTACTAACGTTAGTTACCCGTCACAAACCTAACCCCGTAAACGGCGTGCTAGTCCGTGTAGCTTCGCGCGCTTGGCCGCGGTAAGGCGGCAGTCTGAGCCGTGCCGCCTTCTGCACGGGCCGGCAACGGCAGCCCATCGCCGGTGTGCGCTGTCTCTCTGCAACCGAAGCGTTTCTGGACGTCTTTATTCCGTTAGCTACTCTTCCCCCGCGCTCCCGTGTCCTGTCACGGTGCTGGCTCGCGGTTAGCACACGCTAACGGCGGGCTTCATCGGTTTCTAATGCAAGTAACGTTTACAGAGGCAGCTACACTTTAAACTGGGGTCAACCCCCCCCCGTCACTGTGGTCACATATGCGTCTTTATCACACTAAGGTCTTTAACATTTATGTCACGAATGACATATAACCTACAGCTTTAAAGGAAAACTAATGCAGTGTGGACAGTTATGGGTATTGAAAAGGTTGTTTCTTTAAATCTAGACAGCTCTTACATGAAGGTAAGTGAGAGCTCCCCGGGGCTGACGAACCGGGCTGTTCTACAAACTGTTCCTGGACCTGAGCTGCCAGCTGACTTTATATTCTCCGTCTGCTTGGTGGAAGACTTCAGTAACGCTTACCCCGAGTAAAGTAGTCAAATGGGAATATTCTAAAGTTCACAGTTGTTGGTTGTTGGAACAGTGCGTGTTCACGCAACCTGTGTTTGTAACGACGCGCCCCGCAGTCCAACGCAGTTGAAGGCCGCTGAGTTTGCACGCTACGTGAAGGCCTTCTGACCATCTGAAAAGATGGAGCTTGCCCTTCTCCCGAGCGAACGTGTTCATGCGTGGTTCTTGTGCTGAGTGAACCACCCACCCAGCCACAGGATGATGTGAAATGTGACGCTTAAATAGGCTCAAAAGCTTGTACTAATCAACCTGAACAGATCTTTACTAGCTGATTCAGCAGGATGCCTCGTCTCCTTTCCCTGGTCATTGTCTGATCGGGCACATCGATGTAGATACCACTTTGACTTGTCTTGTATTTATCCTCGGTAAGCACAATTTTGTTAATAAAGTAAAAATAAAAAGAAGTGGCAGTGCCACGGCCGACACTTGACGCAAGTTGACGCCGTGTCTCTAAGATTCTCCAGACATTCATCACATGCCCTTGATATGCCTCAGAATGAATACCACACAGGCTGACGCAGATTAATTTGTGATCTCACACAGTGTGACATCATATGACACGAACCTGTAAGATCGCTGCTGTCCCAATGTGAAGGGCCCTTAATAACAAGACAAGTCTTTGTCAGAAACCCCAAAAAGTCCCAAACAAAAAAAGCATTCCGAGCAGACGGCTGCTCGGCTGCGACTGACTGATGTTACCCTGAACGAGTCGAGCTAAAGCCTGGTGTACAGAGCCAGTTGATGCTAAGACACAGAGCCGTCTATTTTCCGACCTAAAAGGTCTTTCATAAACTGTATATTCCAGAGACTGTGACTTGGTACCACACGATGTGTTGTCAGAGCAAGGGGAAACCTCCCTCGGCCCTCACTCTCAGTGTCTGCTCCCTCAGTGATGAGATCGGTGTGATCCCGTGTCCAGAGGCCCGTTACAACCGCAGTCCCATTGTGTTGGTGGAAAACAAGCTGGGCGTTGAGAGCTGGTGTGTCAAGTTCCTGCTGCCATACGTCCACAACAAGCTGCTACTCTACCGCCAGCGCAAACACTGGCTGGACAGGGAAGGTAACTCACTCAGCGAACTCTTTGCTGGAGGTTCCCGGCCGAGGAGTCAAGATGGTGTTGTATTCTGAGATAGTTTAGGCTATTTATTTGTGATATGTATGTCTTTTACAGATCCTAAGACCAAAACCGATCTGTACAAAGTGTTCTGGATCGGGGTTTTATTTTCTCATTTAATCTCAGGAGTGCAGCATGAGTCCGATGCAGGGACAGGACGTGACAGCTGTATAGGATCTGTTTTCCATATCAAGTCTTCTGGCAGCCCACACTGCTAACTTTTTCAGTTTAATCTGCTTAGTTAAATGTTGACAGACTGTGCCACATGTTTCTTCTATTAGCTGACTGATGAGTGGTGGACTGATTATTGAGTCAGTGTTCTGAAGCGGCTCCTCAGAATATTACGTCAATGATTCAGATCTTCAGCCAAGCAGGCTTTTGTGTTTTGTACACAGAACAGCGTGGGATAACAGCATTGACGGCTATATCATTTTACAAACCTAGTCTGTAGGGTTGGGCCGACGTGAACGTTTTCCAACCGGTTTATTATTCAGCCAAATACCAGACCGCGCCGATACAGAATCTTACCACTAGGTGGCGCATGATGTGACGCAGCCCCTCCCTGCAAATGTTTCAGAAATGAAGGGTTTCCGTCTAATGAAACGCTAAAGGGCCTTAAATGTGGAACGACGCAGGAAGCGTTGTCTGTATTAACGGCGTAAAGTCGTAACTTTAACAGGGCAAACGGGAGCACATCAGAAGAGGCTGCTACCTTAACGACTGTACTGACAATCGAGCTAGCTAGCTACCTCGCCAACACAGCCAGCAGATGCGATAAGCATGAGTGACGCTTGTCAGAGAAGGGTTATATTACTTATATTAAAAACACGTCGCTGAGAACTTCTTCGAGAGTCTCTTTTGAAGTGGCCAGACTGTCTCAAAAAGACAAATGCCGCTTCAGTCGGTTTGCATGAAATCAAACTGGGTTAAGCTCGTAGATCGGACTGGCAAAAACCGGAAACCGACCCAACCCTACTAGTCTGTTCTCAAAATTGTCTACAGAAGCAGTTTTTAGTTTTGAATGTATAAAATCAGAGAGGCTAACGGCTCATGTTTGCGTGTCCCTCAGCTTTAGTGGATATCACCTGCACTCTGTTGCTGCTGAACCCGGACTTCACCACCGCATGGAATGTCAGGTACAGTAGAGATGCAGCCAGCTGCAGCACAACTACAGACCTTTGACTTTGGAGTGTCGGCTGTTCATTGTCTATGCTCTTGAAAGTGTTCAGTGTCTAGACAAAGAGATGACCCGACACTCCAACATACATATCACTGTGTGGTCAAAGCATGCTATGCTGACCCTGTGGAAAATGGCCCTAGTCTGCTGTGTAGGTCTGTTGTAAAGCATGGCTGATTGTTGTTGCAGGAAGGAGCTACTGCAGTGCGGAGTTCTTAACCCAGAGAAGGACCTCTATCTGGGCAAGCTGGCCCTCACCAAATTCCCCAAGAGCCCCGAGACGTGGATACACCGGTGAGACTTTCCTGCAGAGCGCCCTGTTCTTCTAATTGTCCCTTCCGCATATGCCACTGACTAGAATGTTTTGCTGGCGTTAGTTCCAGGAACTATGGAGCCATAGGAACTGAGCGGGTCCCTTTTGTTCCACCACGTGAACATTCGACACATTAGTTTGAAAACAGATTTTACAAATGACTTAGGAATGATGATGCACTGAGATGACTCTGAAGTTTGAGTGGATGCTAAGGAGTCATGCAGAGGTGGGGAAGGAGGCAGAAAACTCCAGAACAGCTGTCTCCAAAGGCGCCGACTTGCTGAGTGGTGGATGGTTATTCGTTTGAGCTTTACACGGGTCCTGACTGAACGCGAGTGAACGACTATCGCGTTGCATCGGCCGCTCTCTGTCCACGCTGAATCCGTTAAATATGCACGTCTGCTGTCACGTAAACTAACCATGATCTGATCTGCTGTGCGCTTGAGAGACTGGAGAGGTTAAAGATGGGTGAGTACTTGCTAACTAGTTTCGTTTGTAGGCCTGCTTTTTAGACACACAGACATAAATGTTCTTTCTAGAAATGTCCCGCTCCGTGGCCGTCTCCCTCCTGCCAGCTGCCACCTTATTTAGGCTGACTCCCCATTTAAACTTCATGAACCAGCCGTTCCTGGTCCATGTTGCACCACTTTCAGAAACAGGGCGTCCGACAAAGCTCCAGCCCAAAAGCGCACGCCACATCTCGCCGTGGAGGCTATTTCTCCAGTCATATATTTCTGAAAGGAATGTTCAAATATGGTCTCGTTCTTGTGAACCCAATATCGTGTATCGTCTCGTGAGCTGACTGTATCGACGCAGCCCTACTACACATTGAAGCTTTGTTTCTAACAGCAGATGGCAGATATAGATCTAAGGTTCTCTTTTGACCGGAGTAAGCGGGACTTCACGCCTTCAGTGGCAAGAGTGACCGATGTAAAGAGTGGTTTAGCAGTAACCATTCACCAGGTTAATGGCGGGATGTAACCACAGTCGTTGTCTCCCTGCAGACGCTGGGTGCTGCAGCAGATCCTGCGTCAGTTCCCTGCGGTGGGCTGCAGCAGGAAGCAGCAGCAGCAGCAGGCTGAAGCAGAGCAGGCGGATGCAGAGAGGAGCCTGCAGCTCAGTGAGCATCTGGCCAGGACGCTCCACCAGGAGATGAAGGTGTGCTCCGATGCTGCCTGCCGCTATCCCAGTAACTACAACGCCTGGTCCCACCGCATCTGGGTGCTGCAGCACATGGCCATGGGCAACATCAAGGTAGGATGAGGAGTTTCACACACTGCTTTCCAATCAACATGTATACAGACAAGCAAGTGTTGCGATGTACACTTTGAATGACTCTGTACGCCTGCTAAGAGCGGTATCCCAGGGACGCCCTCACAGATGGCTGAACCTCTCAGCTGCAGCAGGCTCAACCCTCTGCATCCTCGTACAGCTTTGAGAGCCTCGCTTTTCCATAACCAATCAATCAAACATCCTTGAGATCGTTAAAGGGACAGTCTCCTCATGCCTGTAGAGCTGTTTATCATTCTAGACTGTTTCGGTGTGAGTTGCAGAGTTTTGGAGAAATCAGCCGTAGACACGTCTGTATGTTTTGAATATAACGGGACTATATGGCACTGGGCAAAAGTAAATGTTTGAAAAACGCTACAGCAACGTCTCTTTCTAGGGTTTTTGGAAATAATTAAGTTATAAACATGGGCTACATCTCTGAAATTGAGCCGTTACTGGATTAAGATGCACTCCCTTGGGAGAGCGGCTGGCTGCAGGGCTACCAGCAGGAATGTAATGCTGCTGTGTTCCGAATAACCTCCGTATGGGAATCAGGGAGAGTCAGGATGAAATCTACAAATATTCTGTCCAGCGGTTTGTATGATAGTTCTCACCGTTATCACTGAGTACAGATGTGCACTGTGGCCCGCACTCATAACAGAAAAAGATTCATGAAGGCTCTAGGACATCGAGTTAACCACGAGGGATAGGGTTAGGCATCTCAACAGCATTTATTTGGCAGAAAACCTAAAGTATAAAGTACAATAGTCCGTTTACAACGGGACATTTCTATCAAGTACATTTGCATACGGCTTAGACCGCTACGAGGAGAAGAGCTATTAAAAAGCTCTCCTTCCTAATGAACAGACAGCAGAAATGCAACCCGACGTCACGCTGCGGGGGCCAATCCAGCGATCGGACGGCTCCATAGTCAGTGAGCCGGTTCATGGACCAGACCGTGATCCTCGCCTGCTTTTCCAGTCCCCAGCTGCGACGTCCCTGCCTGCCTTCCAGTCTATGCTGAAAAACAGCGACACCACGAAATGGTTTGTGTCCGTTTGTTTGGGAGAGAGCGACAGCTGTGGTCGAGCGACATAGAGAATGGATCAGGAGAGGGAGCTCTGGTAGGAGAAAGCTGGTGAATCCGAGCAATAAACCGTTGTTTTCTGATTGGTTCCCAGCGGTTCCGTTCTAAAGCACAGACACGCCCGCTGCCTGTCGTCATGACGCAGCAGTTACTCAGTCATACAATGAAACACCTTGTGTCGTTGGGAGTATTGATGTCGACGTCCTCCCTTAGGTCGAGTACTCGACTCGCAACATCGTCCCAGCCTGTGGATAACAGACGCTAACCACATTAGACAGCATGGGAACGCCAAGATTAACAGACTAACCTGCCAAATAAAGAGTGCAGCAGCACAAATATGCTAACCATACAGAAGGTCCGTATCGATCCATCCTTGAGCTCGAGTTTAACAGCGAATCCTGCTTTGTACTTTAGAAACAGTCCGAAGTCAAATAGTTAACTAGGCGCACACACAAGAGTTTTCCTGTTGTTGCGGGGACATTTCTATCAAAATTAAAGTGAATCCACTGGGTCTTCGCTAACTCGGATGGTCGGTGTAGATGAAGACTTTTTTGTGCTGGTTTTTGCAGCCAACAACAGAGGCATTGGCGTGCTTTGCTCATCGCGTTACCTTCCACACCTTCCTGTTACTGGAGTCGGCGTTAGCGAGGAAAACAGTAGCTACTGGATATAACTCCAGCTATGAGTCCGTGCATAGCCCTCTGCCTGAACAGAAGGAAAAGCAAGGTGAGCACAATGAAGGAGTTTGACACTGAAATATGGTGGTGAATTCAAATGCTAACAAAGGAAATAACCTAACCTAAAATAGGGTAATGGATTCATTTATTCTTTCAAATATTATATTTTCAGTAGACAAATGTTTTGTTTCAGAACAATTTGTTTGGTTTTTAAGAGAAAATGACAATGAATGAAATAATAATGAGACCCGTTTTTGATATTTGAGTAAAATAATAGTTATATTAATCGAGTTACAAAACAATAATCTTTCGATTAAGTCCCGAGGGTACCCCTTGCATGCGGCGTCAGTCCACAGTTATCAAGGACACAACACAGTTCTGTAGTGCGTCTGTCCTGGAGGCCGTCAACATGGATGTCAAAGTCACCATCAGCGACTTCAGTCAGTCGATACAGATTATAGACAGCGGTTCAGGATGTGTTAATAAGTCAACGATGGCCAGCGGCGGAGCAGAAGCGCTTGAAAACCCTCCTGCATCATTTAAATCACAGTATGGGAGCATTTTGGCTTCCCCGTAAAATATAAGGCCGGGGGACAGAACTGTAACGGTATGTAGACACTAATCGTTGTCTTGTAATAAATGCAAATGGCGAAAATTGTCTCCTCCCTTTTTTTTCTCAACTGAAGAGCCACGTATTCAAAAGAAGCAACATTTCCATGAGACATCTTCTTGCACTGGAGGGAATTATTGCATTTGCCTGTGCATCCACGATATGCAGGATTCTTTCAGCAGTATACAATATTTTGGTGTTCTTATTCTTCTTGCATCTTCTACAGCAAAGTCACCCACAATCAGAGTTTGAGGTCCAGTCGTTAGCGTTCCCTGTAGCCTTTTACGTTCTGATTTACTCTGCTGTGTGAAGACGAGAGGTTATCCAGGTCATCAGACGGCGATCCAGGGTGCTGCAACAGTGGAGCCCATCGGTTCTTCGGTTGCACACTTGGTGGTCGGGGAGGTTTGTTGCTAACTCTCCCTTTCGCAGCTGTCCACGGCTGTGTCCTACTAAGAGCGGGGGTTGAAGAAGCGCTCTCCCTGGATGATACTGCAGGCCAGCCAGTCGCATCACAGATCTCAGGGCGCTGGGCTCTGCCTCTGCCTCCCATTTACTCTTAGGCTTTGCACCAAGAAGGTTCCAGGGAGGACTGCAGCCTTAGGTTTATTACCTGGTACACAGCCCTCCTGTTTCTTGGTAGTCTTGTTGGTTCTAGTTAGCTGTATCAGCATACTGTTGTCCCCTGCTTTGAGTCCATCATTATCACATGCTACCACTGCATTTATGGTGGCGGTGAACATTATTTTGATTGTGTGTTGTCACCTCATGGTGGCCTTGTGTTCTGAGGTTTTTAGACACTCCAGAAACATTTAGTTACATTTCAAATACAAATTGATTCTAATCATGTTCTGAATGTATTCAGTTTTTAAAATGATCATTTAAAAACCCCAATTCTTCAGTAATGAAAAAGAACCAGACCATAAGATACAGTCCTAATGACCCCCCCCCCACCCACACACACACACAGCTGGTTAGTGGCGTCACCCTGCCTTTGGGGGGGGGGAGCGAGTTCAAATCTCTTCACTCTTAGCCGTTTAACCACTGTTAGATTGTGATTAGTATTTTGTATGGTCCACAACAGTGTGGAGGGCAACCTCAGGACGTCCCCCTGACTTCATCAGCGAGCACATTTGTTTCACTTGTTGTCTTGCTGATGTCTGAGTGTACTAACACGTGTGTGTTTTTATTATTAATATTGTAATGATCATAGTCTGAAATAATGGGGAAAATGCTTTTTTAATTTTTTGTTAAATAGATACCACACTCCACCCCACCCACCGCAACCAATCCTTTGGCAGTCACATGCCTGATAACTGCTATTACTCTTTCTAATAAACCTTGCATTGGCTTAGTCCCTCAATTCATTCAACTCGACGTGGCGATGTGGTCTTAAATTGTATGGAGAGGCTCTTAAAAGGCATTACATTTGACTTCAGGATTCCTGCATATACCCTGAACATGATATTGGACCATTCTGTTTATTTCCTTTCCTAAGTAACTCTAAATACAACTACTGTAGATATCCATGAACTTACAGCAGGAATCATTTTAGCGAGTTAAGTGGTAAAAATAAGTTATAATGCAGTCCTAGGATCTGTCAGGATATTTTGTGCAACAATTACTCACCTTAGTGTATTAAGTGGGGCATATTCATTAAGAGACAACGTGACAATCTTCCTGTGACTTGTTGTTTATCCTCTAATATTAGTGTTCTTCACAAACGCCTGTGCTCACTGTCCTGTTTCCTCACAGGTTTTCCATGATGAGCTGTCCTCCATGCGCCTATGGGTGTCCATGCATGTGTCTGACCACAGTGGCTTCCACTACCGCCAGTTCCTGCTCAAGGAGCTGATCACTGAGCTCTCTCAGACTCTATCTTCCACCACCAGCTCCCCCCAGCACCGGTCCTGCACAGTCCCCGGCAGCAGTCCCCACCATCTCAGCCACGCACGGGCTAACGGGGAGCTGCCCGGAGCCGAGGCGACGGCTGAGGAGGAGAGGCAGCTCAGCTTCACCAAAGTCCTTCAACTCTTCCACCAGGAGATGGAGCTGTGCTCAGACCTCATCCAGTCCTTCCCTGGACACGAGACACTGTGGAGTCACAGGTGAGGCCGCAGAGCTGAACATCACCCAAGACATGTAACAAGCCTCAATACAGGGACATGATCTCTGTAAAAATCACTTGTGGTGAGTGAAATCTAGAATGCATTTATTTCAGCTAATGGAAGATGTCTGTTTTGGCAAACTACCTTCTTCAGGCACAGAGTAAAACTGTCGCTGATGAATGGCAAATCTGATCAGACCTAAGGGCCAAACCATCAGAGAAGTTAATTTTATCAGTCTTTGTAATACATTCACATTAAATCAATGTCTCACACCTTTGCACTAAACCTTGGAATGTCCCAGGTGGCAGTAGCTATCAAGAGCTTCACATCAAGCTGGAACTTTTGTTTTGGGGTAAATACTAATATGCAGTTTACTCTGGGACGGCCAAGAATGTGTTTTTAAATGTGTTAGTTTGCTGCTCGCTATGCTTTGCCCTTAATGGCAGGTAAACAACGCTAATAGTCCGAGATGAGATGTGACTTGTTACCTCTTGCCCTTCCTCTTTAATCACGTTAAATTGAGTGTTGTGATTTAGACGGAACTTTTAAATGATAATATGAAACTTTAATGATCTCCCCAGGAAAATTGGTAATGTGAATGATAGTGGCATAATAGCCTCAGCTTTATTGTAAACTATATTGCCAAACGTATGTGGACACCCACTATTACACCTACATGTGACTGTTGAACGTATCACTCTAATAATGTGGAACTAGGGACTCTAGCCCAATCCATGAAACAGCCCCAGACCAAAAGTACACCGCAGTACGTGCACGATGTGCTCACATACTATACTTTTGGCCATATAGTGTATTTGTACAGTACATTTTTAATAATACGGACTTGGATGTATGTTCCCACCCCTTCCAGGCGACATGTCTTATACTTGTGGCACCACTGGAGGAGGGAACACCAGCACCACTGCAGCAGCAACGGAGGCAGCGAGTACGTCCACCTTAACGACAGCAACCCAGGCCTGCCGAAGGTCAGTGCTCACAGCTGTGCAGGCCGGGGGGACGGCGTGAATGGACAGAGGCATGCTAGTGAAGCTATGGAGGTAGACGGGCCCTCCTTGCCAGACCCACGTGACAGCAAGCGGCTGAAGAGAGGCGTCCTGCTGCATGGCCCCCTAGCCCTGCCCTCGGAGCACAGCTTTGTGAGCGTTATCCTGGACAGCTGCTGTAACCCCGAGCAGAGACGTTTCGCCCTGGCATACAAGAAGTGGTTAGACACTGTCATTGGTCGGCAGCCTTGAGGGAGGGAGGGAGGGAGGGAGAGAGAGAGTGTCCTTTCTCAACATTGAAGTTGCCGCTGACTTTAACTAACGGTACTTCAGATGCAGTGATGACTTTAAAAACCAGTCATGGGGCAACCTGGTTACTGTCCTATCCTCCTGAGAGTGAGTAGAGAGGATGGGGTGTTTAGATAATGGAAATTTTGGCGCCACCCAGTCTGTTCTTCCTCAAACATCTGTATTCCCTTGAGCTTCGTCTGAGCCAGTAGCCCTTCAGAATGGAAATCTGCACACATCGAGCCTTTTGGCTCGCTACTTCTTTTAGTAGACTCTGTTCTTATTTCAGCTGTCTCAATGCCTCAGGTCAAATTTCTTTGCCACATATTACTTCATTTCTGTTCAAATATTTCATTAAAGATGCTAAATGAAGCTGCCACAGGAGGAGGAACAATGTCTTTGCAGAAGTTAGAGCGAAGCTAAATTTACACTGTCTGAATCAGTATGTAATGACAAAGTAGAGATTATTATATAAATAAATAATCATATGAATAGAGCAAAATATGTAAATGACCCAATAATAATTTATTACATCATTTGTTAAAACTCAATTGTTTGTTATAAATTGTTACGTCGTTATTTTTTATTGGTTTTATTGGAGTTCAAAAGTGACATTAAAGGTCCAGTGTGTATGCTTTAGTGGCAAAAAGTGGTGAAATTTGCAACCATTTAAAACCGCTCTCCTCACCCTCCCCTTCCAAGCGTGTAGGAGAAACTACACTGGGTGGGGGGGGGAAAAAAAAAACAACCAGTGATTGGTTTGTCCGTTCTGGGCTACTGTAGAAGAAGGCGGCGCAACATGGCGACCTCCGTGGAAGGGGACCCGCTCTCTCTGCAGAGATAAACGGCTCATTCCAGGGTGATGAAAACATGGTTATGAATATCATATTCCATTTCTGCCAGGAGATCCTCCCTAAACGTTACATACTGGACCTTTAAAGCGTGTCAGTGGGGGAAAATGCCATTATGAAAGGGGGGGGAAAAAAATACATTTAAAAGGCATTTTTAGTTTTACAGCTATGATGTGGGGGGCATTTCAATACAAATTAAGTGATGTATCATTTCACAATGCGTTTTAATAACTTACACAGTATTTACGCTTTTGGAGTTAACCCTTTGGAATAGAACGGAATCGTAGTGACTCTGATGAAGACCTTTTTTCAGCTTCAAGTTCGCGCCGTGTTTAAATCCACTCCGCCCTCATTTGTTGCAGTGGCAGGTTTTAAGCACAGCCAGACTCCTGGGTTTCTTTGAGGTTCTTAAGATTTCCATTCTGAAGGTGGTACCCTTTATTAACCATGTCATTTTCTCTCTTTTCTTCAGTTGGGCGTTGTTTTCCATCTCCTGGTGGATTTCTACCCTCTAATTGTACTGGTGAATATAGTCAGTAAGTCCCAACTATGTAGCTAAATGCTAAGTTACAGTAGCTGGTAACAGAAAGCCAGCTGTTAGCTTCAAAAATAGGTTGCGTTTGCTATGTGAAAAGTTAGTCATAGCTAACATGCAAGTCTTGCCTTCTGCCAACCTGAAGCGTTGAACTTTTAGCAGAGAAATGTTCGCTTTACCAGTTCAGACTTTGAAGGTTAGAGTGCTAGGGAAGTGAGTTTCCCCAACATTCACTGGTGCTACATGTTGCCGTTACTACAACGTCTTCATCTGTTCCAGGTAGGGGCAACAGGTGTAAACTGAACAGCACTTTGGACCATTTGAATTATAATCGGCAATCATTGTTTTGTGCTGTATCATTGCTAAACAGCAACATTACAAACCTTTTTGAAATATTGTCTGTTATTTTGCACCAGGCTAGTTAAGAGTAGGCCTTGCTGCTTTAGGTCACTACCTTGTATAAAAGTAGATGTAACATGAAAAAGGTCAAAATCTACACTGTCTTTTTGTTAAGGAATAATTTATAGTATTGCTTTAAAAGTTGTAATATGCTCTATCTGCACAGTTCATCCCTTCAGTAATGGAGGTGAAAATGTTAGCTCTCCCACTACACTGATAAGGGAAGAATGGTGTTCTTACACTTGAATCTAGAAAATCTAATGGACTGCAGTTTGAGTAGGATCCACCTTTTTGTTGCCCAAGGATGGGTTGTTGTTACTAGTTGGTTAGCTCTGTCAATGGCAGTATTGGCACACAAGTGAACAAATACATGAATTTCCGCATGTGACATTGTTGTTCCATCAGTGTAGCCATGGCATTCACTATATGTCCTATGTGGTCACATGCATCCCTGATCACATCTACATGTGGCATGGGCATTGGCAGCCCAGTGGGCCCTTGATGTAGTTTGGCTGCCATCACATCTGTATATAGAGGTTTGATTGGGAAGCCAAGTAGCGGCTTTAAGGAGAGACAGAAACCGTGCATTTGGTTTCAGTGGCCACAGTGTGCACAGGCTGGCTAGCCACAATTGCCGAGCTCCCCATTACACAGTCCCCATGTGCTTCCCTGTAACTCTTACCATGTTGTACCTAGCTTCTCTTAGAAACTACTATATAAGCGTTATGGAGTAAGATGCGTTGTCACCTTAAATCACTGTGTACATGATCATAGATAATCTCGAAACGAGTCATTTTGAGCCATGTATTCATCAAGAATGTGTGCATATCAAAACTGAGTGGTGGGGGTATTTTAACATCCTTGCAGAGGTAGAACACAAACTTTGAATACAAGACTTTCTATGCAGAAATGTGGGGGTTTTTTTGTTTGTTTTTTTAAAGGTTCAACAAGCTTTTAAAAAGAATAATGTAGCGTCTGTTTTTCTAATTTATTCCTCAGTTGACTTCAGTGGACTGTATGTCCTTAATGAATAATCCCTAGAATCTCATTTAATTTTCTATTTATTTATAGAGTTAAAGTTTTTATCTTTTATCTTCACTTACAGTGTTTTGTCACCTGCTTACCCAGAAAATAAAGCTTATTGGGGATAAAGGTCTTTTTGAGTCTTGTGTGTGGCCGTCTGGATCACTTGAACTACTGCGCTGATGCGTGAGGCTTTAACAAAGCCGAACAACTGAAGACTTGAGCTACCGTTTGTCACTTTCTGTAACTTTCCCAAACCAGCAATCCTACATTAAACGCCTTTCCTTCATTTTCCAGTCGGTCAAACACACACGATTTCTGAACTGATGAACTCAAAGTCACACAACTACTTTAACTATGGTTTGGTTGTTTACTGCAATAAGCTTTAGCAAGGGCTGCAGTAAAACAGCTCACATTTCACTCTTGAATTATATCCGACAATGAATAAACAGCTGAGTGTCAGTCCAATATGTATGTTTGTGGATGGAGGAGAGAGCAGAGTCGGTCTGGCCAGAGCGACCCCACTCTTCCTGTTGAAGACGGATTCTCTGAACAAAAGGACTGGGGACTTCATTCATTTTGTTATCAAAACCTTCTCGCTTACATTTCTTAGGATTAATGTTGGTTATATTCGCATTTGGTAATAGCGCAACTTACTTGACTATGTTTTAAAATTCTAATATCACTTTGTTTATTTCATTGTTCTCGTTACTTTGGTCGATTCTTCTTCTTCTTCTTCTTCTGTGTTGCGTCTTTTTTTTTTTTTTTTGCCGAGACACCTTCTTTGTCTGCTTGCATTGGCTAATAAAACAGGTTCTGATTGAAGGGGTTAGATTACGTGCTGACATAAAAGCCCCAAACCAAGAATCCCAAAGACACAGCACATCTGCAGGGTTGTGCAAATGGCCGCCCAGGCATGCGTCAGTATTTGATGACCTGTGAACGAGAACGCGTTGGTCTCTTCAGGCGTAAGCCAAGCTAGTGTTAATAGTAACACCAAAGCGTGCTCTGCCCTGATTACTTCAAGACTAGAAAGGCACCGAGACAAAAGCGGTGTTTATTGTCCAAAAAGAGCACGTTTAAACCAAGTGTTCTGGTTTCGCTTGGCAGGACAGTTCCCAGCTTGAGAGCAACAACCACGGACTTTGTTGCAGTTGGACTAGTGAACTGATCGGCAACACAGCAGCAGGTAGATCCTGCCCGGTTACAATGGAAAAAACCCCACGCGGAACATCAGCTGGGCGCGCTTGATGCATTTTGGTGAGCGCTGACTTAAGGAGACATTTGGAGTGATAAACAACAAAGATACCATCTTGCTTAAAGTAATCATTAAAACTGGAGAAGCAGCAAACCGGCCTCGGCCATGAGCGCCTGCAGTCCGCGTGGCTCTCATTGTCGTCATCGCCATGGTCGCTGTACATCGGTGCCTGTATGCTTGACAGGGGGCGGGCCCGGCATGCAGGGCTGGTCTGGTACATGCTGGTGAACCGCCGCAGTGAGACGCTGGATGAGAGCAGCGTAAGGCATCGGCCTCGAGACCTCATCTCTAATCTGGAAGGGGACAACCGAGAACTGTCAAGTCGCCAGGTGGTTAGTGAGTGATAACAGACAGAAACTGCTTACTAACTCCATGTCGTCCTCCATACACGACTCAGTCCCAGATCTATATCTTACAGAAAGGACAGCACAAGCGTTCAGTGGTTACAGACCTGAACACTGCAGAGGGGACAGGTAAGTATAACATATCTGCAATATTCTTTGTTAGTAATATTTGTGGCCTTATTACAATATTCAAGGCATTCATGCATTCACTTCAGCTGTTTACTTTTTGGTTTGGGGTTCTGTTGGGCGCGCTCCATGTCTCCCTCAGAAACCGACACTAGACAACAAAAATAGCAGGAAACTGTCAATGCCTCGTCCTCTACTATGTGCAAAATGCGCTCGGAAACGGAATCTAAAATTGTAATACTCACAACTATTGCGACCTGCTTCTTGCTGTGTGTGCATGGTTTACCTGGTGCCTCTGTGATGAGAATCAGTGCTTCCTCTGGTCTCTGCAGGCGCTGCACCTCTGGAAAGACACACTTTAATGTGCTCATGTTGGCCAGCTAAACTCCAGAACAGAAAACCTTTTTAAATAAATGAAGCCGCTCAGCAGAAGCTACCAGCACTGAACTTTGACAAGTATGACATCCCCCATTTTGAGAACAGATGATGAAATTGGTGCCACCCTCAACGAAATGAAGGCATCCGCATGTGCAGTAGACCCCGTTCCTTACACCCTATTTAAAGTGCCTCTGCCATGAAACCGCAAGAATGAACAACACACGTCTGCAGTCAGGTACCAGCTCCAGTAAAAGCCCTCCTTAGGAAGCGGACCTTCCTTGTAGATTGTATTTAAAAAGGTTACAAGGTCATCTGGAATCCAACAATACTTTAGCTCCGTTCCAGTGCAACCACGGCACTGAAACCGCTTTATTAAAGATAGTAAACGACCTGAGACTTACGACGGACTCGAGCGCTGTCGCTGGCCACCGGGATCTTTTAGAAAGTCCCTTCACCTGCCCACAAAGCGTCGCGTACGTCAGCGGCCGCCTCTCCTTTAAAACAGGAACCCTCCGATCTGCCGCTGCCTCTCTTTTACAAGTTGCTAAAGTGTCCCACGAGAACCGCTCGGGTCTCAGGACAGCGAACTCCCCTGGTACTTTAAAAAAGAAATTGGAGACCTCTCTTTTGAACTTGGCCTTTAACTTGGGCTAACTTTGATCATTTATCAAACTGTTTCTAGATTCAGTTCTGTCTTGGCTGTTTATTATTGGTAGGATATGTCTTGTGAAGCACGTTGACCTGCACCTTTGCGTCCATTTTAAGTGAGTTTTTGCATTCTATGGATTCCATTTTGTTTACTTTATTCTTCTAATGATTGTTATTTAGTTGGTTTTATTTTACATAGTATGTTATGCATGGTATTATTAGTAACGGTTATAGAGTGGGGGTAAACTTGACATTTAGTCCTATTTTGGAATCTCCCATACACATGAAAACGTGTGACCCACGTCAGGGTCAGGCTATTCTGAGCTTTTTCTGATTAGGGTGGATTTATCCTACTGGAAAACTGGGCCAAGAGTCTCCAAACGCTGTGACCTCCGCACGCTGCCAGCCTTGAAGTTACTACACTCCTAAAGATCTGAGAGGAGTGTAGGTAATTATGGGAGGAATAATGTTAACGCTAACATTTGATGCACTCGGTTCTGTCAGTATTCTGCAACTGTGACCAAGCTGGTGAGGCTCGGAGCTGTCAGGATGTGATAGCAGGTAGTCCTCTACCTCCTTTTCAGCAACGAACACCTGCTGGTGCTCAACAACCAGGGAAAGAATAATGTAATTAAAGTGTAACGATACACATTCATACTCATTCAGCCTTCAGAAATGCACAGCCACAGGTGGGTACACCTCTACTAAGTTACTGAAACAGTTCATACAATATTGAAAGACATCAATTCGATGTCATCATTCAAAGCGAACTGTGGGCAAACGTCTCTCTCAGAAGTGGTGAAGCCTAAACCGGGATATGGATTCTCATCGAGTGTGTTAACAGCAGTCCCTGGAAACATTGCTGTTTCATGTAATTAGATCTCCCACGTACTGCGCTTTCCACAAGCACATGGAGTAGCCAACCAGTGGGGAAACAGTAGCCACGTGGTGGCCTCTGGCACCTGTCCACGCCACTGCCTCGTCACATATTTTAATGACCCGAGAGTAAATTACTGTGAAGGACAATTAGGCCTCTTGTGTTTCAGCCCAGTGTAACTAACTATTCATATTTAAAACCACGCCTATTCCTGACTGAGCACACCTTGTTTCCTGTATTTCTTAATTGACACCCCAACTGTGAGGTGTATCAGGACAAGCCACAGTGATTGTTAATGTATTGTTTTGCCTTCCAGGACATTTGAAAGTGTAACATCACAGCGCGAGGCTGAGGCCTAGGCCTGTTCCTTTGACCACGTCGGCTGTTTGGGTGTGTTTGCAACGCGTCTTAGAGATGGCCCTGCTGGGAAAAAGCATAAAGATCATTCGCTCCTTCACTGAGCCCATAAACGCCTGCGTGGCGGATGTGGGGAATGCAGCGCTCTCAGCGGACCTTTAATGCTGCCCCCGCTGTTGTCCAAAGCAGCCTGTGTGATGAGGATGGATAATCCTAGATGTTTCAATTAAGCTTTAGCTTTAGTTTGACGTAGCAAAATCAAGGAAGGTGTGTAATCATGTGCAGTTGCTAATTTTCACATCCAAAGTAGCTGAAATGTTCGACTTCAAACTGACCCGACACCCCCGTGACAGACTAACAGGAAGCCCCGGCAGAGGGGTTTTTGAACGCTGTGGCGCTAAACAGTTTGTCATGCTGTAGGCAGAGTGTTTGGTTCGCGATGGAAACTGGAAAATGGCCTTTGTTCACATTTAAGCACGGCGGAGGAAAAGAAGAGATCAAGCTGACGCTAAGCTCATCAGCCAGGTTACACTTCTCAGTCGCTGAGTAACAGGCTGAGCTCCTTTAATAATGCCAATAAATCCATTCATCCAATGTGTGTGTGAGCTGACAAAATGTCTGCGTGGCAATAGCGTTCGAGGTCATTTAGAGCAGCAAATCTGCCGTTTTAATGACCCCCGTTGGACCTTTTTCATTTGACTTCAATGACTCCTTGTATTGTCTGCATATCTCACTCCAACGATGAAATAGATCCCCAGTAGGGCCTCAACTCCCACTGAGAAGCCACCTGGCTTCACAATGTCAACTCCCTCCATGTGAAGAGAGACTTCCCCTCCGGCACTGAAGGGGTTCACTCACCTGCAGCACAGGCGCTACGAAGGCATGTTACCAACAAATTCAGTATTATCAAAGTTCCAACATTGCTGTTACTACTTGTAGGTCAGGACTCCAGGACATGGCTGAAATCACCGTATTAGTGTAGGATATTTAACTATATTGATATCACAAATGTGTGGGAAATGTATGCACAATCACACATTAAATAATCACACTAATAATCAATCGAAATAATGAACCGTATTGCACTCATGCGTTACAGCACGGGGGACCAAACTCCATAAAAAAAACTGCATGTTTTATGAAAACTGTTGGGTTCCGCTCCACACATCAACTGGACAGTGGTCAAGGAATGTCACAGCCGGGGTTTGGAATAGTTTTGCTGATGCTGCCCCTTTATTGCCTCTTAATAAAGACTATAAACGAGACAACACCTCACTAACCCTTCGAGGTGGACGGAGGACACACACACACACACACTGCGGTTTATTAAACAGGGCTTTGTTTTAGAATTTAGGACTTAACCCTTTTGACTGAGCAAGGCTTTAAAGCCACCTGTTTAGACTGGGCTCCTGCATTCACTAAACGTTTCCTCTCCACACAGCTTGGCTTCAGTGTAAAGTAGCCATGGGAGCCAGAGCAAGCGGGTTCGGGGTAGTTTGTCCAGCAAACCACAAGCTTCCAGATGTGAACAATCAGGTTGTTGTCAGGGGACAGAAGCAAACCCTACTGGCAAAGGGAAATAGAAATATATATAATTCATATATTTATATAGTGTTGGCCCTTAAAAGCCTCCACAGCACCCACCTGGGTGGTCACGTGGCGACCCTTCCCTGGTGGTGGACAGAGGCGGGCCCTGCCTCGCAGCATGGTCACACCCTCTCCTTTTATGGCAAATGAAGGCGTGTTTCGACGTGACTCAGACGTCACCTATCACCGAGACCAAGTCCCAGCACAGTCACGTGACCGACCGCAGGACGCCGTCGCCTTCCATAATAAGCGCGCAGGTGAGCCGCCGCCTCCTCGCTGCTTCCGCCCGACGCCTGCAGGTGAGCCGTGTCAGGTGTGTGTAACGAGCAGCGGAGGGCCGGGGCACCGCGCGCGGAGGGCGGGAAAGGCCGCTGAGCTCGTCCGTTCGGGTCACCTGATGCTAAGTGCTACACCCACCGAGCCGCGGCCGCGTGTCCTCCCCATTTCCGCGCTGCTCGCGGTGGGTGGGCTACTGTGGCCGTTCGCGCTCAATGAGTGAGGGGGGGGGGGGG
>WNGW01000012.1:409135-423862 GCA_011952105.1 Coreoperca whiteheadi | reverse complement strand
CTTAAATAACTAAAGCGCTCACACCACAGGGTTTTCAAGCCGTTTTTTCCCCAATCGCCCCCCCCCCCCCTCCCGACAATCAGAGGTGACCTCTGGTCTGGGACCGTGGCCGGACCATGTTGGGCCCAGATGGGCGCCCCCCCTGATAACATCAAACACGTTTGATATTTAGGATACAAAATCTGCCTTCCGGCCCTTGAGGCTAACGTTAGCTTAGCATACCAGCTGCTGTTGACGTGCTCAAACTGACTGGTTAAAATCTCCCTCCAGTTCTCTCTGAAGACGTGTTGACCACATCCCCCCCCCCCCCAAGCACTTCCTGCTTCGTCCCAATGCAAATCCTTAACGTTCCAAGTCATTGCAGCCCCTCACCTCCACGTCTTGTTTCCGTCTGCTTCCCCGTGAGATCCCGTGGTCCCTCTGGCCCGATCGTCTTAATGATGTCGTGCAGTGTGTGAGGCGCCATTATTTTCAATGATGAGTTAGTGATTTGAAACTCCTGCAGTGTGAGCCCAGCCTAAGTTAACCCTTTTCTCTTCTCCGTGTGTCTTTCTGACTAGCTCTCTTTACATCATCGCGCATCAGAAGCTCTGAGGAAATTCACAAAAACATATATTTACTTTTCACTGTCATTAGAATCTTCAGTTGCTTCTGCAGTCCCAGGGGTCTGACCCTCTTACTGTATATCGAATAGCCAGTACTTAGTGCCAGTAGTCAGTGGCTGATATTCAGCTTCTAATTTGAAGCCAGTGTCTGGGAGCGGGCGCCGGCCTTTTCCTAAGCGTGAGTTTCTTGCAGAGATGCTGTCGTCGAGAACCCCAGAGAGGCCGGTGCTCCGTCTCCAGTGAGCGAGGGCCGACCGGAGAAGAAAAACACTCGCCCAGCTTCTTCGCCCATTTCTCCCCTTCCCCCCTTCTCTGCCGTGTCCACTCCCACCAGTCCACGAGAAGCCCCCCGCTCCATTAGCACCGCTAAGAAGGTGAGAAGCCGTTTCTGACCACCTGGATTCCAAGGGCAATAATCCGTAAAGTAATCAGCCACTTGGGCCAACTTGTTGACAACGCACAGTATTGAAGTAGCAGTTCAGAACAAAACCCAGTGCCTAAGTAATGTCGTACCTTCTGAACTGTCCAGACCTGTCAGGTCGTCTGGGACAGGTCTGCTTACTGTCCCAGAGTCAAACCCAAGCATGAAGTGTTTCAGTTCTTTTAACTCGAGGCTGAAGACTTTTCTGTTTGCCGCTGTCTTTTTTTTTTTTTACTGTTTCTCCTTCTGTTCGGCTCATTTTTGTCTTGTATTTTATTTTAAGTCCTATTAATCTGCATCTTAACTTTCCTTGGGTGTCTTTTATATCTTCTCTTAATGTCTTTTATGTCTTATGTAAGGCACTTTGGATTGCCTTACAGTTGAAAGGTGCCACACAAACAAACTTCTCAGAATCTACCGTAATATGACAAACATGGAGAAGTGCGTGAAGAAATGTGGTTGGTAAAGTAAAACTGGCCACGCTATTATAATCTGTTCTAAAGGTTGTGTGTGTACACAGGTGAAGACTCCGTTGTACCCCCCCCCAGAGCTGCCATGCCTCGGTCACATCCAGATAAGGGTTTCTGCCGTCGGAGAGGACGGACTCATTTACGCCAGAACGCCGAACGCAGGTGCACATCGCCTAAAAAGAAACATGCATTTGACTAAAAACCTAATCTGTCCTAAAAGCCCGTTCCACAGCGGCGGCTAATATCGGATCTAGAGGAGCAGCCACGTTGGTGCCAAACAAACGCAACAAGCCCAGGCTGAGGTGTACGAGACATGACTGTTTCTTCACAACACGCACTCTGCTCATTTGGACTGCAAATGTAGGAAACGGAAAACTGAGAATTTGAAAACCGCAAATCAGACAGCGTCCAACAAAACGGGTTCCAACTGACCCCGAGGTCCCCCCAGGACGGAGCACCAACCTGCGTCATTGGTGCGGGATGATTACAAGTGTTTGGCATTTGACTGAAAGGAGCCAAACAGCCTCTTAGTGTCTGCTCTAAAATCTTTTCTTATCATCCTGATTCTGGCGTTTCAGATCCCAGAGGAAATGTTTGCTGTATATTCAGTGTGTGTGTGTGTGTGTGTGTGTGTGTCAGAGCGTCAGCTGGAGCAGCTTAGGGCGAGGATTCAGCGGAGCATGAACACACTGCCCAGACAGAAGCCTCACACCTGGAAGTCGGTCCTGGGCTGTGCCGCCGTCGGACCTGACAAGTTGTGGTATCGAGGACAGCTGCTGGAGGTGCTGGGAGGACACGTGAAGGTCCGACACACGCACACACACACACACACACACACACACACACACACAAATCCTTTCCTGGGAATTTTCAGCAGACCTTTAAAGTAGATTCAACAACCAGTGTCAAAGGCTCCCACAGCTTGATTGAAAGGCAAATCATCATCATCGAAACACCAAACATTATCACTGATGTCTTTCCTTCCCTACACATATGAGAAATATACCACTCCCTCCCCTGCCGAGTTAGGGTCGGCACTCCATTAATACTGCTGGCTACGGACGAGCGTAAATACAGTTGTTCACGTCGGCGGTAATGACACCCGATTACGCCAATCGGACCTCACTGAAGTTAATGTCGAGTCGGTGTGTACATATGCAAAGACGATGTCGGACTCCGTAGTTTTCTCTGGGCCCCTCCCAAATCTGACCAGTGATGACATGTTTAGCCGCATGTCTTCATTCCGTCGCTGGCTGTCGAGGTGGTGTCCAGCAAACGATGTGGGCTTCGTAGATAATTGGCGGACTTTCTGGGGAAGACCTGCTCTGATTAGGAGAGACGGCATTCATCCAACTTTGGATGGTGCAGCGCTCATATCTAGAAATCTGGCCGAGTTTATTAGTGGACCTAAACCAGGACAACCCAGAGCTGAGACCAGGAGGCAGAGCTGCAGTCCTACAGAGCGGTTACCCCCCCATAACTCCACAATGAAGGTGTCGGCCCCCCGACCACTTAATTTAATACCATCAAAAGTTAAAATGGCCCAACAAAATAGGAGAATTAAATGGAGGAGGTGGAGTTGCAGCCATCTTAGATTAATCAACCCTGAACCTAAACTAAATTTATAACTCATTGGAAAGCCTTGTTCGAAGTCTTTCACACCCAACCTGGAGAACACGACAGCCGATCCTATTTGTTATAGTGTACCGCTGCTGGTCCTTATTCTGACGTGACATGAAAAGGGGGCGTTTTTCCACTCCGAGTCTGGCGTAAACCTGGCGCCATGAGGGCGGCCATCTGCTCTCAGAATGCACGTCCTCGGACCTTTGACCCTGCGCGTGCGTGCACATTGAAGGTAGCTAGCTAACTGTTGTACCTGCTCACCAGCTACTAGAGAACAGGTGGGTTTTGTTTTCGCTTTAGCGGCATGCCAGGCTGGCCTTTTAATGACAGCTGGGGGGCCAAGGACAAGTCTAAAAACTGCCGTTGGTAGCTAGATAATGCCTCTGCTGATCCCTTAAGCAAGCATTAAATAATCATGAGTACCAACAGCTGGTGAAATAAACTGACAATACATTGATTGCAATATAGATGTGGCTTCAAGAGTCTGTGCATGTTTGGTTTAGGTACCTTGAAAGTGCTTGATTGTGGAACCCCGTGATGTTAAATTATAGTCTGAAACCTTTATTGAGTAGTGACACTAATCCACTTGAATCATGATGTCATTATCTTCAGTAGGCCACAACTAAGACGAGGTGACCAAACACAGAACACGCTCCACTACGTACGCGTGACCCTTGCAGGCACAGTAGTAGGGTGCTTTCACGCCGAGTTCGTTTGCCCCGTTGGTGCGGTTCGTTTGGTCAGTTTGAAGAGGTGGTCCCGGTACGCTTTCAAACGGACTCTGGAGCGGTTCGTATGTGGTGAGATCGTGATCCGACCTCGAACCGGCCCAACTGCAAAAAGTACTGATCATTTTTGGACTAAAGCAGCTGCCGTGGTCATATTTTCGGCAGATGAGCGTGTCAGAGTTAAGAAGAATTAATGCGCGCGCCTCCGCTGGAAGTGACGAGCGATGCGCCCACACTCGCCGTTTGCATCAGAACGTTGTTTTCAAGCCGCCTCATTATAGAAATACATTGATTGTAGACACCACAATATACAGACGATGCAACAGATTCTGGCCAGGGACAAAACCAGCCCGCAGGCGTCTCTCCATAGTTGTCTCCGTGTTGTTTGCTGGCTTTTCCTCTTCTGTTGGACTCTTCCTGCCTGTAAATTCTGACCAATCGAAAAGCAGTTTAGGAAGTACGCCGTGGGCAATGAGTGATGTGGATGTTGTCATGTGACTGCGTTTTGGTTCGTTTCAACTGGTTCGGACCAAAGCGACCAGTGTGGTGTGAAAAGGAACCAAAAATGCTACAATGTAGAATTGTTTGCCCTCGGTGTGAAAGCAGCCTAACACACCTGTAATGTTCGTGTGTGTGTTACCAGGTACAGTATGTGGACTACGGCCGGGTGGAGACCATCCCACTGGTCCATGTGTACCCCATGCTGTTGTGTGATGATGTTCCTCAGCTCTGTATGCCCTGCCAGCTGCACGGCATCGACCCTGTAAGAGTTGTGTGTGTGTCCGTATATGATTGTAAAGAGTTTTTGAGAACTCAAAGTAATCCCGACTCACGGTCCACGTACTAGCCTTTCAGAGCGGTCTTCTTCAGCAAACCCAGCTGAAGCTCTGAAAAACGTTTGACATTCTTTTAATATAGATCTCAAAAAATGTCTATATAAAAGCTTATTTTAGTTTAATTGCATGGTGCATTGTAATTAATTTATATTTTCAAATCCATAATTATTAACATGATAGAATCAACGGCCTATTATCATTATTCCAGACTCCACACTCAGTCTCATGCTAACTGCCCGTATGTGTTGGACGTCATAGGAACGCGTGTTCGCCTCGTCTTTTCTCTCTCTCTCGCTCTCTCGATTCTTCGGTCTCTTCAGGTTGGGGGTAGGTGGCAGAGAGTGGCAGTGGCCTTACTGGAGGAGCTGTTGGTGAACCGCTGTGTGGACATGCAAGTCATGGTACAATGCCGCTCCCTACCTTTATGTCATCGCACCTGACTGAGCGCACAGTAAACTGTACAAATATATGCAGGCAGTGGTGTTAGAATCCTGCCCACAGCTCTGAATAGTGCCGGTAGAAGTCCTCTACTGTGAAGTGGTTGGTGACCTGTGTGTGTGTGTGTGTGTGTCTGTGGGGTAGGAGCTGCCGACTGACCCGAGGGGACCCCTCACCGTTGAGCTCCTCCTGGACCATCTGAGCCTCGGCAGCATCCTGTGTCACCACGAACACGCCTCCGTGGGCCGGACTGTCTCAGCACAGAAGGTGTGTGTGTGTGTGTGTGTTGGCTTCTGTTTGGTTTCCCAAGATGAAGCAGCGCTGCCATCGTTTACTCAGGGCTGTGCGTTTCTCTGCAGGGACGCTCGGTGACGTCTCCTGCCCTCTTCCTGGATGATTGGGCCATCGACACTGAGGTATGGCAGTTCGAACAAAGACTGTCCCACTGTGCTCTGCCGCTACCTGCCCGCTGTAAAACGGCAGAGAACGAGTAGCAGCTCAAGGCAGATCCAAACCAAAGCTAAAAGGAGACTCGATCTTTTCCAAACCAATGCACGGGGACGCTCGTGTTTGCTGTGCGTCTGCTGCATGTCGAAGTAGGCAACGGTCTGCTAACCCGTTGGCCGTCAGCCCCTAGGCACTCAGGCTGGTTGTGCTGGTGTCCTGCTGCCTTTAATTAGCCGGAAATCGTTTTGGTTTCCTTTGCCCATAAAACAGCCCAGTGGCAGGTAAACAGCAGCGAGCTATGTGGGGAAGTCTAAAAACAGTTGCCCTTTGGGCGTTGGTCGTGCTAAAAGGAGCTTTAAGATGCTGTGTCTCCAGGATCTGAAGGGCCCAGAGGAGCCAATGCTGGGGCCCTATATCTACCCAAACCTGCCCAAGCAGGGAGAGCAGTTTCAAGTCAGGGTCAAGCACCTGTGGACCCCCAACAAGGTACCCACTAACCACAGAGGTGACCCATTATCTGAAAAGAACTCTGAAATCAGAATCGGCTTTGTTGGAGGTTTGGTAGGCGAACACTAAACCTAAGAGGAATATGAAGAAAGAGAAGAGCTGCAGGGCAAGGATCTTAACTATTAAACTGCCAATAGGATATTAAATAATAATAAACCAGAAGGTTTCAAATAATAATCATAGAATAGAGTACGTACAATATAAATTCCAGTATGTGCAACATATTTACAGGGGAATGTACAGAATTACTGTACTGTAAGGGGGGGGGTAGTCTCAATCTTTCCTGCTTGCCAAAATCCAATCCTATGTGAAGAAATGGCACACTGCCCTCATTATTCACTGCTGAGGTGTTCTGTAGCTCCGTCTTTGTCTGCGGTCTGTCCTGCAGCTGTTCCTGTGGCCTGTGGAGGGAGCCGCTGATGCCGAGGTGGCAGGAGAGACTCTGGACGAGGCTCTGACCAGAATCAATGCCAACAGCAACGGTCTGCCGCGACTCACCAACTTCCCGCTCGGTAACATTTCACTGCTTTTAAGAAAGTAAAGGCTTAGTTACGTCATATCTTCACATTTATTTCAAAAACGAACCCGAGACACATTTTTAAAATGACTGGAAATGCTCTGAAGGTCCTGCTGTGACTGAGAGATTGCCTAGCATAAAATAAATCTTGTCCTTTCTCAGCAGGCCACGTAATAATGTGCATGTGATGCAGACAAATCCCAAAGTACGGTAAAATGCTAAGCAGCACGGGCAGCGTGTAGCGAGAGCGAGCGCGTTGGTTCAGGAGGTCGCAGGCTCCCCACAGCCACGCGCTGAAATATCTGCTGTGGAATCGGACGGTCCCCTTCCTCGTCGCAAGTGCATGAACGCGTGGCAGAGCTGAGCAGCTGCTGCCACCGTGTCGCAGAGCTCCGTAACATGGACGTTGGGCTGACATTGGACTTGTGGTTTCCAGGTGCTCCGTGTCTGGCAGAGTACAGTGATGGAAAGTACTACCGGGCCAAGGTGATTAAGTTCAGCAGCGTGGAGCCCGTCACGATCCTGGTCCGACATGTCGACTTTGGCTCTGACGACACTCTGCCCCCCAGCAAGTATGAACTTGACACACTACAGGACTGCCGTGCCGTTCGCTCTGTGTAGGCACAGCAGTGCTTTGTGCTAACCGCTAACCGCTGCATGCCAAGCAGCTGCAATGTCAACCACCTTAGTGTAGCGTGTTAGCATGACGACGTTTGCTAATAAGCACCAACACAAAGCACAGCTCAGGCTGGTGGTAGTTTTGCAGGTGTTTGGTCCCAAACCAAAGAGGAGAATGTGGCGAGAGAGAGAGAGATGCAGTGGTTTTCAGAAGGTTTACGGTTTCCTCGTCGGCAGGACGAGCGAGCTCGCTCAACCACCAAATAAAAAACAGAGGCCTGTATGTGTAACAAAAAGCCTGGACCCGCTCAGGTCCGTTAATTCACACCTGCGTGGGACTTCTAGTTGAATCCAAACCTTGGATTCAGAGCGGGTGTCTCATCCTTTTTCCCCCCCGTGTCGTGTCATACACTTGTAATGTGGGTTTTGAGATTGTGGTGCGACTTGGAATTTTCCGTCGTGGCTCCAGTTCCATCACGAGATCCTGAAACCCGGCTCCCGAAGCCAGACCAATGGGCCGCATAGCCCTGTGTGTAAATCTTGCCATCTTATCGGTGATGGCATTTTTCCAAGCTTCTGGCAAGGGGCCTGTTGAAGCTGACTGAGATTTGAAATATTAGGTGTGTTACAAATAAAATGTATTTATCTACTACACACAAAGGGCTACAGACTAAAAGCAGAAATTAAACCTATAGAGCATAAATCCACGGTATGACAGAAGCACAGCATCCCTCCGTCTGCCTTTTAAATTGATTTAGATTGTACATAAAACTGAGACATTGACATGCAGTTGATATGGGGATCTTATTAGCAAACAGTTGCTTGTGTACACATCCAGCACTCTTTGAGTCGGGTTCCTTAGTATAGAAATGTAGATGACAGCTGCTTTAACTTTAACGTCCTCTGTAATCGTGCTTCCATCACTTCCTGTCAGGCTGCGTCAGATGCCGGCCGAGCTGCTGCGCTTTCAGACGCAGGCGCTACAGGTCAAAGTCGCCGGCTTCAGGGCTCCGAGGGCCACCCAGCAGGACGTCGTGCTGCCCTACAGCCCCAGGTGGAGTGTGAAGGCTGCAATGGCAATGATCGACCTGTTACACGGCAGCATCACGGCCTGCGTTGTGGTAAGAAACGGACACCGTGAGCGTTTAAAAAAAGAATAAGGAGCCATCATGTGTCACTGATTTTCATTCTGATTGGACCTAGAGCGCTAGTTACTTAAAGGAGTAGTGTGAAATGTGTATGGCGTCACCCACAAGGCAACCAATCATAACCACAGCCCCCACAGGGCCACTAGAGGGCAAACGCATACAGGAGGCCTTTAAGCGTTGGTGCCGTTGTCACGGGGCATTGTTGTTAGTACTTTCATTATCAGGGGCGTCCGCTTTCTTTGCTCCAGTTATTATGAAGGATTCCCCGCTGGGGCCAAAACAATACCAATACCAATACCACGCCATGACATGGCCATGATTTTTAGTCTTAAATGTGGTGAATTATACTTTTGTGTTGTTTTTTTTTTTTTTACATTTAATGATACAATTTAATGAGAGACGTCTGATTGAAATAAAGTGACGTTTTCTTCGTGTTAAGTCACATTAGTTTCTTTGAAAGAGCTACAGCATGTCTCGACTGCAAACACAGTTTATTGTCTAACCGCTGGCTTCTCTGCGCTCCGTATGTCGCCGCCTTCACGGGCCCCGCTCGCCCGTCCAGGCCCGAGAGCCGGCGCTCTCAGTGCTGCTGTTCGACGAGGACGGCGAGTTGGCCCATCTGCCCCTGGTGAGCAGCGGGCTGGCTGAGCTCGACTGAAGCAGAGCGGAGACGGCCTCCGCAGCCCAAAGCGTCCAGCGTCATTTCAGATGTGAGAAAAAGCCACATGCAGACCGTGCTCTCACAAACGTTGCGTCACCGAGGCGCCGATCTAAACATCCCATAACTTCGTCCTCAGATTTCGTCCCGTCGAAAGAGAAGCACCGCTCACATCTCCTGCATGCGTTCTTCCTTTTGGGACGTCACCTTGGATTCTTCTGATATACTTTCTGACGCTTTATACGCTTAACGATTGATCGGTTAACAAAATGTAAGCAAAGATGACCTCATTCTGAAGTCTAAATGTCGCAGCTGAATCTAGCTGCTGCCCATAAATCCCCCGTCCCGTCTTTCCCCGGGTTTACCCGTGGACTGTTTGACTGCTCTTCTTAGTTTTTCTTTGTTGGTTTTTTCCATGTTGCAGAAAATGTGCAGTAGCTTTTGCTTTCACAGTCCCCTTAAAGAGCAGTGATTTATGTTCAGTTTAGCGGTGTCTTTTCTCGCCGTCTGACTCGTGTCTGTACGAAGGTTCAAATAAAACTCTTCCAATGCTGTCGGACCTTTCTGCAGTGTATTCCTTTGAGATCAAATACTTCTCACTGAGATGTCCAGAGCCGCAGAGCCACGCCTCAACAGCAGTTACCAAGACAAAGATTCAGGATTCCACAAAACGCGAAAGGTCATATTCCCTCGCCATAAAATCTAGTCTGCTACGACAACCAAAGTGTATTCAACAGGCTTACAGATGAAAGGGACTCTCCACACCCATCCAACTGAAGCCTTTCTACCGGACTCTGCTGCACAGGTGATCTCCGCACTCCCAGACCTTCACTGAAAATGTCAACAGGATACTTTTGGCTTATCACTCTTATAAATGTGAAGATTTGAACAATAACCCAAACGAAAGAAGGGATTTCAGACGGTTTATAGACCCAAAACGTGACCACTGAAGGTGCCCAGTGGAGTTTTCCTGCAAACAAAGGTCCCGTGTTGAGTGTGTTAATAAATAAACACGTTGAACGTCTATATACATATAAAATGAATTGTTAAAACGCCGTATGACTTCAGCTGTAGCTTCCCGTTGGATTTTGGCAGCACGTTGAAGTCCAATAAGTCTGATCGTTGGAGACGTTTAGAGGTTTGTCTTTGGGAATCCTAGCCAAAAAACCCCCAAAAAGTGGAGTTGTGTTCGAGACACGGTGTTCCTGAGCCGCCCGGTGGGGTGGCGGGTTTCCCGCCTGCCGTCGGCGTGGACGCGGTTCAGGGTGGCGCCGCCCTCCGGATCTCCTCCTGGCCCGGGTTGAAATGGACGTCTTCGGTGCCGGCCCTGAGAGACGCACTCAGTGGTCGAGACTAAACTAAAATGGGAACCAGCTCGTGTCCGTCAGCCTGGATCGGTGTCACTCCTCCAGTGGTCCAGTCCTTTACACGGCTGCAAGGACTAAGCGATTAGTCCATCAATTGAAATATTTGACCATTATCATTGGATAATCGCTTGGTTTTTTTAATCAAAGACAGGACCGTAAACTGAATATCTTTGCGTTTTTGACTTGACATCGAGGATGTCCCCTTGGGCTGTGGGAAACTAACGGCATTTGTCTCTGTTGAGCCATTTTATAGACAAAATGACTAATCGAGAAAATAAACGGCAGATTAAGTGATCATGAATAAGTGTTAGTTGCAGCCCTAATACGTTACTTTTGTAAAAGTACCAATACAACAATGAAAAAATACTCCATTACAAGGAAAAGTACTGGTTCTGCAGCAGAATGGACTCTAATAACTAGTGGACCTGAGCTGTCCGGTTAATACCGAAGCATCAACGTTAGAGCAGCGCTGTGCTGTCGAAGCTGCTACCTTTAACTGCGCGGTGCACCGTTGGCTACTTTAGTTTCAATGATTCAGTCCAGCAACACACAATTGTATTCTTTTTTTTTTTTTGTGGGCGGGGGGGGGTTCTAAGATCTGTGCATTTTCGTGAAATAGAAGAAAACTTCGAAGATAAAATCTTGAAGTTTGAATCTTAGAAGTTTAGAGGTGAAATGCCTCTTGGGTGGACATCTGAAACGTGACAAAGGGCTCCAAGTAGACACTAGTTTTCTGGTAAAGGGTCACAGCCAATCGGCTTGGGAAGCACTAGTTCAATTTTTAACAATGATTTGTATTTTATGAGTTCATCACATTTTATTGATATATATTTTAAGTAGTAAATACGGCTAGAGCAGAAGTATAAAGCGGCAAAAAGTAACTCAAGTGCCAAAACCGGACAGTAGTGAGCATTTTTTAAACCAACACCTGACGGGGCGGCCGTGGCTTGGAGGCAGAACGGTCGCCCTCCAAGCGGAAGGTCGGCGGCTCGATCCCCCACGCGTGCGCCGAAGCATCCTTGTGTAAGATACTGAAGCTGCGCCTTCGGTCTGGGAATGTTCTCATATGTAAGTCGCTTTGGATAAAAGCGTCTGCTGAATGGAAATGGACAGCTCAGCCGTTGTTTGGCAACGACGGAAGCAGTGAGGCGAGCCCGAGCTGCGGACTTCACTGCTGTCTGCACGCTCGCCTTCCAGGCGGGGGGGAGCAGCTTCTTGACCGTCTGCTCTGGGAAGGGGATTTCCTTTGCGTTCATCTGGAAATGAGAGAACAACGTGTAATGTACAGTGCAGTACGATCATAAGCATGCTGCTTTCAGGCACTGCTGTTTTTCATTTACCTGCCACCTGGATTGAAATTCCACCTCCAGCTAACTAGGCTGTGTGAAAATGCAGTGGTCGAAAGTAACTACGTACATTGGCTTAAGTGCTGTGCTTAACTAAAGTACAAGTACCTCAAAAGTGTAATTTGATTTTCTGATACTTAACTACTTCTACGCCACTTCATTTCAGAGGCAAACATTGCACATGATGTATTCTGATGGATTACGCTACACAGCAGTATGTAAAGTAGTTCCCATCTGCACGATCGGTGACGCTTACACGCTGATGCGTCAGTCAGTCTAATTCATCAGTCCGACTGTTTTTCATCTTTTAGGAAAAGGTTTGTCTTTCAGTAAACTGACTTCCTTCTGGGTTTTGGCAAACAAAAGGAGATACTTGAAGACATGTGTTAGGGGCATTGTTGACTGTTTTCTGACATGTTCTAGACCAAGCAGTGAATCGACTGAATGCATGACTTTCACTTGTATCGGAGTACTTCTTTCACCACTGTCTCGGTCGCGCCCTATTTACTACATAGTGCACTATAGTCGCCCTCCACCACCTTATTAAATATACATACACAGCAGTATGACAGTTAGGTACACAAGGAAAAATCTATTATTTTCAAACGCTCTTTGACCTTAAAACTGTGAATTTACTGTTTATAAGACCACAAATGATACAAGAAGGAGCTAACTAGCGTTTGTCTACGGAAGACAATATGTAAATGTAAATGGACTGTACCTGTACAGCTCCTTTCTAGTCGTCCGACCGCTCAAAGCGCCTTCACACTGCAGATCACATTCACCCAGACACACACACATTCATACGCTGATGGCAGCAGCTGACTGCCCATCAGGACAAATTAAACTAACCATTCACACACACCGAAGGCGCAGCTTCGGGAGCAGTTCGGGGTTCAGTATCTCGCTCAAGGACGCTTCGACACATGGCCGGGGGAAGCCGGGATCGAACCGCCGGCCTTCTGATTGGTGGACGCCCCGCTCTGCCACCGAGCCACAGCATTATACAATGTTTAGAACCTGGCAATATTCAGTGTGTGCAGACCGCCTCATGTTTTCCTGTGATCAAATCTCAACCAAGAAAATCGGACTCCTTGAACAATGACCTCGGCTTGGTACGCAGGAGTTCAGAGGGAAAGTTTTATTTATTTATAACAAAACTGGCTCAGCAAACTTCCCATGGCGTACCAAAGAACTTTACACGTCATTTTTGTAGACACCTGTCTCTTTCCTGTGGAGGTTCGAAGCCAATTATTGTAAGTCGCTTAGGAGAAAAGCATCTGTGGCACATTATAAATGCAATGCAAGGGAAACGTCTCACCACTCTCTGGTTGCCTGTGATCGGTTCGCTGTCTTCATTGGCAAAAGGTGACTGACCGTCAGTCTGCTGTCAGGTTGGCAAAGACACACATATCTATATCTGACAATCTAGCAAATATTTCAGTCAGTATGAATTCTGACCAGTGAGCTATTCAGTACGACACTGTAGGTGAACGTATGAAGGAAAAAACGAACTGACGTCCTGTTTCTTGAGTCTGTATCTCAAAACAATGACATTTTTATTATCCAAGGAAGTATTTTGCATTGAGGTTACTTGTCATCCATGAACTTTACAAACGTAATGGATGAGTGTGGCACTTTCTCTATTTTCCGTACTGTCAACAACTCCCATGCAAAGACTAGAGAGTTCGGTCTGTGGAGCCAGAGCTTCTTCCTCTGAGCCATTGTTGAACAAAAACCTCAAATCCCATCAATGAGCCACACTTGCACTGCGTGACGTGTTCCGTCATAGCAGTGAGCACACCCTGTAGTTCCCTGAATCATCCCACACGGCTGATGCCGTTGTGCTGACCGGACTCATTTCTTTTATTTCCATTGAATTCAACTTGGCTCCTTTTTGCTTTGTCGCTCCCCCAATATTGTTAATGATAAGAATTCAATCTGTTTTCGTGTGGTGGGGGGGTGTGACACACTTTTGGCTTCTTTAGCTAGATGCCCTATGTTCATATTTGTCACGTGGACAGGAGGGGCCGGGGATCGAACCTCCAACCCTGGGATTAATGTTATTAGGATTAATGGATTAGTGGACATCGGGCTCTAGCTCCCGAGCCACAGCCACATGGTACATTGAAGGGCCCAGTGGTGGAAGAGGTACGCCGATCCTTTACCTAAGTAGACGCACTGATACAACAGTGTAAAAATACAAGTAAAAGTTCTGCATTCAAAACCCTACTTAGGCAAGAGTACAGACATATTATCTGCTAAATGTACTAGTATCAAAGTAAAAGTAGTGGTTCTGCAGTAAAATGTCTCCTGTGACTGATACATTATTATAGAAGACATAAGCAGCATTTTAGTGTTTTAGCTATCACGGTGGAGCTAGTTTTTACTACTTTTTACTACAGTCAGGTGGTTTAGTCCAGTGGTTTCCAACCTCAGAGTCGAGCAACTCCAAAGGGTCACACGGGAAATATGTGAGGCCATGAGATGATTAATGGGATCATCATCATGTGTTTTTATGTAAAATCCTAATCTGAGAGTAGCAATTACTATAGCTGTTAAATGAATGTAGTGGAGTAGAAGTATAAAGTAGCATCAAACGTAAAGACTGAAGAACAGTACAGATGCCTCAGATACTTGAGGTAATGTGCTGCAACTGCTTCTTCCTTTATGGGACTGACCGGGTCGGTTTGGTTCATTTGGATCGCTTTTAGCTCAATGGCTAATCTTCCAAGAGTCCACATTAAAGTAACAACAAAATGAAGCATACAATAAGTCATAAATAATTCAAAAATTGTTAACACACGTATCGTGTACACACGCACACACATAACCTGCAAATATTTGCACATATGTAACAAAGTATATTCATTTGCATGTGTTCACATATACTGCAATAGATGTTGTCAGATCCCGGTGAACCTCCATACGGGAGGTACGGGACCAGCTCTGCGTTTCTAGGGTCCGATCCTCAGACTCCCAGAGTATTACACTAAAG
>WNGW01000012.1:390561-408527 GCA_011952105.1 Coreoperca whiteheadi | reverse complement strand
TAACTTCATTCATTTTGTTATCAAAACATGCTCACCTACATTTCCTTATGATATAATATTGGTCATACAATTCAAGGTAATTATGTTCACTTTAGGTAATAGCGCAGCACACACCCACATCAGGATTTCAGATGTCACATGCAAAGCTGGGGTACAATGATATTCAATTCATTTCAACATTGAACTTCTCCTACAGAGCAGGGCTAGACCCTGCTCTCAATATTATGAGTATCATATCTCGGGATTTCAACTTTCTCTTCCTAGCAACATTTCTTCATGACTAATGTTGGTTATATTCACTGCTAGTAATAGTGCAGCCCACAACATTTAACACCGTTTCTTGTGATCTAAAATCCTGATGTGAATTATACATGTAATTTACTCTTGACTTCTCCTAGTTTAAGCAAAGCGGGGGAATAATGATCTCAGCACATTTGACAATTTACATTCGGCCATCCAGCAGACGCTTTTATCCAAAGCGACTTGCACGCGAGGAAGACAATGGAAGCAGTTCTAACAACACAAGGTAACAAAAAGCACAAGTGCATCAATAGCTAGTGTGATTAAAGCCCAGCACAGCTAAGGAGAGGAAGGTTTTTTTGTTTTTGTTTTGTTATGGAAGAATAAGAAGTCAGTGATGGTCAGTTAGGTGCTGGCGGGAGAGGTGCGTTTTAAAGGCGGCTACAGAATCTGCTGATCTTGTAGGAGCAGGCAGAGCCTTCCACCGATGTGGAACGGATCCACAGAAGGTGCGCCAGAGGGATGTTTTACCGCCAGACGTCGTTCGTTTGCAGAGCGCAGGGACCTGGCAGGAACATAGGTTGTTATGGGAATCAAATCTTCCGATAGCGTCGAAGCTGTGACTGGATGGAGGGAACTGCCGTGTCCCCCTCCTGAGAGGGAAATAAGGGTGGTTGGTATCCTAATGACACCTCGAACGGGGACCAAGCTGTGGCTGCGCTGGTCAGGGAATTGTGGGCGTACTCAGCCCATATCAAATGAGAGCCCCAGGGAGTCGGGTTGGTGGCTGCGACACAGCGCAGCGCGGCCTCCAGATCCTGATTGGCCCTCTCGGTCTGTCCGTTGGTTTGGGGATGGAACCCTGAAGATTGGTAGGCCCTTTACATAATGGAGGGCTTTGTGGGACCACGGCCGCCCCGGTAAACCGGTAGGGGATGCAGTAGGAGGCGTTCCCTCTGCACAGATCGTACAGGCCACCACATCAGCCTGAGCGTCTGTGCGTGTGCCTGGGGGCGTGGTCACCTCACTGCCTCCACTCTGCCGATCGGAGGAGCTACACGCCTGACTTCCATCTACTCTGCCACTCCGGCATATCTACCCCGGCTGCTCACCCACTCGTCGCCTGATTGTTGTTTACCCTAGTCTGGTAGCTATCCACGGCCCATGTTCTAGGTCCAAGAAAAAGTATTTTGGCCGTGGCGTGTACTCATCTGTATTCTCTCTGCCTCAGGATCACCACTCATCTTCCTGCCCTCATCTACTCCATGCTGCTGGTTGGCCGCGCCCTCCTCCATCCTCTCACCACTCTTCCCTCAGTCCCTGTGGATCTCTCCGACTCCACAGCCTCGTCCTCCCTGTGGTCCCACTCAGCTCTGGATCCCCAGTCAAATGTCATGTTAGCTTTGGAGTGAAAGATTAACACTGAACGAGAGCAGCATATGGTCAGGAAAAGGGAAGGAATCGGCTTTACAGTGGACAGGTGTAACACCCGAGCAGCAGATTAAATCCAAAATATGTTCTTTAATATGTGTGGGGAAATGTACATATTGCTGTAATCCAAGACTGTCCGGACACGATAAGAAGTGAGCTGGGTGAGCGTGTTGTCGACATTATCCATATGTATATTAAAATCCCCCAGCAGTATTATGTTTGTTGAAAGGGTGGAAAGGCAGCAAAGTCAATAAAGTCCTTGTTGTGCTTTGGACGGCACAAAGTAGCAACAGTAGATTTGCTCCTCGGGAATGAGGGATGATCAGGTTCATCGGTGGCTCCCCATCTCCTTGGTCAAGGACAGAATCCAGAAGGTCCCAGGCACTTCAGGGGACCTCAAAGACCTGTCTAACAAAAGGGCTATTGGGCCTACTTTCAGTCCTTAAGTGTCAACTATCTAATGAATTATCACGTCACCCCAATTCTCAATATGATAGTATGAATTAAAGAGTTTTTAAACTGGACAGCGTCTTGTCTGAAATAGCTTTAGTTTTCCTAACATCAACCATGAGTTATGATTGCTAATCTTTTAACCATGGTTTACCAATACCCCTTAAACTGACGTATAGTACAGCATACATTTTTATAATGAATGTAACATTTCGGTTCCTGTAACTTTCCCATTCTCTGGCTATGCACAGGGAGGTAACAGTTGTCATCGCTGGCAGTAACTTACGTAACCAGAACCAGCAGAGACTTTACCATCAATCTGCAATAGCGTAAAAGTACTCAATTAGCAGCTAAATTAAAGAAATTAGCTACAATGTACATTCATTCCTATCACACACTGACTACTGTAGTTAGCTACGCTAGCTTAGCATAGCTACAGATTCACTCACCAAGGTGCTGCAGACAGAGTAACGAACGCAGGGCCCACAGGTGGGTCCCTCAGGGAAACCGGTTTAGCTCCTCTGGGGGGGGGGTTCACACTCCCAAAATGGCACAGCATTTGAATAAAAGTCAGGAGCATTTCTATGAAATGAAACGTCAATATTCCTTTTATTTTTTGAAAGCTAAAGACAGTTATTTCTTGCCCCTCTGGTTTGACATGATTATTTCATTTTGAACCTTTTGGATTTCCATATTTGCGAAGCACGGATTCGAAGCGCTGCAAAGTGCTCCAGGAGGCTACAGCGAATAGACGGGCTGGTTGTTGTGTGCTAACGGTGTGGCGGCGGCGGGGGGGCTGGGAGGCTGGGAGTACACACACACACACACACACGGAGAGAGAGGGAGGGAGGGAGGGAGAAGGCAGCCGCTACAGGGAAGATGGAGGACGGTGTGGCAGCGGCGGAGCGGACCTCCAGCCTGCAGCAACAGCACTGCTAAAAGCAGGTGAGTTCGGCGCCGCTGGCGCTCACTGCCAGCCCACACTTCCACCAGCACCGCGCGGGGCTCCGGCTCTGCGGCGGCGGGGAGCGTGTGCTGTCGCCGCTCGGTAGCTGGACTGTTTGAGGAGGGGTTACAGGAAGAGATAACGGCGCGTTTCAGAGGAAATACCATACCGGGACTCGGGTGGAAATAAACGCAGCACTGGCTGAACGAGGCTTTGTGCCGGGCTGAAGCCCGGGATGACATGAATGAAACGGCCCGTATGGGCCCTGTTGTTGGCAGGTGCAGAGTGCCAGCGGGGCTGAGCGCGATCCAGTCTACACTCTGGCCTGGCTGGGTCTTTTATTGATGCTTCCTGGGTTATGTTGGTGCCAAACCAGGACTCCAGCTTGGCTTCCATCACCTCATGTGATGCAGAGCCGAAACCAGACCCATGTTGTGCAGCGGCAGCCTGCCTGCGTGGCCTGCCGCCGCTGCTGCCAGAGATGCTGCGGGCTGGTTACCGCTCCTGCAGTCTGTCTGGCTTGCAGCACCTCCAGCCAACAGGGAAAGCCAGGTTCACCATGTCCTGACAGAAACCATAGCCTACTGGAAAACAGGGGGGGTTAACAGTGTTATTGATCACTAAAATGAAGAAACAAAGGTGTTCTGGTGAAATGTCAGAAATGCTCCTTTTGCTGTGAGCGGCTGCAGGGGCCAGGCTGAGGCCCAGCAGGGGAACTGGAGCCACAGTAAACAAGCGTGCGTAGCCTGCAGGCCACGGGTGGGTCGGCCACGGGTGGACAGTGGGTCGGTGGCAGTGTTGGGGAGCAGCACAGCATTTTTTCCCCCCCAGGTACGTTTACGTGCTGTAATGTGCTGCAGCTGACGAGATACGTAGCCTGCGAGCGGACGTTAGAGGTGCAATGTTGGTCTGGCGGCTCATTCAAAAAGCGAATGTGCAGGAAGACGTGTGTTCGTGACTTTAGCAGGGACGCTGATGCGGGTTGCTGTTCACAGGCTGTGCCGCTGGCCGCTGGAAATGGACAGGTCCTCCTTCTAGCTTGTTTTTCAGTACATTGTCTCTCGACTAGACTACAACCTGTGTCCCTGCGCTCAAACACCGTTTCCAGTCTGGGATCGCTCGGGTCAGTATTTATTTATGACCTCAGACAGAAAACACAGACCCAGATTTATAGAGCAGGAAAAAAAGCATTTCATTTAGGCAAGGACTGTGGTTGGTTGTGGTAGCGGCCTAAGACTAAGTCCTGGTCCTGGACCAGCGCAGCCTGCAGCCTAGCAGTTGGACAGTCAGGCTGCGTCCGAGGTTGGTCGCTAGCTCAGCACTGTTGGGTCTTTGTCACGGCAGGAGCAGCACAGGTGGGAATAATGGCAGGAAGGGGTCCTGGTGCTGTGCGCGCTGCCGCACTGTCCGGGCCTACTGGGCCGTCACTAACGTCAGCAGTGACGTCTCTGCCTTTCCCATCTTGGCAAGTCCAAATGTCTGCCGTGGAAAAGGGGCTAATCAGAACACTGGGCCTGCGTCCGGGATCACTTTGCCATTCTGTAGCGCTGTCTGTATGTAAAGGGAGAATTGTCAGACCCTTTCTACTGAACTCAAAATGTCCCAGAATGCATCATGAAACGTAGCGTACAACCGTCACTAAGCACGCGGTCTACCATCGTGCATTGCGCTGAAAGAAAACCGTCGCCGTCGACCTGGCACGTTTTAATTGTGCGACAGCAGCGACGTAATTAACGGCGGGCCGCAGGTTTTCCGATGAGCTCACTATTGTCTTCTACATAGACCTCCCTAGATTGTGAGTAGGTGAGTGATTTGGGACACAGCCCAGGACTCCAGAGCCTGTGACCTGCCCCTGCAGCTTATGAGCTATACACGTTAACTACACACTGGCTAAAGTGCAACAAGTTCCCTAGTAAGTAAGCAAAAGGAAAACCTGATGATAAAAGATGTAATGATGAGCTACACACTGAAATGAAAGCATGTCACTAGTTGTTCTGGTCTTCCATTACTGGTGGTCAGATGGGGAAGAAGTTAAGGCGGGGCCAGCAACCACAAGTAGTGGCTCTCTCTCTACAGGTGGCATTGTTTTTGGAGGAGCTCTCCTAGTACAAACGTTGGCGACCCTTTACACAACGTCCACTATTTAGGTGACCTTGATTTGAACAGAAATACATTTGTTCAATAATGCTGGAAAGGCAGTGGCGTTTGTGTGTTGGTCATAAAACAGGACTATGAAATCGGTTCAAAAATAGCTCCTGCTTATATTTAGATCCAATGTATTGTCTTCCCCTGTGGACAGACTGTGTTGCCAGAGGCGGTCTGTGGAGGACGCTAAGCCTTATGACAGATGCTGGATATTTACGGATCCATCTGCTGATTAGTTTCTCCAATAATCGATCGATTGGTTGGTTGTGGAAACTGGGAGAAACGGCGTGACAGTGACCCGGAGCCCAACCTCAACCTTATGAACACCACATTCAAAGGGTTAACATCGCTCAGAGGGAAAGCAGCACATCTTCACATCGGAGAAGCTGCAGCCAGGAAATGATTTGACATGAAAAATGACTTAAACCATCAAAATAGGCAGTTCTTTTCCTGCCAATCGACTAATTGATTCAGCGTTTCAGCTGCCCTTGTATAGAGTTTAATTTAGAATAAATCATATTTTATAAGATCTCCATATGTTTTCTGCAAAGATTTTACTTTGTAAAGTAACTAGTCCCTATTAAGCCCACCAAATCCACTTTCCAGACATTCTTAATATATACTGCCCCTATTTCAGTGACAACATTTGAGTTAAAATTAAAGTCTAATCTTTCATTTAAAGTGTCAATAATTCATTTACACCAATTTCTAATGTTTTTATTGTTTAATCTGTCAGAAGTCTAGCATGGGCTTAGTGAGTACCTAACCTTTTGCATTATTCAAAAATGTGTTTGTAAATGTCTTGTATTTTACTAGTTCTGTTTTACAATGTCAGTAGGATATTGATATATTATTTATTGAAACCTATTGTTGGAAAGGGTATTTATTATTTCAAACTGAAGCATTCAAGTAGAAACGACACAAATCACTGCTCTGCAGAATACAAGCACATATGACAATTCAAGGATCTCAAAAACCTTGGTAAACACATGTCTCCCTTTTGTAAAGTGTTCTATAGTCAAAGACACAAGAATCAGCCCATAGTATTCTCAGTGAAATGACTCCCTTCAAGTTCTGTTCAATATATATGTATCTGTAAACAAATGATTCTACTGGGACCAAAGTTTGAAGACTAATATATATATATATATATATATATACACACATACAACAAGTTTGCCATCGTGGCTGTATATGTTATAGTTTTGATGCTATGAATCTATTCTGGACTTAGGACATCTACTTCCTGTCTGTCCGTCCTGGGAGAGGGATCCCTCCTCTGTTGCTCTTCCTGAGCTTTCTATCATTTTTTCCCCTGTTAAAAGGGTTTTTTTGGGTAGTTTTTCCTTGTTCGAGTCGAGGCTCTAAGGACAGAGGGGGTCATATGTTGTTGGTGACTCGGTGATCAGTTTGTGTTGAGGAAGCTTCAGCTGCTCTTGTACAGCAGCAAGAGCTTGTTTCTTTTTCCAGCTGCTGGAAAAAGCAGCGACCATGTTCTTGCAGACTCCAATGGCTCTGTCTGTTCTAGGGTCCCGCGTGCTCCTCTCTGGAAAACATTTACAATAAAACAGAAGATAGCCGTAAAACATTTGGAGTCCATTGAACCTTGTGAAAAGTGTATATTACCATTTTATATCAGAATTATTATTTCTTTGCTTCTTATTCTTATTTGTATTTTTAATCAGTCCAAGAAATACAAGATCTGTTTTATGTACATTTCATTTCATAGAAGCACCAAAATTGCTTACCAATGGCAATGTGAAGCCTGTGGCCAAAACGAGGAAGCCGCTGCCACTTGGTAATCCGTAGTGCGCTGACAACGTTAGCCCCGCTGTCTGCTGTCATGCAAAGCATGTGATCTTCGGCCAGCGACCACGAGGCCAGCGCATCTTTTAGGCCTTGAGCAATTATGTTGCCTGTGTGGTCATCTGGAAAGTAAGATGTCTGCAGACAGTAGCTTTGGAGTTGCCACATTAGGGAGAGGTATGGCTCTGACGTTCTGCTTCTCCACAAGTCGGTCGTTGTGGCAAAATGTAAAACCTTCTGCACTTCATGCGCAAGAGTTTGGCGACATGATTCATACAATTTCGGCAGCGCTGTTTCACTGAAGTACTTTCGTCCAGGCAGTGTGCATCTTGGGTCTAACGTCTTTGAAAGCTGTTTAAAACCATCTCTCTCAACCGCTTGAATTGGCACCATGTCTCTGGCACTGGAAGTGGAGACAGCGTTTGTTATATCTTGCCATCTGTCGCTTTTTCCGTCGTAAGGAACGTTCTTGGTAAAAGTTTGTTGCGTGTGTTTTTTGGATTTTACCCTGTCAGCTGCGCAGGGCGCGTCGTGTTCGGCTGACTCGCGAAGCTTTTCATAATCCTCGTATTCAGTGCGGTGGCTAGTTCGAAGATGATCAAAGAGCTGCTTTTGACTGCAACCGATTTTCGGCACATTTTGCAGGTCGCCGTCTTTTGACTAACATCTGTCCTTTCAAAACCAAACCACCGCCATGCTAGTGAGGACGACCCACGTCCAGAAGCTCAGGTATCATCAGCCCGTAGCTTTCACAAAATAACAAGAAATATGTCCACGCTTCTACTTTCTCTTTAAACATAGGCCTATGCTCTTTGAGGTGACATCACATATATAATACATGAATAAATATGTGTGAATTATGGAGCTGACTCATCAGGTGAGGTCAAAATTAGGGAGGGAAGTCAAAGGGGAGAAAATCCCAAATGAAACAGTCAAGTGGGCTTAATGCAGGTGGGGGTGAGGGGGGGTTAAAGGGAACATCGGTCAATTTATGGTTAAAAGACACACAAGACAGATATATGAAATAAATCTATATATTGGTGCACTAACATAGCATGATATTTAATTTGATCATGCACAATTCCACTTTCCGTTCTCCCATCAGCTGTTTGCTAACGATAACGACCGCAGCAGCGGCCGTTGATTAGGGGTGTAGCTGGTGGCCCGCAATCCCAGATCCAGGGTCTGCAGCTCCAGAGGCTCCAATACCTGCGGAAAGCGACGGAAAGAGAAAAGAGAGGGACGAGAAAGCACAAAACTACGGGAGAGGGAAGAAGTCGAGTTAGTAACATGCATACGGATGGAGAGGAAGAGGAGGAGAGAGGTGCATCCTGGGAAGTCCCCCATTAGTCTAGGCCTATAGCAGCATAACTAAGGGATGGTTCAGGACTCTCCTGAGCCAGCCCTAACTATAAGCTTTATCACAGAGAAAAGTCTTTAGCCTACTCTTAAATGTGGAGATGGTGTCTGCCTCCCGAACCCGAACTGGGATCTGATTCCACAGGAGAGGAGCTTGATAGCTAAAGGCTCTGGCTCCCATTCTACTTTTGGAGACTCTAGGAACCACAAGTAACCCTGCATTCTGAGAGCGCAGTGTTCTAGTGGGGTGATAAGGTACTATGAGCTCTGTAAGATACGACGGTGCCTGACCATTAAGTGCTTTATAGGTGAGGAGAAGGATTTTAAACTCTATTCTGGATTGGTTGATGGTTTAGATGAAGAAATCGTTAAAGTAAATTGAAGAAGGTTGACAGGAGAAAAACAGTCTAAATATAAATGAGGTTTTACAGCGGTTTCTAATATTTCTGTGTTTGAAGATAAACCGGCACCACCCGAGGGCACGACGTCATACATTTTGTCTCTAACTGTAGCCCACCTATACCCAGTGTATTAAGGTAAGGGCCCCTGAGTTCTTTAAACTACAAGAAGTATCTCAAATTAACACATCTAATTCATTACTGTTTACCTTCTTAAGTCCAACAGCCAAACATTCAATTATGCACCACACTCATTCACATTCAACAAATTAGCAATAAACACAATGACCAAGCATAAATAACCTGAAGTAAATTGGGTATTTAGTGGGTTAATAGACTTCAGGGAAAAAGAACAAATAGTTAACATCTTGGAATAGATCACAGTTCCATCACAAATAACTGCGGTGCCAAAGTGGCGGGCCCACTCCCCATGCACGCTCAGACTCACGCCAGCCGGCTTACTGTACTAACATTGTAACATTACATATAAACTCTACCGCTGCGGGCCCGAGCGAGGCTTGGGGGCGGCGAGGCCCAAAACGTAGCGGCCGCTTCACTCCGAGAGCAAAAGAACTATAAACCCTACCTCATGTCATCAGAGGCTCAGCGTGCAGTGAGCGCGGTCACGGCCATATGAAGAGGGAAAAGTCCGTGCGTCTCAAGATGGCGGTCTTTCGCGGGCCCACTGGGGCACAGTTGAATTCCAGGCGCGGCTCAATGCGGGAAAGTGTGAGCCACGGTTTCTACCAAACAGTCTCTAAAAGTGTCCAAACGACATATCTTCATTCCAGGCCGGAATGACGATAAACAATGTCTTTCAGTAAGCTGGGTTAGCTGTACTTCGACGCACTCGCTTAACAAGCGAATGCTAACTTACTGTGCTAATACAATAGCACTTGCCGCCGGTACTTCTCCGCTGGACTTGCCGGGCTGATGATAGTCCACCATTACTCCGACCACAAGTAGTACAAACGTCGGTTGATGGGTCATTGTACAAACGATCCCACACCGTAGCTAATGAATGGACAGACGGCCGCACATGTTCGCCGTTTCTCCTCCGGTTGCACCTGCATTCAACTCATCCAAAGGTTGACCCGCGAAGTAATACACATACACAGCACTTCCTTTGACTCTTCAAAATAAAATAAAATTGCATTTTACATTGTACATATTCTTAACTTTTATCCTGTTACTTTTAAACGCTTTTAAGCATATCAATAAATGAAATATAATTTAACCATAATTATGTAACTTTAACTTATTTAAGCTTTTTAACCCTTTTTAAAACTGTAACTACTATTATGAACTGTACCTTCTACTAGAAATGTATACACATTTTTACCCAGGTTACATAATAGTCAAAATTTTTTATCATTAAAGAAGCTCACGAAGTCGTTACTGCTGAGGGCTACAGGAATACATGGCTCAATGGAGCTGTGGCTCTCTGTCAGCCTGGCTACAGTGCTGAAAAGAAACCTGGGGTTGTTCTCATTTTCCTCTATTAGTGATGAGTAGTACGCTGCTCTGGCATTACGGAGGGCCTTCCTATATATTTTAAGACTATCTCGCCAGGTTAAACAAGATTCTCTCAGATTGTTGGAGCGCCATTTCCGTTCAAGTTTTCGTGATGTTTGCGGGTTTCAGCGCTATACCATGGAGCTACCCTTTTTTGTTTTATTATCTTCTTTTTAAGAGGAGCAACAGAATCAAGTGTCGTTCGCAGTGAACCTGCAGCACTATCAACAAGATGATCAATTTGGGACGGACTGAAATTTGCATAAGAGTCCTCTGTTATGTTAAGACATAGCATTGAGTTAAATTCAGATGGAATTTCTTCCTTAAATTTAGCTACAGCACTATCAGATAGACATCTACTGTAGTAGTATTTGACTACTGGTGTGTACTCCAGTAATAGGAGTTCAAAAGTTATTAAATAATGGTCTGATAGTGAAGGATTCTGTGGAAAGACTGTTAGATGTTCAAGTTCAATGCCGCACAAGGTGGAGGGTGTGGCCAAAACAGTGAGTGGGTTTATGTACACACTGACAGAAGCCAATCGAGTCTAATAATGAGATAAACGCAGTACTAAGGCTATCATTTTCAACACCCACATGAATACTCCACTCTTACAGGGGTGCCGCAGGGCTCGGTGCTTGGTCCCCTACTCTTCTCCATCTACATGACATCTCTCGGCTCGGTCATTCAGAAGCATGGCTTTTCTTATCACTGCTATGCGGATGACACGCAGCTCCACTTGTCGTTTCAACCTGACGATTCAACTGTCTATGCTCGCATCTCGGCGTGCCTGAGTGACATCGCGCTTTGGACAAAGGACCATCACCTGCAGCTGAACCTGGACAAAACGGAACTACTTGTGATACCGGCCAACCCAAAGATTCACCACAACCTCTCCATTCAACTAGGCTCATTGACCGTTACTCCGTCCAGCACGGCCAGAAATCTGGGGGTGGTAATTGATGATCAGCTAAACTTCAAAACCCATGTCGCCAGCACCACCCGGTCCTGCAGATTCATCCTCCACAACATCAGGAAAATCAGACCTTTCCTATCGGAGCAGTCCACACAAGTCCTAGTCTTGTCCTGTCCAAACTGGACTATTGCAACGCACTGCTGGCTGGACTCACTGCTTGCACAACCAAACCTCTGCAGATGATCCAGAACGTGGCGGCAATGAACCGAAGAGAGCGCACGTAACTCCTCTTTTCATTAGGTTACACTGGCTTCCTGTTGTCGCCCGCATCAAGTACAAAGTAATGCTCTTGGCCTACAAGACCACCACTGGTTCTGCACCAACATATCTTCGCTTGTTCATACAGACCTACGCTCCTGCCAGGTCCCTGCGCTCTGCAAACGAACGACGTCTGGTGGTACCATGCCAAAAAGGAATAAAATCACTCTCGTGCACCTTCTCTGGATCTGTTCCACATTGGTGGAATGATCTGCCTGCTTCTACAAGATCAGCAGATTCTGTAGCCACCTTTAAAAAGCACTTGAAAATGCATCTCTTCCGCCAACACCTAACTGACAATCACTAACTCTTCTTCCTTTCTACCTCTTTTAAAAAAAAAAAAAAAAACCCCAAAAAAACCTTCCTATCCTTAGCTTTGTATCCTGTGCTGGGCTTTAATCAGACTAGTTTTTTGATACACTTGTGCTTTTTGTTACCTTGTGTTGTTATATTGCTTCCATTGTCTTCCTCATATGTAAGTCGCTTTGGATAAAAGCGTCTGCTGAATGACTACATGTAAATGTAAATGTAAAATCACCTACAATAATTGCTTTATCTGTTTTAAGGACTAAACCTGATAGAAATTCTGAGACTTCAGATAAAAACTCAGAATAAGGACCAGGAGCGCGTCACACTATAACAAATAGGATTGGCTGTCGTGTTTTCCAGGTTGGGTGTGAAAGACTTAGAACAAGGCTTTCGAATGAGTTCTAATTTAGTTTAGGTTTAGGGTTGATTAATAGGCTTGAGTCGAAGATGGCTGCAACTCCACCTCCTCGGCCGGTGCCTCGAGGAATGTGAGTATTAATATGACTGGGCGGAGTGGATTCATTTAGGCTAACATATTCTTCATGACCCAGCCAGGTTTCAGTGAGACAAAATAAATCAATATGATAATCTGATATCAGATCATTTACTAGTACAGCTTTAGATGACAGAGATCTGATGTTTAGGAGTCCACATTTAATTCTCTTACTGTGAGGAGCTATTTCTGCTGTGGTAATTTTTATTAAATTATTATGTATAACTCCTCTTCTGTTAACTTTTGATTTTATTCATTTCCGTGGTCGGGGGGCCGACACCTTCATTGTGGAGTTATGGGGGGGTAACCACTCTGTAGGACTGCAGCTCTGCCTCCTGGTCTCAGCTCTGGGTTGTCCTGGTTTAGGTCCACTAATAAACTCGGCCAGATGTCTAGATATGAGAGCTGTTCATGTTCGTTAACTCAATATCGACAAATCTGATTGGCTTACAATAAAAACTGTAATTTACGTAATAAGCAGTTTCATTGGAAGAAGAGGCAAATTAAGATGTATTTTCTTTATTATTTGAGAAGTGGCAGGTGGGCTTATATGGTACTTGGACTTAAGAGGGACGGTTAACCAAATTAAAATTGTCAAGTCATTGTAGTGCAGTAAAAAGTACAATATTTCCCTCTGAGATGTAGAAGTAGAAAGTGGCATTAGAGAAAAGACTCAAGTACAGTACAAGTATTTAAGTACAGTACTTGATTAAATGTACTAGTTACATTCAACCTCTCGCCAACTTGTTCATCAACATGAGGTGACTATGAGTGGAAATCTCCCTTTATATGGCAGTAAAGCGAGAACATTGGGAAATGCTTGAAAGCCTTGTTTTGGTTCAGGTCAACATCTGTCATGTTTGACATTGACCAGGAACGTCTCTGAGTCTTTATCTTCTACCTGTACAGTTTTCTCGTATAGGGAGCCCTTGCTGTTCAGTGTGATCCAAAAACTGAACTGAAACAAGCCCATGCACAACGGTGTGTGAGGAAGTTGTCAGGCTGTACATTAGTGCACTGGCCATTCCTTCCAATATGATGTCTTCATGCAGACCAGTGACAAGACCAATCGAGAACACACCACCAGTGAGGTACATTTTTTTAGGTGGTACAAATTGTCACACAACCTCGTCCCGCTGCTCCTGACAAATGTGAGGTGATGGATGAATGAAGAGCAGTGGATCCAGAAATGCCCAGGGCTCCAGGAGCTGCTACCCCTGTCATATCACACGGTCTACCTCACACAGTGTCTCAGAATGACTAATGTTAGTCAAGGAGCGTGGTGTTTGCTGCGTGGTGAATCTCTGCTTCTATTTAAAGCTGCTCAGCACGTAAGCAAACCGATAGCTTGTATTCCTCACACAAGTCACCCTGAATCTGCCAAACTGTTATCCCAAAATCTTTTAATTGCATGTTTGAGTCCTTAGTACCTTAGCAGAAGGTCTGAGCCCTGCCGCGTTAAAAGCATCCCAGGTCTGCTCAGTTTAAACTGCGTTGAGATGTTATGCTACTGGTAGTTTTTTGTATTGTTACAATCTTCACTGGATTTCCACAGTAAAATGTCCTTGTAACTGTTGAAAAGGCAAATGTTTTCTGCTGGAGTAAATGGAGCTGTGCAGTTTGACCATGGATGGATTAAGGAGAACTGGATACTGTGTTCAAAGATGGTGGCCCATTCCTTCCTCTGAAAGTTGCTCACTGAAAAGGCCTCGGCGGGCTTCCTCAAGCTTCCTGTACGGCGTGCACAGTAGAGTCCTCCTCCAGCCGAGCCGGTTGAGAGCATGCGTGTCCGAGGCTTCCTGGTGGCTGTCTGCACACACGGGTGGGATAAATTGATTTCATCATACAGCTCTTCTAGACTTTGCAAATGTTATTGAACCGAATGGATCAAATTCTAAAAAAATACAAATACAAATACAAATACAACATGTCATACTGAGGGGCTCGCATTCACAAAAATATATTCACCATTTTACAGTCACTCCGTCTCCAATGATTGTGTATGGGGAAAAATGCTTTTTGGGCCAGTGTGCATCACGTGATGAATGTGGGAGTTGCAATACCCTGTGCGGCCGCTACGCCAACATCACTCCACAGCCCAGCTCCGTCGGTAGAGACCCCCAACTGTGACGCAGTCACGGAGGTCAAAATCAGCTGGCTGGTTATGCATTTCTTATTTTCTTTCACATCAACTATTATACATTATGGATTTAAATGAATAGTACCTAATGTAAAATATCATATAGAAGCATATTATGCATACAGTAGTCATTCCCCTAAGGTTATCAGTTTGAAATAGATTTTGAGTGTCTCTCCTTTGAAAGTTCCTTTAATAAACATTTTTGAACTAAATGGTCTCTTTTGTTATTTCAATTCCAAATTAACAGACATCACTAGACATCTGGCCTTTTACAGTCTTTACAACATATCCACATTAGCTTTTACCACAATTCAAATGCACAAAAATTGCCTTATGTGCTTTACTAGAGCTAGATCAGCAGCCATGCAAGCTGCACTTTCTTCGCTTGTAGGCTAAACATCTCATTACAACAACCATATTTACTTTACATCACACGAAACGTTATATCCTGACTGGTTTGGCTTTACCACTGTTGCCATCTCTGCCCCCCCCCGCAATTCTAATCCAATCCGCATATTTTTTGTCATATTAGGTGAGTACCTCCCCACGGGCCGCTAGCTGTCCGCTCAGTGTGTGCTCTGAACAAAGCTCCGGTGTTTGTACTCAGCCCTGCTCTGTGAATGGGGAAACCAACACGACACTGTTCCAGCCGCGATGTGTGTGTCGGTAACGTTAATGAGCCTGCTGTTGTAGTTGGAATATATATAATGATGTATTGCTACTTACTGTATGGGTTTTGTCAGTTCCTAGAGCTCATGGCCTCTATATTTCAAAAACAACAGGAAAAATCTTCCCCAATTTAGGACTGATGAGGGCATATGTAGAACAATCATTGTCCCTTTTCTTCCGAGATCGCCAGTGTTGCAGTTTGCTACTTTGTTGGATACTTTCTATGTCCCTCTACTTGTCAGCAACAAGCAGCTCCACTGCTGACCACTAGCTTTAGGTTCAGTCTGTTTTTTCTCAGGCCCTTTGTGTCTGTATCAGTGGACAGTAGCTGTGGCAGCCGGCAGTCAGTTGCTTGCTCAGACAGAAGGAGGATAAAATAAGTGGACATCTTGGCAGACATGGCAAAGGAGCCCTTTGTTCAGGAGGGCTCTGCTGCTCTGTGTATCAGCGAGCAGAGACTGGATTTCGCCTGAAAGGCCATCCAATCCTCTAGCCTCCTCAGTGGGAATGCACTAACGTTAGACATATACATGAGGAAACGATGAGAGGCTGAATACATTTGGTAATCTAAATTAGCTGTTGACAAGCTGGTCATTTTGTCCGCTAACTGATTAGATTAACATTACAGATAAGTGAAACCCTTTGGGCCATAATATATTGAGAACAAAATTCTAGTGGAACAAGATTTTTAATTGGGAAAAGGACTTCAGGTGTCCATACAGCCCCTTGCATTTCTGTCAGCCTGTCTGCTGTACTGTTGGGATAATTGCTATCACAATCACTGTTCAGCCACCCACAGCTCCTGACTGCAGTCAGACAGTTCTAAAGGCACACTTGACTTGTGTGAAACAATTGAAAAATGCTGTGGGGAGAATCAGACGCCTCCCCCCTATTCTGCCTTTTGACTGTTTTATGGCATCATTCACTCAGATAACACGCCTAGCTTCTAACCGAGCGTCTACCCTGCTTCCTCTGATTCAGCAACCGCCCGAACAGCCCGTTTGCATCAGTTACCAACACCAGCCCCACTCGTTAACGGCAGCTCCCCTCTAAATAATCTGGGCTAGGATGGATTTTAGGGGCTTGGATGTCAGCCCCAAGGGACTGTTAATTTATTTGGCTAGAGTAACCTGTAAGAACCCTTTACAATGTTACACACACAACAACTAACTTTTACCACCATCGATGAACTCATAAATCATTGTCACCCAACTACTTTAACTATAGTGTGATTATTTATTGCAATAAGCTTTAGCAAGGGCAGTAGTGAACAACTCAATTCGCATTTCACTCTTCAATTAAATCATTCAAATAAAACATTCAGTAACTACACAGCTGAGTGTTAATTTCAACATGTCTCTGTTTCTGGAAGATGGAGAGAGCAGAGTCTGGAGCGACCCCCCTCTTCCTGTTGTCAGACCAAGTCTCTGAAGAACATTCCACAGCTCCTTCCAAAGCTCCTCAAATGTTCTTAGTTTCTTTTCCATGAATCACAGTGTGAGAAAAGGAACTACAGTCCGAATTTGTGATTCTCTGTCACTGGGGTAAATGTTTAATCCTTTTGGGTGCTCCATTCTTCTGACAGTGACAAAGTCCTAGAAGTCCCTTTTAGTTGATCTTACTGCTCTCAGTCTCCTTCTTCTAGTGTGTTCTGATGAAAATGATAACCTCGTTTCTCTCTCTGTTTCCGTATTTTATATATCTCTATGTTACACACACTTTTGACATCTCATAGCACATCCACATTTCTGGCAGTTGGCGACCCTCTCTGGTTTTGACTGCGTCCAGCATTCTAACTCATAACATTCACGTGGTCTTATGAGGGCTACGTTCCTTTAACTGGGCTTCAGTTTGTTAGACATGTAGTCTTCTCAGCTCTAGCAAAACATTTATGGGCGGCTGTGGCTTGGTGGCTGAGCGTGTCGTCCACCAATAAGTTCGGCAGTACTATCCCGGCTTCCCCCAGCCCACGTGTCGAAGTGTCCTTGAGCGAGATGCTGAACCCCGAATTGCTCCCGAGGCTGTTCCTTCAGTGTGTGAATGAGTTAGTTACTGTACTGATGGGCAGTCAGCTCCTGCCATCAGTGTATGAATGTGTGTGTCTGGGTGAATGTGATATGGTAAATGGACTGTACTTGTATAGCGCTTTTCTAGTCTTTCTGACTACTCAAAGCGCTTTTACACTACATCACATTCACCCCATTCACACACATTCACACGCTGATGGCAGGAGCTAACTGCCCATCAGTACAACTTAAACTAATCATTCACACTCACTCAGACACCGAAGGCGCAGCTTCGGGAGCAGTTCAGGGTTCAGTATCTTGCTCAAGGATACTTCGACACATGGCCGGGGAAAGCCGGGATCGAACCGCCAACCTTCCGATTGGTGGAGGACCGCTCTGCCACCGAGCCACAGCCGCCCCTTGTAGTGGCTTGTAGATATGGCCCCTTGTAGATATGTAGTGTGAAAGCGCTTTGAGTAGACTAGAAAGGCGCTATACAAGTACAGTCCATTCACCATTTATCTAGTTAGTAAAACATTCTTACAATTAAAGTTGATTGTTTTCACTTCTAGTTTATAAGGCAGCTTACAATTTTAACATAACTCTCGTGTCATTCCATGAACCACAGGATTTAAATGTCATTTACTCCTCATTACTCCCAGTTTAAGCAAAACAGGGGTACCAGCATCTCAACGCATTTGACTATATATATATATTTCTTCAGTAGCCTACTGCAGAAACAGAGCTAGCTGTAGCTAGCTAGCCCTACTCTTCTTTGTGAGGTAAAGAGCGTAAGAACTGAGGGATGACCGTGGTAGCAGATGT
>WNGW01000012.1:361316-375935 GCA_011952105.1 Coreoperca whiteheadi | reverse complement strand
ATCATCTTCCCTTATGTTTTACATCCCACACTTTCCAACATAATTATATATATATATATATACAACAATTGTGCCATCATGGCTGTATATGTTATAGTTTTGATGCTATGAATCTATTCTGTACTTACGACATCTATTGCATGTCTGTCCGTCCTGGGAGAGGGATCCCTCCTCTGTTGCTCTTCCTGAGCTTTCTATCATTTTTTCCCCTGTTAAAAGGGTTTTTTGGGTAGTTTTTCCTTATTTGAATCGAGGGTCTAAGGACAGAGGGGGTCGTATGTTACAGATTGTGAAGCCCTTTGAGGCAAATGGGATTTGTGATACTGGGCTATATAAATAAAATTGAAATTGAATTGAATAATCCCGCTCACCAGCGGAGGGTTATTCCCCTTCAGGCAGACTTACTCTTTCATGATTTTCTTTAGCTCGCACACAGAATGAAATGACCGAGACACGGTTTCTAAACTCACTTGAAGCTAACAACAACAAAAAAATGAGAATGGTACTGACTAGATAACTTGCTGTATTTTGAGCTAAACTAAGCTAGCCGGTAGCGTGACTGTTGTTAGCCAAACAGAGACTCAGAATTAATCCCACAAACACGTCGTGAGTTTTCCTGAAACCTGTAGTGAAGACTGAACACAGCTCAGCCAAAACTAAATCCAAATAACTAACGAACCTGGACTGTTTATCAGTGAACAGATTTTTCACAGTACACACTCACTGGCAGACTGACTGGCAGCGGAGAGGAGAGCCTGCAGGAGCCGAGAGAAGCTGGCCCCTAAACCTACCCTCTTGGACGAACCAATCAGCTGCCTGGAACGACCTATACACAATCAATCGTCAATCAAACTAACCTGCAGCCCATCACACACACTCACACACAGCAGAAAGAGAGAGACACGCACAGGGAATAATCTCACGCAAAACGCACGGAATATTTCTACGACCCCGGGGGGTCGTAACCGTGGAGAAAATTAAGGGAATTGGTATGTACCCATTATGTGTATTCTTGAGGTATAACAAACATCTTGAGTACATTTCCTTCCTCATAAAACATTTGCGAAGCTGATTTTTCTAAAGCGAGAAGCCTTTGTTTAAGGTCTTTTTCTTCCCTGACTTTGTTGGAGTGTTACCGCCAGCCGTGGATCAGTGGAATGGTGTGAAACCATTGGCAGGAATTTGCACTGCGCCACGTGCATGTTTGTGCGTGTGCGTGCATCCTTGTGTGCGCGTGGACAAACAAAACTGAAATGCACTTCATCTAAAGTGCTTCTAGTGGTCAGAAACTGCACAAGGTTATTGTCAAGGGACTATTAAATGAAAGTGGTGAGGACTGACCTCCACGTAGCTAAGAATGACGGATGCACCGAAATGAAAATTCTTGGCCGAAGCCGAACGCGTTTTTTCCGCATTTGTTCCATTTATTTGACCAATTTATTCATCTGTGACTCAGCTATAGATGGGGCGGGTGTGCTGGGACTGGGAGGAGCTGCGTTCCTTTTTGATGCCGCCGCCGCCGTGTCTTTCTCGTCCTCTGCTCTTGATTTTAAATGAGAAATGAAACTTGTGGTGCTGTACGTTTTTGCAGATGCACCCTCTCTGGAAAATTCAGCAGAACGGTGTCTGCAAATGGCCGTTTCTGCCTCTTTCTCTAACACTTTAAATTGGCCTGTCTGCTGCCTTTGACACAGTTAATCACCACGTCCTCCTGTCCACTCTCAGTGCTATGGGTGTGTCTGGAATCGCGTTGCGATGGTTCAAATCGTACCTCTCGGTTCGGTCATTCAGAGTATCCTGGAGAGACGAGGTCTCTGAGTCCCAACCTCTCAATACAGGGGTGCCGCAGGGCTCGGTGCTTGGTCCCCTACTCTTCTCCATCTACATGACATCCCTCGGCTCGGTCATTCAGAAGCATGGCTTTTCCTATCACTGCTATGCGGATGACACGCAGCGCCACTTGTCATTTCAACCTGACGATTCAACTGTTTCTGCTCGCATCTCGGCATGCCTGAGTGACATCGCGCTTTGGACGAAGGACCATCACCTGCAGCTGAACCTAACTTCTTCTTCCTTTCTACCTCTGCTCAAAAAAAAACAAAAAAAAACCCTTCCTATCCTGAGCTTTGCATCCTGTGCTGGGCTTTAATCAGACTAGTTTTTGATGCACTTGTGCTTTTTGTTACCTTGTGTTATATTGCTTCCATTGTCTTCCTCATATGTAAGTCGCTTTGGATAAAAGCGTCTGCTAAATGACTAAATGTAAATGTAAATGTATATAAATCCAGTACAGACCTCGACTCACCTCAGCCCTGTGTCACACAACAAACTCACTGTACACTACCTGCCCAGCACCAACCAGGCACAGTTAAGAGACACAGTGGAGCATTTAGCAGCTAAAGAGCCAGATATATTTCCCTCAGGAGCTGGTGGAATCCAAAACAGTGAATATTGGTCTTATGTCTGCAGCTTGTTCCACTGAACCCAAAAAGTCAGTGTATGTCATTTTGCTGTACATTAAAATGACTTTAAACGAAGCACTGGTGGGAGATGGTAGCTTCTGTGTAATAATTATGAATCTGGGCTGGAAAATGCCAGACAACCTTTTTTTATGGTTATAACCCACTGTCTCAATGTGTCCTTGGCCCGCAGTTCCCCTGCTAAATGACCGAGCTCTCTGCATTTTGCACTGAGCACTGGGTTCGGGGTGGTGCTTGAGACTGAATAGTCTGAATAGTTTTTTTTTACCAGTGACCTTAAATTCTAATTGATTTGGATGATAAACAGCACTCTTAGCTTATTTCCTTGGTATAAGATAAAAACAAAAGTAGACAGAAAAGCAGATTGTTCGTCCTGCATCATTTTCACTCTACCACATCATGCCAGCCACATTCACTGCTGTGTTTCAGCATTTTAGCCTGTTAAATAAGCATACAATACGATGTTACAATTGACATTGTTGTGGGTTTTACGAGTCGACACATAAATTACAAAAGCCTTTGAATGTTCCACCTGTTTCCAGCTACTGATCCTGGCACTTGGTATGGAGTCTAAATTAACATTACAGTAGGGGGAAATAGGGGGCTTTGCATTCTGTCATTCTAGTTCTTTGTTTTTCGTTTTATAACTTTGCAGGCTCTCTTTATAATGGTTCTGCGTGAATATGTCCTCGGCTCGGTTACCTTTGCCCTTGTGGGGGCACAATCTGTGAAAACGTTTGTCCTGTTTGCCTTTTTCCACTTAATATTCCACTTTCCTTTTTGATGATCAGCCCCTGGAGAGAATAATAAACACTGTCTTTCAGTGGAGGGGATGAGAGAACCATGAGAGAAAGCGAAGAAAATCCTGTTTATTGTACTGAAAACTGAATCCACTCTGGATGTTTTAGATGATGAGCAGCGTTTAATGAACCACGACTGAGGTGACACCGGAGATATAATCGATGTGTTGATGTTTCCCCTGACAGCAGTGACTGAGCCCGCTATTCACTATTTCATTACTCTGCACTACAGGGGGAAATGGACTGGTTGAACTTAGTTTTTGTAAATTTTCCACACGGTTTGTCCAATAATCCTGAGGCGGGTTATTATCTCATCAGTCAGGCTGATTGTGCACATGTTGACTGCATTACGAATGAATGCAATTTGCATCTAAATACGTTTTAAATCAACAACTGCCACTGAGTGCTCTTGAGCAAGGCAGTTATATCTGTCAGTGCTATCAGTTCTAGGTAGCTGTGCATCAGGAAACTCCATAAATCAGAGTTGGGCGAGAGCAGGGGGCCAGGGGCCAGGAGCCAGGAGCCAAACCAGGCAAGAAAATGTCACAATGCTGGAAACAGGCAAACAGAAAAGACCCAACTGCAGACAGCTCTGGTGAGGAGTGGAGTTTTTATTAAGGGTTCCCAGCAGGCAGGCAAATAAACCAAGGTAGCAGGTATAATGCAGAGACTTGGACAGGCAGACAAAACCAACACACGCATGACGACGAACTGACACCGAGACCGGGGTGAACAGAAAGACGCAGGTGGAAACAATCAGGAAAACTACAACTACAGACACGTGAGGGAACAGACCAATTACCAAACTAAAACAGGAAATAACCAACCTTAACCCCAAACTGAACAGACGATTTCAAAATAAAACAAGCACGCCACAGTACAACGAACCCTAAACCCTGACAGAAAACCACCTGGTACTTAGATACTGAGTGATTCCCCGGCCTACGTCTTCTCTGAGGCTGCGTCCGGCCCTGTAGCCCTTTGAAATAGCCACGCCCCCTTCATTTGAATATAAGAAATGGAAATGTGGCATTATGAAATAGTCCCATGAAGGAAATACATGTGGCATCATCCCTCTTGAGTTCAGTATTCTGGTCTTGTATGTCCCTGCTCAGTCTTTGGGCAGCTTTAGCACTGGTGAAGTCCCCCCTTATACTAATTGACCAGGAGAGTTCTTGGAGCCCTCAACGGAAGTCGGGGGGGTTTCCAAAGCTATTTGACAAGTATCATGTCTGACACTGAGGGAGTATGGACACGGACTAAATACACAGGTGAGGGACGGAGAACTAGACACAGATGAACCTAATTAAGAAGTAAAGTACAAAACACATTAGGAGAGGTGAGGTTTCCAAACCTCCAAACCGTGACAATTTCACAAGAACGCAGCGATCGCTGTATCAGATTCTGGTGTGACCTGAAAAGCAACAATACTTGTCTCTCACATTTTTTCCACTTTCTCCCTTTCTGTCTACCATTTCCAGTCTCTTCCCAGCAGCCTTTGCCCTGACCTCATTGAGGTGCCTGCTGATGACGGACTGCTAAAACCTTTCTCTGACACCGTCGAACCAACCAGAAGCAGGCAGCCATGAACCCTCAGGAGACGGAACTTGGTCAGGAGGTGATGGAGGAGGCCGACGCCCCTCCTCGTCATCGCCACAGCAATCACAACAGCCGGTCCCATAACCACAGCAACCAGGAGAAGCGCTACAGGCGCTGTGAAGCCCCGGCTGGGGGAAGCGCTGGCGGCAGAGCCAGGGCACCACAGCAGCGCAGGCCACAGGGGGAGCAAGACATGGAGCAGCAACATGGAGCTCAGTCTTCACAGCCCCTGCAGCCCCAGCCCATTCCCCGACCGGCAGTGACACGTTACCGCAGACAGGGGGACAGCGAGGCCCGGATCCGAGCCCAGCAGCAGAGACACAGACAGAGGCAGCAGAGAGAGGCAGAGCGAGCACAACAACAGGAGAAGCAGCACCAAGCACAGATGGCCCAGGAAGATGAACGAGAAAGGGATGATTCAGTGCTGGCCCGCTCAGCGAGCACAGAGAGCGGCTTCCACACCCACACCGACCGGGCTGAGGGGGACGACGACCTGGTGATCATGCCTGTGGAGCCTGAAGGGCAGCCAGAGGCGGAGGACGAGGCGGGGAACTACGGAGTCCAGCTACGGCCAGAGGCGGAGGGGTACACTGAGAGTGCCGAGGCTGAACAGCAACATCTCCATCAACATCCTAACTATCCTCCTCAGCCCCCGCCCTTGCCACGTGACCCTCTGTCTGATATCCAGAACCCCCAGAGACACGATGAAGCAGAGGAGATGTCGAACACTGGATACTCCAACTACGTCTACACTCAGCCCCTCAGCGCCAGGCGGCGGGCTGACCTCTCGGCTGGTCAGAGCTTGGAGAGTTTAGATGCTGGGCTTGCAGACGAAGCCTATTCTGAGCCGTATGACATTTACTCACTCTCTGAGCATGTTTACGAGGAAATCTGCGACGCTCCGACATCACTTTCATATGCTGCAGACGGGGCTGAGAACACAGAGTCTCTCCAGCAGAGGAGGGCCGACTTTCAGCTGCTGGAGGGCCGGGCGGGGGGCGGAGACTACCATCAGCAGGAGGCTGTGGGCTCCCGCCTGCGCCACTATGATGAACGTTCAGATGGCGAGTCGGACAGCCCAGAGAAGGAGGCGGAGTTTGCCCCGTACCCGCGCGCCGACAGCTGCGACCAGGAGGAGGACATCAACAGCGTCGTGGTTGACGTCAAAGAAAGCCTAAGCGCTCAGAGTCCTCGTTACTCTGCAGAGGACACTATAGATGAGGAAAATGAGCTCCCGCAGGGAGAGGAAAGAGCTCAATCTGACTCCCAAACCGACTTGGACAAAAACCTCAAAGCTGCCAACCAAGGGAAGCCAGCCAGAAAGCAGGCTGCGAGTCCGTCAGAGGAGCCTGGAGCAGGGAGGAACAGTCAGGAGAAGAGGGACGCCATATCCCTTGCCATCAAGGACATCAAGGAGGCCATAGAGGAGGTGAAGACCAGAACAGTGAGATCTCCTTACACACCGGATGAGCCCAAGGAGCCCATTTGGGTAATGAGGCAGGACCTGAGCCCCACTGCTGAGTGTGACCTCCAGCCATCAATGGGGGGCGACGTGAGTACAGCTGCTCTGGCTATTTATGACCCCGTTGTTTTGGGTAACCTGGCACTTAGTCAGCTGTTGTTGCACATGAATATGTTGGTTTACTTTTTAAAGCCAGCAGAGGGCAGAATGGCCAGTTTCCCAGAACAAAAGATCAGAACGCATCATTTCAGACGCCCCACGCAGCCAGCGTCACCAGCAATAGTTCCACAACACAATTCACCCCATCTGCCTGAGAGACCTAATGCGTCAGACAGCGACAGCGCAAACACACACGCTGCGAGGAGGTGAGCTGGAAGGGTACGCTGACACAGCCACAGGATGTTTTGCCTCTAAGCGGCGATTTGTCCTAACGTATCGCCTCTGTGTGGGGCCGAGGGCGCCACGTGTCAGATCACAGGACCGTAGACCAGCAGGGAACAGCTTGTAGGCTACAGCTCACATCAACTGTAGCTTGTATGTCTGTCCACACATGAAGGGTTTCAGCTGGGTTTTTCAATCACTGACACAAAGCATCTTTTCACTCTTAGAGTCTATTTTCCTCCATTTTATATGGGTAATGGCAGGAATGTGTAGTGTACTGTGGCTGAACCCATCCTGTGTAGATACTTATGGTGGACTGAAGCGGCTCAAACATATTTAGTGTTGCACTGACCTTCGTACCTGATGAGATGAGAAAATGAACAATCTCATGTCTTTGTGTTTAGCACAGAGCTGTCAGGATGTGGCTAAGGAGCAGGGGGAAAGTCGTTCCACAGCGTAACTCAAAGTTAAACATGAGTGACGTGTTTTTGGACAGCGCCAGGGTAGCTGTTTCCGGTAACTGGCGAAGACGGCAGTGAGCGGTAAAGAAAGCCCCAGGATTGAAATGGCCCCCTCAGAAACCTCACCACGGACTGTGCTGCAGCCCTTTGTGCAGAAGAACTGCCTTGTCTCTGTATAGCAGCTACCCTCACATTATGCAGCTGTATCGGTCAAGGTGATTAATCCAAACATTGGTCACGGCCTGAATAGAAATTCCAGTCACGTGGTATTTCTCTCCTTCTCCCCCTACTGTTGTCACTCCACCCTCATGATTTATTGAGTAAGGGTGAGAGAGAGAAAGGTGAAGGGCAAGACAAGTTAAATAATTCAGCGAGGATCCAATAGCGGAATGACAGGGGCTGCTTTCCTGCTCACATCCATGTGATCAGAAAATTCCTTTTTAATTTTAATAGCACTTCATATTTCGATGAACGTGTCCACAACATACACAGTCAGGGAATCTGATGAATAAAGGCGACACGACGTCACACCGTCAGCAGAGCAGATGCAGGCCGACAGACGGACCTGTTGGTTCCATGATGAATCCTGATACCCGAGTGTCATCTGAGCTGCTGACTCCCAGTCTGCAGGCACTGGTGGGGCATTTAACCCCGCCCCGTCACGCTCAGTGCTAGTTCATCTGGGGCGCTCGGTGAGGTTCAGCTGGGCTTGTGCGTTTGCTGAAAGCCATGGAAAACTTTTGGACGTATCAAGTAGAAAAGCTTGAGGAGGCACAAGCCAAGCAGAAGCAGCAGACTGACCAGCAACGTGGAGCCGAGGTGTGGACAGTTTGAAGGCTTTCTCATGGGGTTTCCATTGGTGTGGGATATGTGTAGCGGCGGTGGAATCGATTGTCTCTGCAGTGTTTTGATGTGCGGGGAGTTCTGAAATGCCACAAAATGGTGTATTGATAAGACCAACATTTCTATCTTCAAAGCCTTGTTGTGGCTTGGTACAGAAGCCGGGGATGGGGTGTTAGCCGATAGCGTCCATCTCCATCTTTGGAAATCAAGACTTAAATGTCTGATATTTTACAGATAACAATGTGTGACTGATTGATGATGACAGGTTGAATCTTCTCATCACCTCGACATGAGAAATGGTGCTCGTGACCACAACCTTATGAGTGCGTCTGCTTACTGTACCTTCAGCTCTGTCGTTGTTAGTCTTCTCTCTTCAGAGATCCTTGTTTCTGTCACAGCTCGGAGAAATGACTAATGTTATACAGTAATGAAGCCCTTTCGGAGAAACCAGTAAGTACAGAAGCCTGTCCTCCTGAGGTAGTAAAGTATTCAGATCCTTGACTTCAGTCAAATGATTCCACACTGTAAACATGCTTTGCTAAAAGAACATGTCCAACTTTCAGCGTGCTAATTCCTATTCTATTACCGGATCATTACTACTGATGCGTTAACCTGTAAGCAGTGGTGGAGATGTTTACTCTTCGACAATCTAAATCTGGACGGTAACTAAAGCTGCCCAATAGATGGAGTGGAGTAAAAAGTACAATGTTTCCCTCTGAAATGTAGAAAGTAAAAGATTGTATGAAATGAAAATACCTCAAAACTGTATTGAAATACAATACTTGGTTAAAAGTACTTACTTACGTACCGCCACTGAGTGTTGACACGTTTAAATCCACATCACCAACAAATAATGTTTTGGTATGTCAAGATTATGCTGTAATGGCATTTTTGAAAGCACGTTGTTTTATTTTCCTAATCATTTCCTTCGAATTTGGAACGAATTCCAGAGACTTCTAACGATTTCTAACGTGAATGCATTATTATTAGACCAATTCCAGAGAGTCCGTGCGAGTCCGCGTGAAAAGTTGACCTAACCAAGATGAGCGCCCACACGCTGTCATTACTTCTGCTAAATGTGGGGAATAGTAAAGCAACAGCAGGGGAATGCATGATGAAGGTCGCTGTACCGAAACGTTGCTAACACTGTGTGGGGGCTGATTTTTGTTACTTTGTACTAATTACGGGAAAAATAGAGACCGTGTCCAATTGGTCAACTTCTTGATTTTAACTTAATTGCTAGTGTCACCCTGAGAATCTTGTAGTCAGTACAAAAGGTGGGCCATACCAAGTAATACCAGAGCCAGAAGCAGCAGTTTATGATTAAAAGCTGCTAATGTGCTGCATCATGTAGGGGAGACAAACACGAATGCATTATTATAAGCCTACTTCCCAATATATTTGGATTAGCATCAAGCATTGGGCACTTCCTGTTAAAAAGCGAAACATCTTTTAATAATAAAGAACGTTTAGTATGGGAACTTTGTGAACTAATTAGGTGATCACTGCCAACATGCAGCCAACGGCAACAGTACTGCTACTACAAACTCAGCCTCAGTGGTAGTTCAGTCCATTTGGAGGCGAGGTCTGCCCACCCCTACTCAACATGAACACAGAACGAATATGTAAAGTAGCGATCTAAAGATTCAAAGAATAAATCAGGTTTGACTGGATAAAACTGCATTAAAAACTCAACACAGCTAACTGAATTCTACCAAAAAAAGGGGGAGTCCCAGACGGGTCTCGATGTTCCCCGTAATCAGAGCCAGACTTCCAGGACAGGCTCTTTACAGCAAACGTGTGATCTCATGATAGAGTTGTGATGTTCAGCAGTGAAGCAGGGCCACTCGGGGCTCCCGCTCCCTCGCTCTAACCTGTATATTGGCATGATTTCCCCAGACAGACTGTCAACAGGCCCAGAAAGACTCGCTTCACCCAAATCTGCTGCCAACTGCAAGACAAACACCTAATCAGACTCATTAAGTAATTAAGCCTTTGACCCTCTACATTCTCATGAGCCCGATGAAGCGCTGAGCGGACCGTGTTGCTTTGTCAGTGTTGTCGTTATGTTTTTGAGTGCGTGGGTCTCTGTGACGCCAGCGCTTGAGCTTAGTTTCGTTCCGATTTTCCCACCTGCCAGTGGAAGATAGTTTCAGCTTTATGTTTCCAGGTATGGACGTATCTGCTGCATGACGACATTGTTTCTGGAAAGACAAGTTACTGTTGGATTTTTAAATGTCTTTTTACAGTGAAATTGGTCTCACTTCCATTGTACTGGAACATTTCAGAGACAGACATCTCAAAAACCTGCCAGCAGAAATACACTAGGTGCAAGTGAGGAAATGGGTTTTTTGAACCCACCTTTTGGTCTGCTAAAGTTGTTTTTTTTAAAAACCCCAAAAAACCAAGACCTTGACTGTAACCGACATACACCCTACAGTGGACGTGAGCTGTTCCCTGCTGGTCTACGGCCCTGTGATGGCCCACGTGCTGCCCCCTGTCCCACACAGAGGCCGTGTCAGCGTGCCCTCTCAGCTCACCTCGTCACTGCTTGTGTGTTTGCCTTGTTGCTGTCGGACACGTTCAGACTGTGAGCGCTCTCTCAGGCACATGGGGTGAAACTATTGCTGCTGAGGTTGGCTGTGTGGAGGGCGCTGGTCTTCCTGCCCTCTTTTGCCTTTAAATAGACTCGAAGGTGTCGTTCACACCTCCACACGGTTTGGTGCACAATTACTAACCTTTGAGCTGACTTCAGATCATTTTGACAAGTGTGAACTTAATGTAAGATGCTAAGGTCTCTTTTAGGCTTTCCAAAATGCCATCTATGTCTGTTTGAACTTCTGTGTGGATCCCCTTAATTTAATTCATATTTACCTGTTAGAACCCCACTTTATAACCCGGATCAGTTTCTTCCACAGCTTTCCCCAATAAGACCTCCATTGCAGACATGTAGCTCCTTCCTGCTTTACCCTGCTTAATGCTGTTTGGTCATCTGTGGCGCCTGCTGATAGCCTATCCACGTTGGGCTCTGTAGCTCTGGTTGACGTCTTAATTCCCAGAGGTAAAACCCCATACTGCTGCCTGCTCTAGTTAGACGATCCAAAGTATTACAGAATCAAAGTGTAAGAGGACTTGGTCTCCACAGGTCCTGTTAAAGTGGACATTGTCTCTGTACACTGATCTCCAGAGACTCCTGGGTAACTCAGGGAACTCTGTAGCCTTCCATTCAAACTGTGGTGTGGATCATGTTGGCTGAGAAGCAGTTTGGAAAAGTCTGACCCAAATAAATGTTTGCCACAAACCAGTGTGCTGCTCGGCTGGAAGACCAACACAAAGACACTGTAAGCCCCTCAGAGCTGAAGGGAGCTTCCGAGCTGGTGATAATTCTCTCTCACTAGGAGTGACCCCTTTTAATTCAATTCAATTCAATTTTATTTCTACAGCCCAACATCATAAATCACATTTGCCTCAAAGGGCTTCACAATCTGTACAACATACGCCCCCCTCTGTCCTTAGACCCTCGACTCGAACAAGGAAAAACTACCCAAAAAACCCTGTTAACGGGAAAAAATGATAGAAAGCTCAGGAAGAGCAACAGAGGAGGGATCCCTCTCCCAGGACGGACAGACAGGAAGTAGATGTCGTAAGTACAGAATAGATTCATAGCAGAAAATCATAACATATACAGCCATGATGGCAACATTGTTGTATATATATGTATTATTATGTTAGAAATGTTTAGGTGGTAAAACATAAGGGAAGATGACGGGTCCAGACGGACAACCGAGCAGCTCCAGGTGGAGCCCAACGAGCAGGACCCGAGCCACTCGTCCCCTGCACCATAGACACAGCAGCACTGCCCCAGCAGGTCGCCATAGTAACCGATCCAGATACATCTGCGGACACTGAAATACCTGCTGGAAGTGACCGTAAGAAAGAAGAGACGGATGGTTCAGGTTCACCTGAGCCAGCCCTAACTATAAGCTTTATCGCAGAGGAAAGTCACCTACTAGAGTGATGTAGAGAAGCTGATGCTGACCTTTCGACCTGCTACTGACTGACAAACTATAGCTGGCTACCTGCCTCGCTAACAGCAAACAGCTGAGCTGGGTTTTATCAGAGCTCTACTGAAAGGGGAAATGATGGTTCACTGTTTATGAACTTTCCAGCAGTGTGTTTCAGACTAGCTAGCAGCTAACCGTGATCACACCGCTCTGACTCCCCTGTGCTGAGAGTATTTTAGCAATAGTGACGGCCCACAATTCCCAGCATGCACTGCCTAGTGCTGACAGCAGTTTAAGTTAGCAGTCTTCCATCCATCTTCTTCCTCGCGGTGGCAGAAGTCTGAGCAGAGACGCCCAGACTTCCCTCTCCCCAGACTCTTCCTCCAGCTCTTCTGGGGGAATACCGAGGCGTTCCCAGGCCAGCCGAGAGACACAGTCCCTCCAGCGTGTCCTAGGTCTTCCCCGGGGCCTCCTCCCGGTTGGACATGCCCGGAACACCTCCCCAGGGAGGCGTCCAGGACAGATGCCCGAGCCCCCTCAGCTGACTCCTCTCGATGTGGAGGAGCAGCGGCTCTACTCTGAGCTCCTCACCCTGTCTCTAAGGGAGCGCCCAGCCACCTTACGGAGGAGACTCATTTCGGCCGCCTGTATCCGGGATCTCGTCCTTTCACTCATGACCCAAAGCTCATGACCACAGTGTCGACCGCATCACTGCAGAACATATACCGATCCGCTGTCTTATGTTCCAGAAGGCAAATGTTCCTTTTTGTTTTCGTATATTTGATTTGATATTTGGCGATACCAATATATGTGCGATGGGCCAGTATTGGTTCGGGCTGGAGTTCTGATTTAAGGCTGTGTTGTGCTTTCGGTCCCCGCTCCTCACTCCCTCCCTGCAGTCTCCTGGGTCAGGCTCTCCCTCTCCTCCAGGAGCAGAGTCATCCAGCAGACATCTGCTGCAGGACGACAGCTTTGAATCGTCTCCCTCCAGTAAAGAGGTGAGTTCAACATTTTACTGTTCGTTAGGTATTTTCTGCACTGGCTCACTATTGCACATCAAGTTGAAGTAATGTTTGAAAAAATCATTCTCCTCTCTTTTAATTAACAGTCCAGGAGAAGCCTTGCGTCCTTCCCCACATATGTAGAAGGTGAGTGCTTCATCCTCTCTGGTGCAGAGAGACCAACTCTGAAGCGCGACTCCCCCGGGGGGTACGGGGCAGTTGAAGGGGAGGTGTGGAGGGAGAAACTGCATGAGAGGAAAGGGCCCGGTTCATGCCAGTATTCTGAAAAGACTTATTGTAGTTCAGCCAGCGGATTTGGCCGCTCACCAACACGGTGCAGCAGTGACACGCAGCTCGTCGAGCCTATTAGTGCCTTTAAGCTCTTTCTTCCCATCAGAACAAGTAGAAATAGACAATCAAACACAAGATGTGTGCCAGGGATTGTGACACGCCACAAACACACTTGAATATTTGTCAGGCTGAGCTCCTACCAAAGGAAAGTAGGCACAGAAATTCTGCTAAACAAACAGATGACGGATGAAAACTTCAGCAAACAGTCCAAATTCACGTGATGCAGCATGCAGCAGCTGAGAGACTGGGCAGCACGAGGGCAAGAAAAGGCAAGTTCCACCTGCTGCTTCAGGTGCACTGGAGGGGGGACAGGGTAGCGGATGCTCTGTGTCCATTCTCGTGTCGAGCATCTCTGGAGCTCTCAGGTGTCCTCGGGTGCTGACCTGGAGTCAGCTGTCTCTCTGAGCCGGCAGCAGGATGAACATCTTTATTCCCCTCCCATACTGTATCTCGTGAATGAACAGGACATCGTCCACTGAGCGTTAAACAGTGTTAAATGGCAAAAATGTACCACATCTGTTATTATGGCAAAACATACAGTATACCCCCTTATGGAGCTGTAGATGTATATACAGGCCTATATACAGGCCTATAAGGACAGTAAATGAAATGGTAAAATAAAATCCGTCAGTGTTCCTTGTATCACAGGGGTGTGTATTTTATGTATCGGTGTATCATATTATTTTAATTGTATCTACTAAATGATACCAAACACTTATCTTCAGTTTCTATTGTTACTTTATCAAAAGCAGCATGTCGACCCAAAGCTTCCAATTCTTCCTTTTTGCGTTAACTAAGCACCACATATCAATGTGTGGTACATATAGTCAGTCCCTTTGTTCCTTGTTTCATGAGCTTCCAGGCCACAGCATTGGGTGTATTCTGTGTTAGGTGAGCCCTGTCCCGTCGCAAACTGGCCACTTCCACTTAACTTTCCATTCGTGTCCTCGTTGTGAACAGTGAGATCAGGTCAAACTGTCGTCATCATGCTACAGGTAGTACTATTCTAGAAGTCTGGAGTGGCAGAGAAGTATGTCAGAGTGGTGCAGGACATGTATGAGAGCTGTAAGACCGTGGTGAGGTGTGCTGTAGGTGTGACAGAGGAGTTCAAGGTGGAGGTGGGTCTGCATCAAGGATCGGCTCTGAGCCCCTTCTTGTTTGCTCTGGTGATGGACAGGCTGACGGATGAGGTTAGACAGGAATCTCCATGGACTATGATGTTTGCAGACGACATTGT
>WNGW01000012.1:329102-360560 GCA_011952105.1 Coreoperca whiteheadi | reverse complement strand
GACTGTGAATATATTGGTAGAAGGATGCTGAGGTTGGAGCTGGCAGGCAGGAGGTCTAGAGGAAGACCAAAGAGGAGATTTATGGATGTAGTGAGAGAGGACATGAAGTTAATTGGTGTGAGTGAAGAGGATGGAGAGGACAGGGTTAGATGGAGGCGCATGATTCGCTGTGGCGACCCCTGAAAGGGAGCAGCCCAAAGGAAAAGAAGAAGAAGGTGAAAATAGTCAGGGGGGCAGGACACAAGGGCAGGAAGTGATGTGTTCTGAAACAAGAGGAGAGGTGGGTGACATAATAAAACAGGAACACTGAATGATGAATGACATTAACACATGACCTAAGAGACACGTCACATTGTAACTGCAGTCGCGATGACTTGTTAAACACGGGAGAAAGCCATCAGTGCTTCTGAACGGACTAGCAACATTTCTACACTTCATTATGACTAAATGGGATCCCACAGTCAGAGCTCCTGTTAAAACACAGCATGTCATAACTGTTATAAAGTGGTACAGCTGAAATACAGTAGACTACAGCTTTCATCATTAACCTTAACGTGGGAGGGGGGGGGGGCGGCTTGGTGTTATAGTGAGACTGAAGCCCTTTCCTCCCTCCAGTCCCAGGCCCATGTGACCCCGAGGACCTGATCGATGGGATCATATTCGCAGCCAACTACCTGGGCTCCACCCAGCTGCTGTCGGATAAGACTCCGTCGAAGAACATCCGCATGATGCAGGCACAGGAGGCCGTCAGCCGCATCAAGGTGAAAACGCACAGCACACACTCACACCCACTCCTGTAGTGAGTGCACACACTGGTCACATGGATCTTACCAGCTCAGTCAGACTGCTGCATTTGGTTTGGATCTTGTACCAAATAAAGAAACAATCAATTATATAGGCACATACTGTACCGCTAGTCTTTTTCCATGTTGCTATTATCTTCTATTATTCCTATTATTATGTGCTCTACACATACAATATGTAGATCCTACAGGTTTTGACATATACATACACACCCAGGGAATAATTCAGTGCAGTTTTTGCATCTGGGGGAATCCGAGACAGCGGCAACACGATAACATGTTCGGCATCTGGAAACAGTGTCCAACCACTCCGACTGCGTCCGCCGGAGTCCTGAGCTCCTCCAGCTCGGAACCCAGGCCGCCCGTCGAGTGCTCGATCCAGGAGGTTGGTGGAGCCGGTCTCGGCAAAGATGTGGGCCCAACAGCGTCAGATTCCCGTTGCTCGGCCATCCTGAGTCCCGTTTGGTCCCGATCGGACGTTAGCCAGGAGCAGCCTTGAGTCCTCCCTCCTCCTCACTCAGCACCCCCCGAGGTGTCTAGGGTCCGCCGCGCTTTTATCCAAACCCCGGCTTCCTTTTCAGGTGAATAGGTAATACGTGCTTCAGCGATAAAGCCAGAAAAAATAAGACCACGTAAAAACAGAAATGTACTACATCCGCATGTAGTAAGTACTTTTTACTTGTGTTTTGTGCCCAAAGAAGATGCGGGAATATTTGAGTGAAAACAAAGTCAGACCCAAATCAGAGTTTCTTTACTTCAGTTTGATCCAATTCAAAGTGCAACGCCGCAAACAATGCTATCAATTCAATAAGTTCACGACATATTTTGGTGCAGCAGTCAACATTTGTGATCTGAAACAAAACCTAATACTGCCTTTATATTGACCTGCCAGACTGACCTGTAGAGAGAATATCAGGAAAATCCTTCTCCTTCACCTGCCCCACTTTCTGTGGACTAAAGTCCTGGTGAGATTGATGCCAGTAGCCGCTTGCTGTCTAACCCAAAGCGTAAAGGAATGGTTCCTGGAATCATTTGTTACATATTCCAACCTAAAATGAGAAGAAATAAATGTCAGAAAGCATTCAATTCAACTTTCTCATACATGTAGGCACTGACTGTATTGTTTAAAACAAATGATGAGTAGAGTGTTTGTGCTCCTTGAATATCATTGCTCCTTTTCCGGGTTTTGGCAAGCTAGAACTTTAGCATTCCAAGCAGAAAGTGAGTTCTTAGGATTAGAAGGTTCTATCTGCATGCGACCTGTTCCAAACAATCAGAGAGGATTTTTGATTTTTGTGTGCATTTAGGATACGTTTATGGTGTCTGTTATTTTCAGGTGTGAACGAGACCCGTTCCACGTATCATCTTTGCTATTTGGAATGCAAAAACAATGAAGCCGAACATCTCGAAACGGCTCAGAACGCAGATGGAACCTTAGAATGCCAAGGTGTCGATGTGTAGGCTTGCTAATCGTTCAGTCAGCATTTTTCTCTATAATAATTACATTTACATATTACACAGTCCACAGTTCAGTTGCTTTTCCATGAAACTATTAGGTAAGTACACCCGTACGTCCTGAAGAACAGGGAAACCAAATAGTAAATATGAGATTTAGGGTGACAACGGACATCATGAAATGGAAAGGCTTTAGTGAAAATTAAAGATGTTATAAACCCAGCTTTAATGTGATGTAAAGTGGATGTATATGCATGCTGTAGCTTCACACAGTGAACATGCTGTTTTACCTGTGACTGTCTCACTCCCCTCATTCCGTCCTGTAACATGACCAGGGTCCTCCTGTCCTCAGCCCCCCCACCCCCATGTTCAGAACCACAGCTCACAATGACACAGCATTTTTCAGCCTGTGATAAACACACACACACACACACACACACACACACACACACTGAGCTGCGTTTTGTCCTCACTGCTCTTCTACCTGGGATATAAGTTATGGAGAGAAAAACTCCAGAAACATTTCGTTTCTCTTCCACGAGAACACGGCCATGTATGTTGGATGGCAGGAGGATGGCAGAGCGGTTTCTGCTGTATAGCTACTCCGACATTTACTCTTAGACGGGTCTACTGCAACTGACAAGGACGAAGGACGTGGAGCTTTCCTGTCATGTTTACATTCAGTGTCACACTGGGCTTTTCCATTTGAAACATTTTAAATCCAGCATTGTTCACACACATGTTTTCTTCCTAATATTTATCAAAGATATTTCTGAATATTAATACAATTCTTAATGTCATTAAGTTATTAATATAGATGAATAATTACGAGGCACCACCCTGACATCAGGGACCAATAACCAAACTAGGGGACGTGCCCATGCAGGAGGTCAAATGGCGGCAGCCCGCTCAGTTTAACAAAGGAACAGGGCCCGAAAGCCCAGTTGGCTGCTGGGACAAGGAACAGCTTAGGCTTGTAGATGTGCGGGCTGTTCCTTCGGCGGGGGTAGAGGGGGGCTGTGCGGCTGCGTGAAGACAACGGGGAAATCCGTGTTCTTTGTTCTGCAGGTAAGAACGTTCTGGAGTAACGACCTGGGACCCGAAAAGGGCTTGAACCTTCGGTCTGTTAGCTCGACCAGCGAGTTGTCCTTGTCCTTCCTAGTAAGTAAAGTTCACGAGAAAAGCGTCGTCTCGAGGTAACGGGGGTTACTGTGGAGAGGAGGGAAGTGTGTTTATAACCCCGGTGTCGTCATAGCCGTGCGCCTTTCCTTTACCCAGAACACATAGTGAGTTAGTCCCGTCCAAGCATCTGCTGAACCTAAACATGTGGTTGCAATGATCGTAGATGTTGGCCATCGTTACAGTCTGCAGCTTTTTCCCGCTGAGAGGATAGAAGAGCTGGAACCTTGTGGTGGTGTAGTTCTGCACAGAAAGTCCACTGCAGCCAAAACAACAGAGACACCTGCTGGTAGAGGACGGCTAATGCAGATCCACTTTGGCTTCGCAGTATATTGGGCACAGGGCCCTGCCCACAGGACCCGCCTCATCTTTAGCCCAAACTCCCCCATCCTAGTCCTTCATCTTCAAATGCCATGTAGACGTGGTATGCTGGGGTGTCGCCATGTGAATGCACTGCACTGTACTGCAAGGCCCTCCTCACCATAGCAACCGTACAGACAATCTGCTGCACGTGAACACACCTGCTCGATGTGAACAACATAAGAAAGGCTGTACTCCAGATGAAGGCTGTAACCCCCAGCCCCTGCCCCCCCCCCTGTGATCCAGGCAGACTGTCCTTGGCGCTGCTCTAACCCATTACTCTCCTGTCTGCTTTATTCCATGCCTGGCAGACGGCCCAGAAATTAGCCCAGAACAGGAAGAAGGTGCAGTAGCTCTCCTACCTTTCCTCTCCATGTCTCTTTCTGTGTGTCTGTGTCTATCATTGTCCTGTCCGTTGTCTTCTCTTCAGTGTTCTGCCATTCTGATCGATTGTTGGCGTTTTCCTGAATCCAGTAACTAGCTTTGTATTGTTTGAGGTGATTTTCATTGTTTTGGCCCCTCCCTCGGGTCTCCAGTCCCCTCACCGTTCATTCCATTATCAGACCTTTGTCTTATGCCCATAATTTGGAACAGTAACCTTTTTGTCAAACCGATTAACTGTTTGTGAGAGAAGGAGTCCCGTTTGCTGGACGCAGGAAACTGCAGTAATCTTTCTGGGATTGTGGTTGTATTCACTGTGCTTCGTCTCTCTGCTGCTGGTCCTGTATTTGTAGTGATACTATGTATGACGGCATCCTGTTGTTGGTGTCCTACCCAGAGTCAGATGGTAAAACGCACTGTCAAATCATCTCTGTGCGTCTAGTACGGACAGACGTCTGGGACGTGAAAAGAAGCTTCTACAGCCCCGCTAGCGGCGCAGTGAGGCTGTGATTAGGCCCCACGGTGCTTTATGCCAAATGCTAATGTCACTACGCTAACATGCTCACAATGACGATGATAGCATGCTGATGTTAGGTAGGTAATGTTTAGCATGGTCACCATGTTAGCATGCTTATTATCACTTGTCAAAACGTACGGCTGAGGCTGATGGGGATGTTTCTGGCCATAAACCCCAATGACGCTAAAGGTCAGGGGTCCATCAAAGTCAAGAGGATTCACCCCCTGGGGACCATGAATGCCTGTGCCAGGTTTCATGGCAATCCATCAAACATTTGTTGAGATAATCCAGACTGGGGCACAGTGGCGGACAGAACGTGCCCAACACTCAGTTTTAGTGATTGTCATTTAGTCCTTTTATCTTGGGTAAATAGTGTAATAATAGATGTGTAAATGAGCTTTAAGAAAATAGGATGTGTTCTCGGTGATTAAACAACCTACCAGTTTATTAACAGTTAGAGTGAGCTCCACCTTTGCCTGCTACAGCATTAAAATGACTACTGAGTACGATAGTAACAAGTGTCATTTCCCCGTGAATGCAGAACACGTATCGCGTTGATATTTGGAGTTCGGGCTCTGACCCCGTCACTCCCCACAAGGACACATCAGGCTCAACGCAGCAGTGCGGAGGGATGAAAACAAGAAGGCAGACTCAGAGCCTGCCGGTGGAGGTGGGGCTTTCAAAGTGCTATTTGAACTATATAATGTAACACTGTGACAAGGGCCATGCTCCCAGTCTCTGTACCAAGCTCGGCTAAACACGCCCTGGTTCTTGATGTACAGAGATGACCTTAACTTGTCATGTGACTCTGGATAAGACGGCAGGACGTTTATTTCCCAAAATGTTGAACTGTTCCTTTAATAGTCAGTATTCTGTGCTGTGAAATGAATCACTGTATAACCTCAACAGTTACGGATAATTGCTTAGCAGTTCAGACTTGGGTTTTCAGTGACCCCTCCTAATGTGTGTAGGAACAGGGCCATCATTACTGCTGATATGCTCTACATATGCACACGTGAAACTATTGAAACTGAATTCATGAATAAAAGCGATGAATGGGAAACAAGAGGGTGATAGCAGAAAGAAGTCCTTCATAGAGCCTTCGGCCACCTCAGAGTACCATACCAGTGCTTTAGTCCGTTCACCACAGACCAAATCTATTCCACATTAGATCACAGCTAGAACACAGATACATTTGGATGTTATGCTGCCTTCCCTGGCAGCCGTAGCTTTCCACTGATTTCAGTGGCGTATGGAAATCCACCTGTATTAACTCAAAGTCATCATGGTGACAAAGTGCGAACGTTCAACTGCATTAGCATGCAATGGTAACATCTCTCTGAGAACAGTGAAGGCAGGCCCGCTGTGAACTGATGGGCTGCCTATCCAGCTCCATCTCACTCCCAACTCGTCAAATAAGCCAGACGCGTCAAACTATGACGCGCTAGAAACCCCTCAGCGTGTTTCTCACGCCATATTTAACCGGATGTGCTCTCAAATTACAAATCCGTTACTGTTGCAGTAAGAACTGAAGTTCCAGGTTGCTGTTACTACAGTGAGGAGCATCGGGACTGTTAGCCGATGGCTAGCAGCTGTGTTTTTGGTATTGAGGTGCCTACAAATACTGAATTCATTCCTTCCTAATAATATTGTTTGGTTATCAAATGTATCGCATTTGTCCCTTATTGTACAGTTGTGGGGCCAGCTGTTAAACAAATTAGTCATCTCTGACGTACTTTTTACTATTGTGAAACCTGGAATCCATAAATCCACGTTGGCCACGTTGTCCAAAATACTGCTTCTTGGCTCATAATCCGCAAGTCTGTCAAGGCAAATCAATAAAAACCAGTAAGCCCCGTTTGAAATCAATGTGGCAGCTGCATATTTAGAGAATATGAAGATGACCAGATAGAAAACTAAGTTCCATCAAACCCTTTTGAATCTGAACGAATGAAGCTCCAGTTTTGCCCCCAGCTCAGCAGAGCGCCGCTCCGATTCATTTCAAGTGTTTATCGTAGCTCACACCAACTGCCTTGACAAACGTCCCATCAAACGAATTGAGATGACAGGTAATTGTTCTTTGAATCAGTAATACCAGCCTGATGTGTACTGTTGGGGACTATTTCGCCGTCACCGGTGCAGATTTTAAAGACAGTAAGGAGGTTAAACCAAAGGTAAGTCAACATACCTCTTCCTGCAAATCAATTTGTTTGACCCTTTTCCAAAGCATGCTGTAGTGTTTGAAATGTTTGTATGTTCTTTTCCTTCCCTCCAGGGTTGGTTTTCCATTCACCTTACTGTGCTCTGAGACTTAAAAAGAATAGTTCAACATTTTTGGGAAATACGCTTATGCACTTTCTTACCGAGTGTTAGATGAGAGGATGATGCAATAATGCACAGACGTGATGTTCACTGGAGCTCAGAATGTACTGGAATGAAGGTGGGAAGAACACTGTCAAAAAGCTAAACTGGCATTGTTTGGAAAGTGTCCCGCAGTAGTGTAATGAGTTCACCCTTTGCGGGACGAACACTGCGGTTATCTGTTAGGAGCCGTTAGTCTTGGCTCTGCAGTCTCTCAGTCAAAGACTTCCTGTGGATCAGACGGTGCAATTCATGTAGCAGCTGTTTTATGTTTCACCGTGTGCTCTGGTTGTCGTGAGACGCTTACTGACCTCTAACGTTTTGCCCTTTTTATGGCTAATATTGCTTTGTGAATGTGGTTGTGTGTGTGTGTATAGGCCCCTGAGGGTGAGCCTCAGCCCATGACAGAGGTGGATCTCTTCATCTCCACCCAGAGAATCAAAGTGCTCAACGCTGACTCCCAGGTACTCACTCACCTCGCTGAGAAAGGGCCCCTCCCTTCACCAGATCTCTGACCAACACATTCAAATGGAGCCGAGTACACGAAGACTTTAGATGCTACACAGCTGGCCTGTGCTGCTAACCAGCCAATCAGCTAAAAAGTGCAGTTTGTTTAGGGTTCAGGTCAGACCAGGTCTGTTTCCTGGCATGGTTCTGCTACTACTCCATTTAGGGAGTAAAGATTTTCTGCTCAAGAAATAAAGCAAGCCACACAACTAACCAAGTTTGAGTTACTTGAGATCAGTGCAGAACAAGCAGCGGCGCGCCATCATATGGTTGATGATATGTTTAGTTCCTTCAAAACCTTTCAACGTTGCTGTGGTGGTTTGTTCAGAGTCTGCTGTTGACCCGGCTTCACGTCCTGATAAACGGTATTTGCAGGTCTGAACTTTTCCAGGTTTGTATGTATTTTATTAGGATTTCATGTGATGGACCAACACAAGGTGGCCATAATTGTGAAGTGGAAGGAAAATGATACGTGGTTTTCTTTAACATTCTTCACGAGTACAAATCTGAACAGTGTGGCGTGCAGAAGTATTCAGCCCCCTTTACCTGTGTGTGATCTAATGTCAGTATAAATATACTGTAGCTGTTCTGTGACGGCCTCAGAGGTTTGTTAGAGAACATTAGTGAACTAAAGAGACTAAAGAGAGTGAATATATAACCATATAACCATATATAACCATATTGGGGCGGCTGTGGCTTGGTGGCAGAGCGGGTCGTCTACCAATCGGAAGGTCGGCGGTTCGATCCCGGCTTCCCCCGGCCATGCGTCGAAGTATCCTTGAGCGAGATACTGAACCCCAAATTGCTCCCGAAGCTGTGCCTTCGGTGTGTGAGTGTGTGTGAATGGTTAGTTTAATTTGTACCGATGGGCAGTTAGCTGCTGCCATCAGTGTGTGAATGTGATCTGTAGTGTGAAAGCGCTTTGAGTGGTCGGACGACTAGAAAGGAGCTGTACAAGTACAGTCCATTTACATTTACAGTACATATAGAATCTTCCTTCCACTTCACGATTATGGCCACTTTGTGTTGGTCTATCACATGAAATCCAAATTAAACACATTTACGCTTGTGGTTGTAAAGGTCAAGGGGTATGAATACTTTTGCGAGCCACTGTAAGCATGGTTTCCTCCAAAGGCCTTTAAATGTGTTTTTGTTTGGGATTTGAGCAGGCAAATCTCCAGGACCAATGTTCCAGACCTCTGTGTGACCGTAAATAGATGCATTCGAATTGAATCCATCCATAAATTTATCCAACCATTTTCTGCTGCTGTTGTGTTTAGCGATTTAGTACTGATATCATTAGGAGTTGTTGTTGTATACTGTAGAGCTGGGAAGGCCTGACATAAATGTGATATAAATAATTCCAGGCCACATCGTCCCTACTGGTTTCCATTGATATCGTTCACTCCTTGGTCGGTAAGACTGTGAAACCGGTATTCAATTCCTTGGAATTAAAAAGGTCTTCAAAAGTCTTAAGTTTAACCTGGCGAACCCTCAGAAGCTGGGCAGAAGGAACACCTATAACCAATGCAGAACGCATGCATCATGCACACATAAATACTGGAGTGTGTAGTCAACAGCTCTCAGATGGTCCTGAGCTTGTTGTTAAGACCAATAATAGCTAGGGTTTCTCAGAAGATGGTGTGAATGGATTGCTACCAACTACACGGATTAGTAAACTGTAAAGGGAAAGGGACTTTGGAGTGCTCAGTCAAGATGTATTCAGGGGAACAATATGACTTCCAATGTGGATCGATTTAGTTTTTTTGCGATGGGATTTAGATGATGTAAGGACTGTTATGGTTCTCTGACTTCCAGGAGACCATGATGGACCACCCTTTGCGGACCATCTCCTACATTGCTGACATTGGCAACATTGTGGTTCTGATGGCCCGGCGCAGGATGCCTCGACCCGACTCTCAGGAGAATGTGGAGGCCTCAGACCCGGGTCAAGACAGCAAGCGCCAGTACAAGATGATATGCCACGTGTTTGAGTCTGAGGATGTGAGTCAAACAGAAAAGTTATATGATGTCTTTCCTTGTCAGAAGGGACAACATGCACTTTTTGTAATGTTAATTTGGACGGTTTAATCAGCTGTGGAATTGACTACAGCTGGTTAAAAACAAGTTGAGCTGACCAACAGATAATATAAATAATGATTGCAATGAGTTTACAAATTCTGCCGCTTCTCCCCCTACCCGTCGTGTCTTCCAGGCCCAGTTGATTGCCCAGTCCATCGGGCAGGCCTTCAGTGTGGCTTACCAGGAATTCTTACGGGCCAATGGCATTAACCCTGAGGACCTGAGCCAGAAGGAGTACAGTGACCTGCTCAACACTCAGGACATGTACAATGACGACCTCATCCACTTCTCCAAGTCTGAGAACTGCAAAGACGTGAGTGGGGCTGTGGATGGTTCAAGCATGTTTGTGCAGGTTCCTTGACAGTAACTAAAAGCGAGTGATCATTTTCTTTACCACTGCTACTGGTTCATACGGTGATGCTGCTCAAAACGTTCACATTGCCACACACTGTCAATCACAGTTACATAAATGGGTACTGGTACAGAGTGAAATAACCCCTGAAACCACACTATTTTATATTATGTGATATGTTTTTGCATTATGATGTGGAAAATTGTATTAAACAAAGTGAAAAGTCCGATTTAAATTTCACGGAAATGGTTTTGTGTTGTTTCTGTTTGCTGCGCCCTCAGGTGCTCATAGAGAAAGCGAAAGGGGAGATTATGGGTGTGGTCATTGTGGAGAGTGGGTGGGGCTCCATCCTGCCCACTGTCATCATTGCCAACATGATGCATGCTGGGCCGGCTGAGAGGTCTGGCAGACTGAACATAGGAGACCAGATCATGTCCATTAATGGGACCAGTCTGGTGGGGCTGCCACTATCCACCTGCCAGAGCATCATCAAGGTATGTGATGACTTTCTTTTTATTAACGGATCTTATGAATAAAGACATTGATTATAGAGGTGCACAGGGGCAAAGTTCCTGCCTACCACTGCACAGACCCTGCTGTTGCTGTTGTGTTTCCAAAAAACACACAACACAACAGCAAAATGTTACAAAGTGCAATACCACATAAAAACAGAAAATGTGAGCGCTCATAATTTTTTTCTGATATATTTTTAAAGATTCATTTTTGGCATTTGGCCTTTATTTGAAAAAGATAGTAGAGATTCAGACAGAAAATGAGTGGCGAGAGAGGAGGGTGACTTGCTTTTAGCTTAATGTGATTCAAATTTAAGTTAGGGCTGTTATCTATTTTACCCTATCATGTAAGATAAAAGTGCTTGATTTGGCAGTACCTCGAGAATCGGCTGAGGGATGATAAGATTTGTCTTGAAGAAAATAATTTGCCATCCAGGTTTTGACATCAGGTAGACAGTCTTGTAGAACCCGGCTTACCACAGTGAGTTGGGCTATGCAGGGATGGAAAGAGTACTAGAATATTAAACTCAAGTAAAAGTACTTGTAGAAAAAATGTACAAGATAAAAATAAAAAGTAGGTCATCCATATGTACTCTGAGAAATCATTACTGCTGAACATTTTGAAAAGTGGGGGGGTAAAGAAAAATGTAAAATGATTATATAAGATACTACTGTTAAATAAAAAAAACTATTTAAGGCCGCAAAATAACCGATTTTGAATTACAATATACAACCTCCTTCCTCAGGAATGGAATCGGAATCAGCTTTATTGCCAAGTAGGTTCACACATGCGAGGAATTTGCTTTGGTATTTTGGTGCGAAACAAACCGTAGTATAAAAGTAGAAAGTATAAAAGTATGATTAAGTAAGTACTGCAAGTCAAGAAGCATACATAGAAAACTGACAATAAGGGTATGAAAGAATATTTAAAAAAATAAAGTATGTACAATATTATTTATTTAAATTAAAGAGCACTGGGACGTGCAAAATATTGACCAGATAGTAGAGGAGGTGAGGATAGACTGGATGGTGGCGGTGTAGAAGTGCACCATCGTTGTCTTTGGCAGGTTGACCTTCTTCAGCTGCAGCAGGAAGTCCATCCTCTGCTGGGCTTTCTGCTGAGGGAGCGGATGTTCACTTGAGGTCCTGGGCGATGATGGCGATGATGACAGCTGAGTGCAGAGTGCCATGGAGCTCGCTGGAGCTCTGCCCTCCTGCAGCTGCAGACACACCAGCTACTAATTCTTGTCGGCTGCCGCTGCTGAATTGGCTCCTTTTCTTTTGTTCAATTCTCACACGGTTTATCAGGACTGTTTCATGTGGCTTCTGTTTTTAGTCTGACACGGATGCAACTTGAAATGTAAGTCGTTACTTCCACCCCTGGTTTGGTTTATGTGTCATCGGCAAAAAATGTTTTATTATATTATATTATATAAATGATATTGCCCAGAGGGAACCTTTGTTAAAAAAAATAAAATAGGGCCCAGAATTGATCCTTGAGGCACTCCAAACCTATCATTGGCCAATGAAGCGACAGGATTGTCTATGGAAACAGAGGATTGTCTATTTTCCAGGTAGTATGAGAACTAGTTTAGGGCAAAGCCAGAAATTCTGGCCCAGTCTCTCATCCTGCCAATAAGAATGTAACAGTCAGTCGCATCAAATGCTGTGAGGAAATTACAATTGGGTAAAACTAAGAGAGTAGTATGATGCTGATGGAAGCCAGGTTGAAATGTTTCATAAATACAATTATTATTCAAGAGTTGTTTCGTAGACACAAGAGAGAGGACAGCAAAATGAGCCGTTTCTGAGGAATTTGCCATCCTTTCTTTAAAAAGCGAAAACATGTCACACACCAACTTGACCTTCACAAACAACTCAATCAGATCTGGTCATAAAACTTAACAGCCACTTAGATCGAGTTTGCAACAGTCTCAAATCTACGGTGGCTAAGAGAGCTCAACGCACTGAGACTTACAAAATAAACCAAGCTAATTAATAAATTATCTTCACGATTTTCATAACTGGGACACAATCTCGCCCTTAATTGGTTCGAAACCGGTTGCTGCATACACACACATAGACGTTGCTGTCTATCTAGCTCATGCTGAAAACATGATAAAGATAACCTTTCCCTGCCTTCTCAGAGCAAACACACCACCACTGACATTCTATCATCTGTCTGTGTAGTGCCATTTCACTGATACCGTGTGCTTTCCTTTATGTAGGGTCTGAAGAACCAGTCTCGGATCAAGCTGAACATTGTCAGATGTCCCCCAGTGACCACTGTACTCATCAGACGGCCAGACCTCCGCTACCAGCTGGGCTTCAGCGTCCAGAATGGCATTGTGGGTAGCACTGTGATTCGTTTTTTCGTCAGATGGTAGCTGCAGGTCTGTTAAATTGCTTGACTGAAATGTGATTTATCATGTCTCTTCAACAGATCTGCAGCCTTATGCGCGGGGGCATCGCTGAACGGGGTGGGGTCAGAGTGGGTCACCGCATCATCGAGATCAACAGCCAGAGTGTGGTGGCCACGCCCCACGAAAAAATTGTCCACATCCTGTCGAACGCTGTGGGAGAGGTGAGACGTCACTCATGAGCGCTGTGATCTGGATCCGTTCACAGACTGCATGCAAGCGAAAGGTTTGGTGCTTACCAAAGCCCTCCTGCCACGTACTACTTGATGGAACTAAGGGCCAATAAGTGGCAGCTCTCATAAAGGTGCGATCAGTGTAAGAAGCTCGACATGTTCAGTGGGAGCTTGGAGCTGAAAGCCACAGACAGGGAAGGGAAGCCCACAAGTATTGAGAGACAGACTAACACATTGGTTTGGGTCTTTTCGTGGGATTTGTTGTTGTTATAATTAAAATGGGTGGGATTGGAAAAACGATCTTTTTCTAGATGCACCCAAACATCCTACGTTAACCTGTGTCGTTAGTCTTTTGGTCCTTTCACAGGATTTAGTGACAATAAGAACATTGCAGCCGCTAGTAGAACTTTAGATTTTGGTGAGTTTTTAATGACATCTGTCATTTTCAGGTGGCAACATGTTAATTTGGCTGTTCTACAACATTGAGTGTTGGCATTGAAAATCCCTGTCTGCCAAGAGGGCACATGCAAAGACAGAGCATCAGGAGCGCTGATGTTACCCAGTACAACTGTGCAGTTACCCAGCAGCAGCAATAGCTGCAGTTACTAGTGTCCAGTGGCATGTCTGGGTTGGCAACAGTGGCTGCTAGCGTTTGGCACTTGATCTTCAAAGGAACTCACTGTTAATGATTCCATGACTTGAATGCTTTGTTCTGCTTGTGACCGCCTCAGATCCACATGAAGACGATGCCTGCAGCCATGTACCGCCTGCTGACCGCCCAGGAGCAACCTGTTTACATTTAACAAGACGCAGCCCTGACCTCATGCGCCCTTTAAACCTCCCCAAGCCGGCCCCCTCTGCCCAGCCCAGTGCTCACCCTGTACCCTTCTGTCCACGGCTGATGGACTGTAGTGAGTTGTCTGTAGGATTGTTCTGTTGCTCTGCCTTGTCTTCAAGTGACAACAACATAGAAACCCAAATCATCCATCCATCTGCATTTGTGTGCGTGAAAGGATGTTTACACCTGATGCATTTCAGCTCCTAGTAGTGCCCCAGAGTTCTAAACGGTTCTTCCTGGTTCACTGTTGATGTTTGAAAGTCACCACATTAGCACTATGACAGTTCCTAAGTGTATCTTCAATGTTGGGTTGAGGCAGCTAAGACAGTTTGGTGACAGTTTGGACTGGCCCTGACCGTGCTTTCTGCCATGCTGCTATTTCTCTGGCAGATCACTGCCTGTCTCTAGTTATACTTCCTCCACTCATTAGACTTCATTTTTTTGTTGGATGTGCATTCTGCACGCTCGTGTCGTAGCTGCATTTCATGGGACCAAGCTTTGCTCTCAGCTCTCCCCCCTGCTACTGTAATCCGCTCAGTATACTGTATGTTGGTGTTCTTTGCACAACACACAGCGAGAATGTGAATCTCGCTGACAGATGACACACTAGTCACATTCCACGCATTTGCAGCGCTGCAGAAGAGTCTACGCCTCATTGTGCCCTTCCGACAGAAACGCTTTCCAACTCTGCTGTAGTTAGCTGTCACAGTAGCTGCTGTGTTTCCATTTCATTCGTTTGATTTTTGTATCCTCTGTACATAGCCCCAGCAGTAGCTCCAGTTAGCATGTAATAACCCCCATCACAGAGCAGTGTCCAGCCCCGCTGTCCAAGCAGAGCGTACTCACATTAGACCCCGCCACAACACAGCTGATGGCCTACAATGTCCTTATGTCAAGGTGTTTCCCAGGACACAGGAGTGGAATGGAGCGTTGGACTTGTATTGTACTGCACACAGACAGTACAGGGAGCAAGGCTTTTTAAAGTCTGGCTTCTACAGAAAATAGATTCTGTTCATTGCTCGTTGGATAATGTAACCCAAAATAATGTGGCGAGAGCTCGGGACTACATCCTGCTGTGTGGATGCACGGTGTCAGTTTCCTTGATACGGGGCTGTGGGGTCTCTGCACTGCCTAAAGGGGAGACACTGCTTGTAGCAAATTAAACAACAATTCTCCAGTGATAGCTGGAGGCATGTGTGGCATGAACATATAAGAAATACATTTCCACAGCACTCATTCCATCAGTACAACTGCATGCTCCCCAGTCCTCTTTTACTCTCAGTAGGCTTACTTATGCCCTTTGAGCCACTGGAAGGCTTTTGACGTTAAACGTTGGTTATTGTTACGTGTCACTGACAGCAGCGTAGCTGTTAGGAAGACAGCAGCAAAGCAGGATTGGCGAAGGGCGAGTGAAACGGTGAGCGCAGCAGCGGTGAGGTGGCTCAGTGCTGTGGAAACGGACGTTATACGGAATTTATCATCTACAGGTAAACATGGAGGAAGCGGTGAATTTGTATTAACAGACCAGACAACAGGGAGGCCTTTAACCAAAACGTGATGAAATATAATGGTGAATGAAGGCAATTCTCTAATATGAACCCCTTTCTAGTAAAGGCTTGGTTCCCTCTTCATGTGAGGTAAATAATGGCCCTGGACACTACTGACCATCAAACAAGACTCAAGCCAGCGCCTCAGAATCAGTGTAATTATTCTGTTAATGCAGCAGAAACATTCACAGGCATCACCGTTTGACATGTAGCATCATTTAATAACCACATTTGGGAATGGGTGGCAGTTGTTTACTGGATTTTATCATGACTTTAATGTTTTGGAATTTTGAATGTTCTCATAAATGTAATAAATTATAACAATTCAGTCACAAGAAAGGAAGGAGGGACATTTTCCAGGAATGGGAAATATATTATCAGGATTATTACACTATTTTGAGTTATGAAGGTGTTCAGTTGGGGTTTCCTTCAGTGGAAATAAAAGGTGTTGTATTCTGACGAAGCTACTGAAGTGCAGTCAGTCAGAGCGAGCACATGTATGTCATGTAGATCATACACTGAAGTCACACTGAAGGACCTTCAGTAAGAGAGAGAAATGCCCACGACAACAGAATCAGTGTCTAGGGAATACGTTTTCCCTCACAAGTTTGTTTTTGAAATTTGATTCTTTTAGTCAGATTTAAAAGTGTACATAGTATGCCCATTTTCAGCTTCAGCATTTTATTTTGGGGTTCTCCTGGAACAGGGTTACATGGTTTTAATTGTCCAAAAACGGCGTATTTTCCTCCCACTGCTGCAGCCCCTCTTTTCCCCCTGTGTCGTGAACGCTCCGTTTTAGTTATAGAGTGAGCCATCGGACTCGACTTCGAGCTTTGTTGGACGGTTGCACGTGTGCAGTACCTCGGTAAGGACTAGCCAATCAGACGCAGAGTCCTGATGAGTGCGGGGTCCAAAACGGAGCCGCTTCAGCCGGTAACCATGGCTTCAGTTGGGCTCTGTAAAGTGATGTTGTTTATTTGAAATAGAACCCACAACTAATAAAGCAAAGGGACAGGCCGGGATTCTGAATCTCCAGGTGCCCCCGCCTTTCCTCCAGTGCGCGGACTGCAGGCTCGGGGCGACGTGAGCACAGCTAAAGGTCCTGCGGAACAGGGTCAAAAATAAAGTTGAACCACTGCCTCCTCAGTTCATCGTCCACGCAAAGAGCACGGCGTCTCCTCGACATGGCGACGTCGCGACCTGAAGTCTTCCCTGTCCGCTCTAAGCAGCTTGGATTGAGGGCGAGCCACGCTAGCCGCTAGGTGTGCGCTATGACATGCGTTACAATGTGATGTCATAAGTAAAGGCCGGACTATTATCGAGCTGCTGTCAGGCAGCTTCCTGTGGGAGAGGGTAACGCCCTGTGGGGTGGACTTTGGGCTTTTTCACTTTGCAAACCTGTTCCGTGCTCAAAAAAGACAAACGACACAATAACGAAAAGGGCATAATGTGACCACCTTAATAAGATTCAACACTGTTGATCTCTGGCTTGTTTTCCAAAGTGAACGGTGCTTCAATGACAATGTGGCTGTACCCTTCCACCGCTGTTATCGTATGTTTTATCCCATTTACTACAAAATACATGTTCTTTGCTTTTCTGCTGGACATTTTCAAAGTGCAATGTAATTTGTTCGGCAAAATCAGCGTGCAAAGAACCTGAAACTTGGGTTAGGTAATCCGTCACAGTGGACCCCTGAAATCAGTGGCTGCCCCCAAGAACTCAAATCCAAAAACGAAGCTTCTGCTGTGGAAAATGGCCGACAGGCATGTAGAGGAAAGGTAATGGGCTAAAACGTGGCCTTTTCCAAATGCTGTGGTCATTCTTGGTTGCCCGCTGTTTGAAATGGAGGCCACTTGGACTAGACGTGTTTCGGTAAAAGTGCCGAGACAAACATGAACTCAAACGCGGCAGCAAAGTAAGGCGGTTTCTCCTGCCTGCCTTCTTCTGAAGATGTGGGTAAAACATGTCAAAGCGGTTAAAGGGGATGTTTTTAATGTGCACAGGTGTATGTTACAGCTAAAACACATGTGGGCACCTTTTGAAACCGGTTTACTTTTACCTTCCATGTACCAGGCGTTCATTTCTAAACTCTGGGCAGGATGGCACACTTGCATACGTAGATTCAAATGGCCTTTAATTAAAGGTTATTAAATATTGCATCTGATCCCACTTAATGAACAGGTTGATTGTCATTGGCTAAGAGGGCGTGGTCAGATTCCAAATGTTTTTTTATCTTATTGAAATAAGTGGTTCATACGTTATTGCAGTCACAAACCTGTCTCTGAGCCACTGTGCTTCATGTAAAACGTATTAAGGCTCAAGTGATTCATTGGACGTTTTGGTAGCTGCTTTGGTTCTTTTTGGAGCGCTCATCAGCTACCAGAGGCTTCAGCTTGGCCCGAAGGCGAACTCATGTTTGCTTCTAGGATCGACTGTGCAGACAGATAGGGTTAGAGCTTTGTCTTTCTCAAATGTTCCTTGTATGACGCTGTTACACATGGTGGATGCATGTTCTTCCTAGTAAAACTCGACCCGCCTGAATCAGAATTGCTCTACACATGACTTATTGTGTGCACGTCTATAATACTTACTGGTTTTCGTTTCAAAGGCCACTAAATTTGGACTTCTGGCATTTTTTGGAGCCTCTTTTCTCCCGCTCACTGAGGCATTTGGACCCAACACCAACTCCTCCCCTCCTGTTTCTCTGGGAATGTCGCTGCCTACATCACCCCGACGTTTCAACAAGCTTTTATCTTCTGTCTGCCGTCGTGAACTGTAACATGTATCCCGCTGTATACCCCGACTTTAAAACCCACTGCTTATTCCAAATGTCTGTCCTCATCGACGAAGCTCATCTTGGCCTTAATACTACTGCTGGACTTTGTATGATGCTTAACCTGAGACTGAAGGGGAATAGGGGCAACGGCAACTTTGAACATGGGCTTCCCTGGAGCCATGTCATTACGCTGTACTGTTCTTACTTCTAGTGTGTGTGCGTGTGTGCTGTGTGTGATTACAACCAATGTACTCCATGTTCAAACGAAAACCAGCTGGATATATAAAATACACATATAGATGAAATATTTAGAAAACTATGTAAAGGTATATACTTCTAATGGTTTTGTGTGTTTGGGTTGGCCTAAGCAAGCTTCAGTCAATAGAAATCAATGGGAAGGGGCTTTTAAGGTGCGTGGAATGTAGGAAACGGATTGTGTGGAATGACATTCATGTATATAGAGCACAAGATAGGGTGTAGCCTCCATGGTCTGTCAGGGATTGTAGGCTAGCGGGGCACAATGAAGCCAACCGAGGAGCTGGTGGCAGGCAGCAGAGTCGGCTAACAAGTATTTATAAGTGCACTCATTCTGAATGTAACCGAAACGTTAACTCTCAATGTGTCTAAAGATAAAAAAAAAACATACAAGAAAAGTACCATTTCTGTAAAGCAGCAACAATGTTTATTTATTTGCTAGTTTTTTTCCGTGATGTTCTAGCTGTTGGAGCTCCGTTCCTGTACCAGAGCCAGAATGTTTGTAACAGTATTTACAACAATAAATGACTTGCAGAAGGACTTTGGCTTGGGCTGTGGTGTCTAAATGAGGGTTTTTATACTGTGTTGAGTTCTTTTCCTGGACAAAAGACCATAAGCGCCGTCGAGCGCTAATATGCCAACCCAGTCTCATGGCAGTTTGGGAAATAGTCACGAAATGTAATCTTTAGATCCGTGGGGTTTTTTTTTGTGACATTCAGCACAACTTTCAAGCTAATAAGGACGAGCGTAGTAGAAAGATGACAAAGTCCACATAGGGAGGAGGTCAGGGGGGATGGAAGGGGCAAACACAGGAGACTGGGCTTTGATTCGCGTGTGAAACCAATAGTCAGCGTTAAACGCTTTAAGGAAGCATATATTCTGACTCAAACCACGATCTTTGAATTCTGTAGATCGCACTTCGTGACTACTTCATGAACTGCCGTGAGACTGTGTAGAATATTAGTTTTGTTGAAGTGTGATTGAAAATTTGGCCAAAGTGTTTCTCAACAGGTCTTGACAATATAGTAAATGATGGGATCATACGGCTGTACATTGATGGGAATTCGGATGTTTAAAGGTGGGGGATGTGATTCTAATCCAAAAACAGGTCTTTTTGTCAGATTCAGTGAATATCTCCCCACGGTCCGCCAGCTGTCCACTCAGTGTGTGCGCTGAAGAAAAACTCCAGTGTTTGTACTCAGCCCTGCTGTGTAAATGGGAAACTAACACAACACTATTCCTGCCAGCAACAGTAGGGTCAATTAGCCTGGCTAACGCTAGTTCCGTTACCTGCTGAGTCGTTGTTCGCTCTGTGTCATGGTATTTGTTACGGTACTGGATTTCTCCAGAATCGCAGACCCCACCTTCAAACGCAAAACAAAAAGCTAAATATTTCTTCCACGTGTTGGTCTAGAGACTTGGTACAGACATTAATGGTCCCCAGAGGATGAGTTCTAATGACATCGTCACGTCAAACTTTCAATTTGTCCAAAACTTTGGATTTATTGTGTTGTTATATAAGTTGTAACAACTTGAGAAGCAACAAAGATAGATGTGGGGACAATGGGCAGCCCTGTTAAACTCCCCACAAATTGAAACTGTACCAACAATGGTTGACAGTTGCAAATGACATTAAAAAGCCACCTATTTGCAAGTAGAGATAAATGATATTGTGCTTCAGAGAATCTGAAGTCTAAGAGGATATAACTGTTTTCACATATTGGTTTGGTCATTAAGAAAGTCTCCGATTATTTTTCTGTTACTTTCATGGTGACTCAGAGTTGTTCTTTGCAAAAATAACCGACTCACTCGCTTGTTTGGAAACAAGGTAATCAAGATGTGAGGTTTTCATGTTGCAATCAGCGACAAGTGATTGTACAAGAAAGATTTCCAAACGGAAAATATGTGATTGTCAAGACCCTAACACGCTACAGAATACAGTATGCAAAAAAGGTTCAACTCCAGATACAAAGGTCTCAGCAGAGACGTACATAAGTACTACTAACAAGTGTCCCTGAGTGCCCCCACAGTACATAGTCATCCAATCACACATGTGCTGTAAAAGGCCATGAAGATGTTTAGTGATGTGACTGATGTCATGTTGAGGCCAAACTAGCACTTGAAACTGAATCTTCCAAAGCCCCCAAAAGATCACGGTGTGGTTCACAAAGATTTTTCGGAACCACTTTGGCGTGCCCTCGCATTAGGTTTAGCATTGCCTTCGCAATACTCTTAGCAATTCTGGAGGAAGTCCGAGCTCCAGCAGTAGCTCCAGCCATTGGCTGCGGCTTGGCCACTGAAATGACATTGTTTGCTATGGCTACAGCTGTGGTCGGTGCAAAGTCTGGGGTTGTTCTTATGGCTATAGCAACAGATGGAGCTATGGCTGCGGCTGCAACTCTAGCTGTTTTTATGGCAACTGCTCTGATTCCGGTAGCTGTTGTCAAAGCATTGGTATTCCTAACAGCCTTCAGTCAGCTCCGACTGTGTGCAAGCCTTGCAGCATCTCTGACTGTAGCCAGATCTCAAGCAGACTGACCGAGCGGGAGAGCTCGCCCTTGTTGTTTGCCAGAAACGTCTCATTTCTAAAAGGATGGTAGGTAGATCTTCAGTGTCTGTCCTGAGAACTCCTCTTCCTCCTGTGTGCACCATCAGCTACGATGGTATACCCGCCGACGGAGACCTCAGGACAATCATCCATTTCCAAGTTAAACAGTCGTGATACAGAGAACACAAGTAGCCTTCACAGAACAGGTGAACTAAATGCCAGGTTCTTATACTGCGTTCATGTAATGTGGGAATTATCATAATTACCACTTTCTGACTTGTAAATACCATTTATGCCAACATTAAAGTCAGAATTATGACTGGGGAACTGGATTTTTCTGAAAGCTCCAATATATTCTACTAGTAAGTACTATAAGACAGAAGTATGTGTTCAAGATAATGAAACCAGATTTATTAGAGCTTTATTTAACATGCACTCTGCAAACATACAACTGTCTTGCACTGTCCAAGGACATAAACGGTTATTGTAGACGTGGGAGTGTTTGCCATCACTACCTTTGCACGAGGTGAATTAAAGACTTTGGCCCAAAATCATCGCACAGGAAGTGAACTGGGCTAAATAAATCTACGTGGTAGTTTCACATAAAGCTCAACGGATACATTTCGATGCTCAAATGTATGCCATGTGCAAACTGCCTTGACAGTGCTGACATTTCAGTGAGAGTCCAACACATATTAGCTGTGCACTGTCCACTTCTACATGGCTCTGGGATCGCTTGCTGCCTGCAGCTACTCTGGCAGACGTTTCCTGGGAAGAACTGTGTAATTTGGTACTAATTCTGGGTGAAAGTGTTCAGTTGTTAATTCAAATTAATTGCTAGCGTACCCAAGGTGCACAGCATGTGACATTTCTCTGTAGACAAGCATGCAGTTCAACATGTAGAGGCAATAATAATAACAATGAATTCATATTTACTTTACATTTCTTTCCAAGGAACTTGTAACTTAAATTATTAAGGATGTCTGGCCCCATACAATAAAGCGTTACTGTTCAATCAGTATCAGAAAATGTTGCGGCCAATGCATCTGACCATTAAATACATGTAAAACGATTTCTGTCTGCTGTATGGAGTTGACTGGAACAAATGCAAACGTATTACAATGTTAAAATCTCCATAAAAGTTTGGAAAGCATACAAAACACTGGATGCTGGGTACTATGTTTCAATACAAGGTGCCCATATCTTTTGTATTTCACAAATCAGTTGTCACAATAACAGCAGCAGAGCCAGAATGTCTTGCAGAATGAACTGCACTCATACACAACTGATCTCCACACACACACACACACACACACACAGATCTTCCTCAGTGGTTGGGTTATAAAGCAACAGATAAGGCAGCATCCACTGGTTTTCCCTCAAAGCACCGTCTCTCTAAAGACTCCGATCAGACTGTGAGGGCGTTCAGGATGATCCGGGCGGGACCCTGTCCTTGAACCCGCCCTCAACTCCACGTTTCGACTGTTTCCTCGACGTTCCAGAGACTCGAGTGGAGCACAGGTGAAGGAGCTGAGGTCCCCACAGCTCTGCAGGTGCAGCAGACCGGGCCTTCTCCTAAGGGGGCCAGGGAGAGTCTGGGAGGAGCTGCCTGCTGGCGGCTGCTGCTGCTGGGGAGGCTTAGGCCGACTGGGAGCCGCCTCTGAGTCAGTGAACACCTGAAAGCAAACAGGAACCGAATGTTCGTGACACCTCAAAATACTCATGTTGCACAGAACAAAAATGTCATTTATTCTTTTTGATTAAATATCTTTAGTAACATACACTCAGTGACCAGTTTATTAGGTCCACCCAGCTAAAACTCAGTGAGTCTGATCCCACAGTGCTGCAATAAATCCTCCTTCCCGAAGGCTCTGACGTTCAGCTTGAGCTCAAACTGTTTGACGTGTTCATTCAGCTGTAGGGCCACTTTGGAGGACGCAGTTTGCGCTGCTGTTGAACTGTACTGACGGGTGTTTCTGTTATTTTGTCCACCCCATTTATATCAACGAGGCGATGGTCAGGACATCAGCTTAACGTTCATTTTGAAAACATTTTTGAACTACTACTGGTTCATACAGCGTTTGCTGGGCGAAGCCAAAATTATTACAAGAAAAAACACTCAAACAATACTCAAAAGTACTCAAAATAAAGATTGGGACTATCTTAACATCAATATTTCACGTCTGTAATAGGACGCACAAACACACTGTGGGGGAGCGTCGCTGCTGTCCTGCACTACAGCAGACACGAAGGGGGAAGAAGACAGTTCAGGTTCAGTTCATTTGCAAACAGCGCTCAAAGTGTGAAACAGAGCTTTAGTGGTACAAACTACCAAAGGAAAAAAACAAGATGTCTGTCATCGGACGCACTAGCACACTGTGGTTTTTGGTCTTTCCATGGCATTTGGTGACTATAAGACACATATATATATATAACTAGGACAAGCATTGCTATACTTTACCAATTCTCAAATGGGGACACTCCCCAACAATGCTTTTTGTCTTGGAAGGCTAACACCAACCTGTTCTATGTAACTGGCACAGCGTACAGCCTCCTCCATGTGCTCCTGATCTGACTGCAGGACATTTCGTATGCTGTCCACCAGCTCCTGGACCTCGGGGGCCAGGCCCCGGGCTGCCGGCTGCTCCAGGATTTTTCTGACCAGCTGCTGTGTGTGCCGGTAGCTCTGGTAGTCCACCATGGAGGAGGGCCGAGGCATCCTACTGCCGTTGGTGCCCCGTCGCAGTGTGACGTGGCCCTGGGCGTACGCAGCCAGCGTGGGCTGGGAGGTCTGGGTGGAAGAATCTGTGGTCTGAGGAGAGAGAGCGAGGGGAGCGTCGCTGCTGTCCTGCACTACAGCAGACATGAAGGGGGAAGAAGACGGTTCAGGCTCTCAGTCTGTACTGATAATATAAGTCATTCTTTCTACTGTATGAACAGCTTCCATTCACTAAATCCCTGCAGCCATCTATATATGTTTATGATTTCTGTTCCATGTTATGTTATGCACTACTCATCTTTATCTTAGTTTTACTGTTATTATCAAGTGCATTGTATTTCCCATCTTATTTTCCATGAACTACGGCATTCTATCCCTGTTTTTATGTTCAGTCTATGTATTTTTATGTGAAGCACTTGGTGTATGACATTTTTTGGTTTTAAGCACTTTGAGGTGCATTTCCTGTATGAAAGGTGATAAAAAAGTGTATTCTTCTAGTCATTCTTCTGATCCTTCAGTTCATTAAAGCCCTGCAGCTGTCTGAAGGCAGCAGGACACGTGTTGATAACCCTGCAGTCTCTGGTTGGAGGAGTGACATCACGCAGCTTCATTAGATTACATGCAAACGACACCATGCTGTTACACAATATCCACACATCAGGCTGCTCCTTGATAACTCCATATTCTGCATGTTTATGTGGGAGGGGCTAATCAATCCTGTTCACCCTTCCCATCTAGTTATTTTTTTCAAATCCTCTTATGATGAATATTACATCAAGGACTGTGACGTCGCCCAGTATGGCGCAACTGGGGGCCCACCCTGGAGTCAGGCCCGGGTTTGGGCCTCGCATGCGAGCGCCTGGTGGCCAGGTCTTACCCCAAGGGGCCAGGCCCAGGGTCAGCCCAAAGGAGCGATGTGGGGCCGATCTCCTGTGGGCCCACCACCTGCAGGAGGAACCGTAAGGGGGCGGTGCAATGTAGATTGGGTGGCAGTCGAAGGCGGGGGCTTCGGCCACCCAATCCCCGGACATGGAATCTGGCTCTAGGGACACCTCCCTGGGGGGTAAGGAGCCTGAGCTGGTGCGGGATGTTGAAAGATACAGACTAGAGATAGTCGGGCTCGCCTCCACGCACAGCTTGGGCTCTGGAACCCAACTCCTCAAGAGAGGCTGGACTCTCTACTACTCTGAAGTTGCCCGCGGTGAGAGGCGGCGGGCTGGTGTAAGCAAATGGCAGTGTAGAGTACCCGACCTTCTAGGCGTCTCTGGGAGGGGTGCTGGAAAGTGCTCCAACCAGGGGACTCCCTCGTTCTACTGGGGGATTTCAATGCTCACGTGGGCAGTGACAGTGACACCTGGAGGGGCGTGATTGGGAGGAACGGCCCCCCTGACCAGAACCCGAGTGGTGTTCTGTTATTGGACTTCTGTGCTAGTCACAGTTCGTCCATAACGAACACCACGTTCAAGCATAAGGGCGTCCATCAGTGCACGTGGCACCAGGACACCCTAGGTCTGGGCGTGACCCGGACCCGGATAAGCGGAAGAAATTGATTGGATGGATGTTTTTTCAGCGGTGGAAATGCTGCTGTATCTCTATTTATAATGTGACCATTTACACTGTGAGATACAGTAGAATTATGACTGACCTAGCATTGGATTGATGCAGTCATATAAACTTCACCAAATCTAGATTTTTATTATTTATTTCCTTCCTCATTGTACTAATTCTGCTTCTGGCTGCAGATTTGTGGTGCTGAACGTTCACACAACAATGTGATTTCCTGGAGAAACTCTCTCTCTCCATCTGTTGAGCTACTGTTGTCATGCTTCACTGTGATTGGCTTAGCTGCGTCAGAGTGACCAGTGATGTGACTGTCTGAGAGGGCACCACGCCCTCTCATCATCCACCACATCCACCTCACTTTGCACTGCTGCACATACATGACCCAAAACAGCAGGTGGAGACGCCCACACAGTCGGTGTGCCCAAGAACAACCACTTGTGGTTACAACAGCAATTACAACAGTGCCCTAAATGAACTGTCCATTTCAATTTGTGTACAGACACAATACGGGAATGGAGGATACTTCCCCAAAGCTGCAAAGATTTTGAGCTTTGCATCCCCATCTCCTCTTTGTGCACTTCTTCTCTTGCGGTCACACTGTGTCATTCACTGTTGATTTTAAATTGGTTGGATGGTCTTAGATGCTGCACTGAATAATCTCAAAAGTTGACCATAGTGGGTTGATGGACAACAGTCAGTACTTCCATTGGGACAGTATAGATCTATTGAATTAAATGGCTTATTGATGTGCTGATTATGTCTATAGTCTGGATTGGTATGTCACAACTGTGTCATCTCACACTGGTGTGCCAATTTCATAGTTCCACATGAGTAAAAAAAGCCAACCTTTAGCAAGGAGGTTCATCATCACTGGGTCACTGCTGGAGCGGTGGAGCCTGGCTTTCCTCCAGGGCGTCAGTGCTGGAGCTTGCTGCTGCTGCTGCTGCTGAGGAGGAGGAGGAGGAGGAGGAGGCTGGACCTGGGGCTTGGCCTGCGGGAGGACGTCTGGTGATGCCACTACTATTTGTGGACTCGTTTCTAAGTACAAAAAGATAGACACACGTGCAATCAGAACAAAAGGCAGTGTCTGAAATTCATTTTAAATCAAATAACACAGCCTGACAGAATGGTGGATGTTCCAGTTCAAAGTTTTTGTCCAGAGAAATCTGGCACACGTTCCCACAGATGCTTCTGGGGAAGACACGCCCCACCATGAATGCTTCAGCAAATATGTTTTTTGCAGCTATCAGAAATAAAAAATATTTAGCACAGAAGGAAGAGGTTGGGGTGGCGAGGGAGCTGCAGCAGCAGATCCTGGGAGTGTCAACAGAGCAACACTGAGGACTGTAATACACCCCTATGAATATGATTGGATGGTACAAGTCAGCAGGCAGTCTAAAAGCCGGTGAATGAACACACCACCAATCCCGCAACTGGCTCTGCCCTGTCCGTCTTGTTTGACAGACGAAGAGTCCATGATGAAAGTGGCATTTTGAAAAATGCTGTGGAGAAATCTAAACAGACTTTAGAATAAAAAGCCATTTTAAAATAAAAACTGCTTGAATGAAATAAAAATGGCGTGCAGTAAATGTGTGTTATATCTGTAATTGGATGTTATCGGTTATATGTTAAATGTATGGTTGACTGACAAGAAAAATGAAAATTGGTACTTGAAAATTCAGTTTTGTCACACACAAATGGAAAATACATTCCAAAGGATAATACTGATTTTAATATTGCTAGGCGATCTGTTACAACATCATGAGACTGGACTTGGAATCTAACTGTGACTCTGGTTTGGTCCTAGCAGGTGGGCTACAGTTTCACCAGCATGCTCAACCCCCTGTTCTCTTCCAATGCACTTTTCTAATTGGTCAAGCCTCACTTTGTAATCGCAACATTTTATAGAACACCATCATCACGCTTTCTGACGACACGCCTGTCATCGGCCTGATCGCTGGCGACGACGAGACGGCCTACAGAGCCCTGACATCTTGGTGCCAGGACAACAACCTCCATCTCAATGTCAGCAAACCAAAGGAGCTGATTGTGGACCACAGGAAGCGACAGACGGAAGGACCCACACCCCTCTCCATCAGTGGGACTACGGTGGAGAGAGTCAGCAGCTTCAGGTTCCTCTGGGTTTAGCAGGGACCTAACCTGGACTCACTACACTTACTCCATCAGGAAAGCAGCAAGACAACAGCTCTTCTTTCTGCGCAGCCTGAGGAGGCTCAACATGGACACCAGGATACTGTTTCACAGGTGCGCCACCGAGCGTGTCCTGCCCGGCTGCATCACGGCCTGCTGCGGCAGTGGCACCGCCCTCAACTGCAAGGCTCTGGCATGTGGGTGGGGAAAAGTGCACAGCAGCAGGACCACGCTGTAGGAGGAAGGCCAGCAGGATCATCGGAGACCCCAATCGCCCCGACCGCAAACTGTTCTGCCTGCCTCCAGACGTCGGCACCGCAGCGCCCGGAGCGGCACCACCAGGCTCAGGGACAGCTTCCCCCCACTGGCCATCAGACTGCTGAACTCTGGCACTTATACTCCGTATGTGAACCTGTTTAAGTCTCTGTGTGTACGGGCGTATATAGTTGTGTGTGAGTGTGTGTGTGTAAAGCATCACAGTATGTATATTTAAGTGCATACCTTTGTCATTCCGTGCACGTACATTTACTACATTACTGCACGACCTCAGTATTATATTGCATATTCTATTTTATATATATATTATATATTTTCTCCCTACATTTACACTTTTTCACTATTATGTCTTTGTAGTAGAGTCTCTTTATTCTCATTTCTACCTTACTTGTGTGACTTTCTTTTATACATTTTGTGTGAGCATCGTTGGAGGAGCCTGAGACCAAAGAATTTCATTGCCAATGAGGGCTTTACTGTAATTGTCGTGCACATGACAAATAAATAAGGAACTTGAGATGCAAGAGGACCCTGGCTAAAGGCCTGCATAAGGTCCAATTTCAGACAAGGGTTTGTGTTTAAACAGAAGTCTGAATGAACGCCGACTGCAGCAGGGTGTCCCTGCTCGGGCTGAGCAGCCTCGCCTTTGTCAGGAGGGGGTGGAGGAGTGCTTGTTCTTGGGCCAGGTAGATTCTTCAGCTCAGAAGAACCATCAGAGTGGGAGTCGGTAGAAGCACTTGGGTCAAGGGCAGTACGAGGTTTGCAAACTGAAAAACAAGCCATAATGAAATGTAGGCCTACCACAGTAAAGACACTGAGGTAAACCTTAGCCAAGAAAGCACACGGTAGCACTCGCACGCACAGACGGCAACAGCCCAACAGCCTGGTGTGTGAACATGTGTCCTACCTCGAACAGAGGCTTCTGGTGGGGAGGTCGTCCGGTTCAGAGCAATCTCTGTCTCCTGAAATAAACACCACACTGGTATCGTTACATGAATTAGTGAAAACATGCTGAGTCTGTAATTCTAGTTTATAGACTAATTTAAGTATCTCTTCCACAACCAGAACTCATTCGCTTAATAAGTTGCCAGTTTCCAGATTTGCTCACATGTTTTAGTGATGGGGCAGTTGAACCTGTACTTTGAGCATTTTGACATAATATATAAAGTTAAATACCTAAAGAATTACAGTAGAAAACACACAAATTCCCAGTTTTGCTCGAGGTAGGTGAACACTCAGTCACCTTATTATAATTTGTGAGTGTTGTGATGCAGAAAACCGCTGTACGCTCTGATGTCAGACAACTGTTAGTCTGCTGTTAAGCACTACACTAGGCAGATAGATGTACAATGCAGAAGCACAAAACCATCATTTCCAGCCTGGGACCTGAAAGGGTAAAAAAATCTGGAATGTTTAGAAGCTGAAAATCTCCGAGCTTCCTGATGGAGGGAAGCTGGACACCTGCCCTGCTGTGGTGTAGCCGGTCAGCTGCTTACTGCCAGCCTCACAGAGCCAGGCCATTACCACTGTCTATATGCTTTGTGTGTGTGTGTGTGTGTGTGTGTTCCTGTATATTGTTTCTGTTGTATTATAAATCTGCAAAGTTCAACATTACAAAAAAGAAAATCTCAGCGCTTCCTGAACGAGAGTTTGTAGCGTTCACAAAAAGGGCAGGTGACTCCGCGTTGACTGTGATGGGTTACTGATCGAAAACAAGTTCCACATCTCTGCCAGTGGACTCGTGTGGAAAACGGATGGTGAAGTTCTTAAAGTTAAAGCGCTAAAAATACAAAACCACTGGCACGGCCCTTTAAGCACGTTGCGAAGTAATACGCTGGCTGATGTAGCGATGTACGTGTCGGCAGGAAGTAAGCGCTGAAGCTGCCGCGCAGGACTGCCACGCTGGGTTTGAGGTCATTTAGAAACCGTGTCCCCATTGCAAATTGATTTTCTGATTGTTCAACTGTGAAATGTCACTATGTATCTGGGTCACAATTCTTTAAAAGAATGAAAAAGTCGAAGGGATCTGTATCAAGATTTTCCTTTTTATGTTATGTGTCAAAGTTAAAAAAATGAAAAAGTGACTGATATATCCCTGATATATAATATCGTTATTGGAGCATACTGATTCAATTCAATTTTATTTCTACAGCCCAGTATCACAAATCCCATTTGCCTCAAAGGGCTTCACAATCTGTACAACATACGACCCCCTCTGTCCTTAGAGCCTCGACTCAAGGAAAAACTACCCAAAGAAAAAATGATAGACAGCTCAGGAAGAGCAGCAGAGGAGGGATCCCTCTCCAGGACGGACAGACAGGAAGTAGATGTCGTGTGTTCAGAATAGATTCACAACAGAAGACCAGAGTACATATCAGTACCCAGTGTCAGATGGATTATCGTGTGCTCATTCGGACTGTACCTGTGTAACTGCAGCGGTGGAGCTTCCAGCAACAGCCTCATATGGAGGTGGGGGCTCTAACGGACAGAAGACCTCCACCCCTTTGATCCGAGCCCCGTAGATATGAGGGAGGGGGAGCACACTGTCCCCAAGCATCCTAAAACACATAAGGCGAAATACAAACTAGAGAGTGAGTTATCAGGTTGTCCCGAGGTAATGCGACACCCCACCGGGGGTGGAGAGACTGATGGATGAGAACACATCACTGACTCTGTGTGTGTGTGTGTGTGTGTGTGTGTGTGTTAGCGTTGGGGGGGGGGCTGTTACCGGCGAGCCAGGCGTGGTGTGTATGAGTAGAAAGTGGAGAAGTAGGAGGGTGGAGGGGCTGGGGCCACAAACTCATCGGGGTCAGGGACCTGAGCAGGCTCCTCCCGTTCTTCCACTGCGGCCCTGGGCTCGTCCTATCACAGAGCAGGATGCACACGTCATGCTAAAGGCATACTGGGTAACTGTGGGGTCACATCAGGGCAGGATGAGGCTGTCACACAGGGATAAACGGTAAGAAACTAATAAGCACCGAGTGCATACAAACTATCTACATGCTCCTACAAGCTGAGCTTCAGGGCTGTTTCTCATGGCTTTAAGCCATCATGGACAAGAAGTGCTTAAAACATAGAAACATTCCATGAAATCTTGGCAAGTCCATCTACTGATGAAGATCCTGTGAAAGGATCAGGACGGCGGCTAAATGAACCCTGAGGTAAGAATGAACATAAACCCGCTGGCTGCTTTGTTAATATTTGAACATTAACATTATTTCAATAATGCCATGTTCAATAATCTGAGTTTACCATTTTGTTCACTTTTCCACCTCTTTCCCTCTACTCCTATATTTTACTCTTCTCATTTGTCTCTTTGTGTTTAGTGGGTCCAGCAAGATGAGTTTTTCTTCTTGAAGTGCACAGTTACTCTGGATATCTTCATTCTGATTGGGTGAGTCCAGCCCACCAACATCAGCCTTGCAGCAGCAGGCCTGCGGGGGGGATCATACCATGCAAGGTGTTCTTGCGGTGAAGATCTGCAGGTATCTCAGGGCAGCTGCCATGAGGCACACAGCTGTGGTCAGAGCGTTCAGAGCACACAGGGCAAACAGCACTTTCTGGGGGGGGGGGGGGGGGGCCAACAAATAAAACCGGTTAAAAAAAGGGAGCCGGGGGGGTTTTAACGGCTGTTTTTTAAAAAAAACAAAATTTGAAAAAAAAACATTTTTTGGGCGGGGTGTAT
>WNGW01000012.1:301753-329077 GCA_011952105.1 Coreoperca whiteheadi | reverse complement strand
GGGGGGGGGGGGGGGGGGGGGGGGGGGAGACACAATCAGATCGGTTAAAATAGAGCAGACAGGACGGTTTTAACGGTCTCCATTTGTATGAAGGGCAAGAATAGGGCCCTACAAAAAGTTGATAACTGATAGGTGAAATGCACTTTGCTCTTCTCTTTGCTATTTTGCTAGCCGGTGCACAAATGGATGAGAGGCTCAAACAGGTGAGAGTTACATGAAATAAGGCACGAGAGGTGTCGTTTTTTGCTGAAGGCTGGATCTTAAACAGTTGAAAGCCTGCTCTGTGTCTAGCGTAACATCATTCAACTGACCATAAATCATTATTTGGTCATTCTCTGTACAAGCACAAGCTGACTCTGTGAAGGAAATGTGGATGATGAAATCTAGTTCTGATCACTTCATTTGTAGTCAAAGTGTCACCTACAGTAATGTGTGTATTTTCTGACCACTTTAGGTGAAACCTAGGCATCATTTATATCAGTTTAGAACACCGGTGTTGAGTGTTGGTGCTTTTAAACCCTATGTACTCTTTATTGATTTCAGCATTACTACTCCTGATTAGCTCATTCTTGGATCATTATGGAATCATGGATCACCTGCTGAGTCAGGTAGAGTTATTCCACAGGTTAATTTGGCCATGCTTACACCCTTCATCTGACCATTTTCATTACAGAACTAAATGGCCAGATAAAACGAACCACTGGGAGACTTTAAGATCCCTATTTTCAACAACCAGCGAAAGAAGCGTATCAAAAAATGACATTTAATGTGGTTAAAGCAGACGCTTAGAAATACAGGTGCTAACTAGAACCATATAGGGTTCTTCGACTTGTCACCATAAGAGAACCCTTTTTGGTTCCTGGTAGAACCACTTAGAAAAGTTCCGTTCAGAGGGTTCTACCTAGAACAATCTGTGAAAGTTTCCACCCAGAACCCCCTATCTGAGGTTCTACAGATAAGCCTTCTACCCAAAACCCTCTATGGGGGGGAACTTTTCAACTTCTAAGGGTGCTAATAAGAACCCTTTAACATTCCAACTGGATGCATGTTGTATTTCCTACAATAGTGAGCAGGACTTTTATTTGCCTCAACTGCAGAAGTTAACAGGCCTTTATTTGAAACAGGCTTGTATTAGAGGTGGACATATATCTTTAATTCCATGTGTTTGATAAGTGTAATTAGTCATATTTGAACTCGTTCAGCTAAAACAGGTTTGTTGGTTCTTAATGGAACCCTTAGTCTGGTTAGTGGCTGGTGTTTTGCACCTACAGTACATGAACCATGGTTAAATGTGCATTCCTATCGAGGGGTACCTTGAGCAGGATCCTCATGGTGCTGCAGGACTGGGCAGGGTGGAGCTCCAACAGCTTCTCTTCAGGACATTTGAAGCTGGGGGAGAGGGAGCAGCAGTAACACACATCTCCAGCCTCACTCTGAAACAACACACATAAACACACAGAGGGGTGATTTTGGAACATTTCCTAATTCAAGGCGCCCCAGAAAGATCAGGATCTCTTCATCAGGAGCAGCTTAAAAATGATGAAAAACTGGAATTTGTTTTCATGGGAGAAAATGCATGAAAACAATGTGAACAGCACAACATATAGGCAGACATAACATTTTACACCGTAAAAAATAACCCCAGTTCTCCAAGAAAATGAAGAGCTGAATGTATCACAGTGCAACGTGTAAGGACTAGAAAAAGTGAATAAAAAGATATTATGTATTTTTACTGCAGAGGTCTGCTGCTGTTGCTGTTGATAAATTCAGTATAATGTTCATTTCCATGTCATTCTCACTGGCTATTCTGAACACAAATACAGCCCACCCCTTTATCAACACAAATGTAGGGCATGGCCCTTCTTGGACCAATCAGCAGCTTTGTAATCCATTTCACATTAAACAAAGGTTGGATTTTATTTTATGTCATTAATGGCAGACATAATCAGAGGTGCCAAGTAATGAAGTACAAATACTTCGTTACCTTACTTGAGCAGAAATTTTGCGTATCTATACTTTACAGGAGTCATTAATTTTCAGCCGACTTTTTACTTCTCCTCCTTACATTTTCACGCAGTTATCTGTACTTTCTCCTCCTGACATTTTAAAAATAAGCTGAAATGAAATATGAGTAACAAAGCTATTTTCAGTCCGGCTTGTCAACGTTAAAAAAAACCCTCCAAAAAAAACCTATCCAGATAAACGGTGCCATCCGGACAGAGTGAATGTGAAATGTGGTTGGATGAAAAATATAAACATATACCGTTCCGACAGCCTATTAATTGGTACGATCCATCGCAGCTGAACATGACACAGATCATGTCACACTCCAGTGTTGGGGTTCTTACTCAAAGAAAGTAATATTCAATTCAATTCAATTCAATTTTATTTATATAGCCCAGTATCACAAATCCCATTTGCCTCAAAGGGCTTCACAATCTGTACAACATACGACCCCCTCTGTCCTTAGACCCTCGACTCGAACAAGGAAAAACTACCCAAAAAACCCTTTTTAAAAGGGAAAGATGATAGAAAGCTCAGGAAGAGCAACAGAGGAGGGATCCCTCTCCCAGGAAGGACAGACAGGCAATAGATGTCGTAAGTACAGAATAGATTCATAGCGTAAAAATCATAACATATATAATTATGATGGCAAAATTGTTGTGTATATATATATATATATATATTATTATGTTAGAAATGTTTAGGTGGTAAAACATAAGGGAAGATGATGGGTCCAGACGGACAGCCGAGCAGCTCCAGGTGGAGCCCAACGAGCAGGACCCGAGCCACTCGTCCCCTGCACCATAGACACAGCAGCACTGCCCCAGCAGGTCGCCATAGTAACAGGTCCAGATACATCTCCGGACACTGAAATACCTGCTGAAGGTGACAGTAAGAAAGAAGAGACGGACGACAAAGCACAAAACTATGGGAGAGACACGAAGTCGAGTTAGTAACATGCATACGGATGGAGAGGAGGACAGAGGTGAAGAGAGAGAGGTGCATCCTGGGAAGTCCCCCGACAGTCTAGGCCTATAGCAGCATATAGCACTCCTCTTCTGTTAGCTTTTGATTTTATAAATTTCAGTGGCCGGGGGCATACGTCCGCGTTACAGCGGACGTATGTAGCCCAGTACGAAGATGTCCGTCACATATATGGTTCTTTAATGTATCTGCATTGTACTAACATGCGTTCATGTTCAATGGGCATATATGCGGCTGTAACAGGCAGCCTAGTGCATCCCACATGCTTCAACATTAACATTTTAATATAACATTATAGTCATTATGGCCTGTAGAAACGTATGTTTTTGAGGAGGTGGGGGAGTGCACTATAGGCCCCTGTGGCCCCTAAGCTTTTGTCCTTCCTTTTAAAAAGTAGTTTTGAAACCAGTACTTTTACACTTTTACTGGAGTAAAACGCTCGAGGTGATACTTCAGCTTCTACAGAAGTCTTTTTAAACCCTAGCATCTGTACTCCTACCTGAGGAACGAATGGGAATGCTTCTGACAGCTCTGGAATTGAAAGAATTGGGAAACAATGGGAAGATGATCTTCATAAAGTTTATGATGAAGAAATATAATTGGAAGAAGCTATAGGGTCTCCCTATTCTCTTTCTCTTTGCGATATTCAATTGAATCTGGGATATTACGTAGATTGACAGAATCCCTCATGCCATACTGGATTCCGATTGGATAATGTTTCAAACCTTGCTCAGACATTATGTACAACAGGAAGTTTTATAACAATAGCAGTGATGATAATCACAATAATATGCTCCCAAAGATATTTCTGTGCAAGCAATGAGTCAGTGAAATTACTGACGAAAATATCTGATTACATGTGACCCCAAATGAAGCTACACTGAGAGGACTTGCACTTGAAAATAGGGCCGGGCCACACACGCAAACACACACACGCACACACACCTCTATTTATAGAGCAGAGTGCAGAACACTGCGTAACCCATCTATTCCTATATCTCCAGCCCTCCCTGACGGGACACATGGACCATAATAGACGTGAAAAACAGGGTGACAGAGGAGAGGAAACCTGAAAGAGAGACAACACAGCAGCAGGAAAGGTCACAAGGTTTCTCTGTACAAGCCTCCAGCGACATCCTGCACACATTAATACACACATACAGTACGTTGCTTGTTCAAAAGAAGACGTTAGGAAGTAAATAACCACGTGAATAAATGCAGACAAAATATCCACTAAATTGTGACATAATTCAAAAATGTTTTAAGCTCATTATTATCATCAATTTTTCCCATTTCTTTATTCACAAGTGTTTGTTACACAGTGCCATTTGTCTCTGCAATACCACATTTAAAAGCCAAAGGTGGCGGGAGTTCAAGAAAGGTCCCACTTGTATGGAAAGCTTATTAAGTTTATTAATCTGTTTTCCCCAGACAATGTAATAAACGGATATGTACAGTAAGTTAGACACTTTCTTTTCCAGTCAAACCTCGTTAACAATCAGACTTCAGCTGTGAGGCGTTAGCAGCCCTGAGGGGCTCTCCTCACCTGAAAATCGTAGTTCTTTCCAGTTTATTAATGCTGTTTCTCTCTCAAATTAAATATTGTCACTGCAGTTTGGCCTGTGGTGGAGACCAAACAGCAGAATCCTCAAACTAAAGCAACCACTGTGTCTATGTCAAGCAGTAGAATCCAACCCAGTGTATTAGTGGTGAGCCTATTTAAACGGGCCCTAACTTCTACACAAACACTGTCCATATTCCCTGGCCTTCAACACTACAAGAGAAATCCCATAATAGTCCAGAACTTCTTTCCATAAAACACAGTTCGCAAGTGAATTCCAGGCCTGCGACAGCCACAGATAGCAGACCTTTGGCTCCCCCCCCCCACAGCGTTTGGTTTATTGATTGCTGTTGGGATGTAAAGAGAATTTCAGCAAATAGAACAAAAATGCTTCTGAAATACACGACCTGGCCTCGCTTTCGGACAGAGATTCTGCCCTCAGCCTCCTAACAAACATTGGGCCTCGTGACGCGTGATTTAGGAGAACTCGCCACATTCCCCCATTTTCTTGTATTGTGGCTTTTCTCTGAGGCACGAACGCAGTTTGCCAGTGGTCCCGACCTGTTGTAGCACTCATGTGTAATTAGTCTGCTGTCATCCCAGCCAAAGGTTTTCACTAATGGATTGTATATTTCATTACTTTGAAGCAGTTTCAAAATCCTACATAAAGATATATATTACACTTGACTCTAATTCTAATTCCCTCCGCAGGGATTTACCAAGACAGCTGTTCATTACGCAGTCCGCTCCTGGACTGGACCTGGTACTGACCCATCTCCACAAACACTGCGAGTAAAGGAGAGCCCATAGGCTTCTATGAGCTCACTAAACTCAAATGAGAACTCCTAACGTAGTGATCTGGATTCCAAAATACCTATGATTTTTCTGAATATTACAATCATCTTTAGCATACTTCTGAATGCATTAGGAAGCACTGAACATGTGAAGGAGCTGCAGTAATAATAAGACACAAAGAATAACAAGACAGTGCCGGTGGAGGCGAGGATGGGGCTGATATGGAGGGGTGGATGTTAATACTGAGCTAAATGCAGTAAAACACACACTTGGGTTTTGTTGCAGCCTGTGTTGCAGACTGATCAGGGTCATGCTGAAATACACACACACACACACACACACACACACAGAGCTGACTTCCTGTCCTCTGAGCACTGATTTTATGTGGGACTTTACAGAATGATTGATGTTAAGACTGACCAAGGTCATTTTACTACATGCTCAAATACACACACAACCAATTTCACTTGTTGGCCAGAGCTAACAGCTTCCAGACATAACATCATTAGATTCAGCTAAAATCGAGTTTCCTTGATGAGCCCGTGGCACTTTATGATTTATTTTGTACTGTTGTTCAAAAAGCCAATGAGACTCGATGCGGACATTTCTTTCCATCCAAAGTGATTAAATGTTAAAAAGCGCATCCTTCGGTGTACTTGCCTCGTTACATCCTGCCCCAGTAAACTGATTCAACATGGAATTGATCAAATTAGGAAGCACGATGCTCTCAAGATGTAATGTGAACAAGAAAAAGGACAGGAAATGTACAGATGATGAGAGCGGAACCAGGCGGACAGACAGCCTCACCAGTTGGCAGCTGGTCAGACTGGAAACCAGCTGGGCCCCCTGGCAGCACAGGATGAATCCAGCCAGGTTAAGGAGTACACACACCACAGACAGCAGGACAAACACATTGACCTGGAGATGGAGGGGGGGGGGGGCGTGAAAGAAAGAAGGTAACATGAATCATTGTGGTTTGAACAACTGTGTCTAACACATATTACACGGACAATGAACATGTAATTTAATCGAATGGCGAGAGAGACCGTGACAAAACCGTTCCAGTAAGGTGAGATGAAGCCATATGCAAACACACAGAGAGGTGAGCTGACATTAGATTACAATGAAGTCCCCCCTTTTTGCAGCTTTTTGAATGTATTGCTAATATATGTTTAGTACTTTGAAGAGGCTTCAGAAATGTCCCTTTGGTCTCAAAGAGTGGGTGGACTGTGTTTGATTGACAGCTGTAACAACATGTGCATGGATACACTACACAAGGTCAAGCTTGGCCTGGAAACTGTTGCTTACAAGCCAAGGACAGGCAGTAGAGGGGTTAAAGAATGACGTCCAAAGCAGTCACAATCTGCAGCGCCCAACGTTTTAAAGTTGTTTAATTTGTACAGCTGACGACTGATTGATTAGCATGGTGTTAGCATCAGCCTTTTCCCCGGTGGATGTTGGTTGGGCAGTCATCGTCATCGAGCCAAGGGACAGCGCGTGTCTTTCAGTGCGTCCACACAACGCCAGCTCACTGTGTGAACGCATCCCTCTCTTTCTCCGTTTTAAGCCCTCTTTCTTTTCTTTTTCTTTGTTTTTTTTCCCTTGTCTTTCTTTTATTCATCCCTCTTTCCGGCCTCCAGAGTGTAGAAATCTTCAAACGTTTCAGCGTGTAGGGGACAAATGGAGCTTTAACAACACAATGGCATAAGCTGTTCAGAGAGGGGCGCGACGGGGCATGCCGGGGCGCCACTAAATGTCACCATTACAAAATCTGGGTTTTATCACGGCAGTGCAGCAGTTTGGGAGGGACTGCTGGTCAACATGTAGCTGTCTGACAACAGACACAGAAACATGCGTAAATGTGAACAACGATCTGAGCACAGCTGTGTGGCAGCAACGTTACTTCAGGTGTGTTGTTCAGGAGTTTCACTGTGGACAGACATCTCTACTAAAACCACATGGAAACGCTGTTAGTGTGCACACTAGTCATTTTAAGATTCAGTGTGTGTGTGTGTGAGTCAGCCGTCTTTAGCCTTTGTCGATGCAAGTGGGAACTCGTGTTTCTGGGAGTTTGAACTTGGCAAGCTGAAGTCAGGAGTTCGAATGCACAAGAACAGGAGGACACAGTAGGTTGCCGGGACAACAGCATTCGCGCTGAACACTTACGCTCAACTAGCTTTTTCAGACCCCTGCACTTATTTCCATCCAAGCGGTGGATGTGGACACTGTTCTGGACTGCAAGTGCCTGGGACTACAACTGCCTGGGACTACAACTGCCTGGGACTACAGGTAATTGGAACTACAGGTACCTGGGACTACAGGTATTTGGAACTACAAGTGCCTGGGACTACAAGTGCGTGGGACTACAGGTACCTGGGCCTACAAGTACCTGGAACTACAAGTACCTGGGACTGAAAGTGCCTGGGACTGAAAGTGCCTGGGACTACAGGTAATTGGAACTACAAGTGCCTGGGACTACAAGCTGGACTGGGCTCAGAACAGCGAGGCCGGCCCTGCTTTCTCATTCAGCGTCTGCAGTGCCATGCTGAGGACATTCTACCAGTCTGTGGTACTAAGTGCTATTTTCTTTGGGACGTCGACGCCAACAGAATCAGTAAGCTCAATAGAAAGGCTGGCTCTGTCCTGGGGGTGGTGCTTGGTTCCTTGGTGGCGGTGTCAGAGGTGGATGCTGCGGAGCAGTAACTGGCAGTCTGGACACCCCTGATTACATAAGTTAAATCCAACTTTGTTCCTTTTATTATTGGATTTCAATTGAACAGCAAGCAATCACTGAAGGAAGCAGAAGCGTGTCCCTTACCAGGAGCAGCATGGGCCTTCTCCATGTTGTGAGGCCGACGATGCCTGACAGAATGACCTGGTAACACATGCAGAGAAATGATGTTCATGTGAAAAAACAACAACACAGACCCATACAAACAGACACACAGGCCTTTGTCTAACACAATGTGACACAAAACTCCATGTGAAAAATAGCAGTGTTAACACAAACACTGCCGTTTAATCATTTAGCGCTTTTTAATATTCTTAAGAAGTCTAGAGCATTTAAAACCCCTCCCCAGGTGTCTCTTCTCTTTACCTTACATGGAGCAAAGAAGACCGTTTTGTCGTTATTGGAACAGTGCTTGAATTGGACCAGTACTCACTGGTACATGCTGGCCCGTTCCATTAACTCCAATATAAATCCACCCACGGCAATGTTAGACGCTCAGAGGAAGTGCTCCGGCCGTCCATTCACACCAATATTAACCTGGTCGCGTGGCTATAACACACTGGGAGCATCATGTCCCATTGGAGAACCGAGGACCCGCCGCCTGGAAGGGTTTTCCTCCCTGTTCATTCCCATTGTAAGGTTTTTCTTTCAATGAGACCCTCAACGTTTTTCAAACTACAACACGGGTGTGTCCTTGATAATTCAACAACACGATAGGCCTAGATTATTTCTCCGTCGATTCTGGGAAATAAAGTTTTTGTTATCAGTTTTGGATAGCAGAAGCCTAGGCTACATTACCCATGATCCTTAGCCACCGCTGCAAGAGGAATCCAGCGCATCGCTAAACCTGAAGTCTGGTGGGGGACGTTTGAATGACTTAGTAAAGTACTTCTTGTACAATGACTTTGCAGTCCTAATCAGCTAGATACAGTGTGCCACGTGAAATGCTCCCTGATCCAGGGGGAAACTTGTCTTCTCTTCCCATTGGCTGGTTTTGGTGCCAGTCATTGACATCATGCTGGCGCTGTACACCACGGGGTGTTGGACTCTTGTTTTGGCTAAGATATCTGAAATAAACTTACATTTTCACTTTGTATTATCTAGAGCCAGTGTAATTACTAGTTCAGCTGTACTAGGTATTTCATATATTTAGTAGATCTTTTTACAACCCTATTTAAAAACACTGTACTATAATATAAGATACGTATTGTCAAACAGAGTTGAGACCAGTGAAACCTTGCTTTGCAGTAACTGGGAGTTATCAAGAGTAAATTACATCCAAATCCTGATGTGAAATGTATAACACATGAGTTATGTTAAAATTGTGAGCTGCACTAGTACCTAGAGGTGAATAGAACCTACAGAAATGTTAGTAAGAATCTTTTAATAACAAATGAGTGTAATCAGTAGAGCCGAGATTGTTAAATGTCTAAAAGTGATCTTTAAAGTGATGATAAGGCCTAGAATATTAGGAGGCAGAATGTCCGAATGGCTGTAATATTCCCCCCGGGTTACTAAACAAGGAGGCGAGTGAGTGTCAACAACCGTGCTCAAGCTACAGGTCAGAAATGTGAGTGTGTGCTATGAAATGTCAATGTAACCTGGGGGGGTGCTTGGTGTGTCATATAGTGAAATAAAATCGAGAGCTCGTGTTCTTCCTTCTGCCTATTCCTCAGATCACATCATAAGAAGGTGAATGGGAGCAGTCTATCATCAACGAAAAGGGCCTTCGTGGGACTTTGAGCAGGAAAAGGATGAACCATTGACCCCAGTAATGCTGGCGTTCCTTTGTTCACGGACTAGAGATTCTGGGATCATTTCAGGGGCTTTGGACGGAGTCACGAGATATGCTTCACAGACTCTGCTCTCTCCTTCTTCCAGAAGCAGATAACTATTGATTTATTTACTTTTATACACACACACACACATATATATATATATATATATATATATATATATATATACAGATACACACACACACACACATCTCAAACGAGCCCATGGCTACAACCCTTTTTCCTGTCGTCGTTCCCGTTTTTAGAAAGGTAAGGAGCGCTAGAGAACAGCGGGGTTCATCTGTTCCGTGGCCGCTCCTGAATGTTGAACTCGCGGCCAGGGGGTTCGGTACCTGGGCTACTGCTGGAGGCACGACCGTCGTAAACATAACTGCCATGCACACTGAGGATACTGCAGCCCGGGGCTAACCTACCGAGAAGCCGGCCCAGAAGGGACAGGAGTTTCGGATGGGGGGTGAGTTGCTGAGGGACAGCGCTCCAAAGGACAGCGCCACCATGGAGCCGCCGAGCAGCAGCTGCAACAAGCCCAGCGAGAGCAGCGGCCGCCCGGGCAGCAGCAGCCGAGAGCCGCCGCTGGCGATCCGGGAAGAGGCGGACAATCCACGGGGTCGATTTCGGTAAGACGGCTCTGCGAGCTGCGAAGCCCCGGTAACCGGACAGCAAGACCCCGGCAGCACCACTGGGAGCGACATCTGGGGCTTGAAAGACAGAATGACCAACAGAATGTCTGGGAGCTCGAGGTCATGGAGAGAAGTTGTTCTCACGGGCTCGAGGCTGGATCCTCGCTGTTCGGCGGCCCTGCCATGACGGGCTCCGCTCTGAAATAACGGCAGGCTTGGATTGACTTCCACATATTTTGGCAGCAGGCTGAGAGAAGTCAGGACGGGGGAGGGGCAGAGCAAGCCATGTGTAACATGTAAACAGGACAGGGTGTCTTCTTGAAAGCTTGAAAACTGAACTGTATTCTTGAGGCCCCACACAGCAGCCTACTACCCAAATACAGTTGCTCTCTTTTCTCCCGTGCACGGGGGGTGTCATTATGTTTCAGGCCCTTGCACAAACTTGTGAAGGACAAGGGCTTGAATAGAAAAAAAATGGCACCCCTAACCCCCCACACCCATAGGCTAAATTTCAGGGGGGGCTCAGGGACACACACCCCTCAACATTTAGAACACGTGCATTTGCCTTTTGCATCCCAGAACTATTTTGAGGTTTTAACAAGGTCTCACTCTCTAAAAGCTTCGATCGTTTTAAGCGGTTAGGACCAAAATGTGATGTATTCTTGTTTTCAGGCAGCTTCAGTGACATGGCTGAGATGTACATGATTTCTAAAAATCATTCCCAAACCCAGACATGTTGGATATGTTTTGAACATGAGCAGAAATCTTGCGGAAACACATATGAACTATTCAAGTCTGGGGGCTTACAAATGAATGAATTTGTCAGTGACGTGAATCGGTGCCACATGCACATTTAAAGAAAAAAAATACACTTCAACACGTACATTTTCACCGCTTTGGACCAGTGTGCAAAATTTGGTGAGTTTTCAAGCAGTTTTAGGCCCTCAAAACTGGGAGAAAAGGAATATTAAGAATAATTCCTCGCATTGTAATAGGGTCCCCGCTGCAGGCGCTGCTCGGCCCTAATTAAACCTGTGTCAAAACCTTTTAAATCTAACCACAGCCAAAAGAAAGGTGGTTTGTGATTTTCTTTAAGTGCCCAAATATACATCACATTTACATGGTGAGAGTTTATGACCCAGAGAACAATGAACCGGTGGGATGGCAAGTCCATTGGTATTTGATGAAAATAGAAAGATCGCGGAAAAAAATGAAAAAGACCCAGGGCAGTTTGTTGTAAAGCAGACCACTAATTGTTTTAACCTTGGCAATAAAAAGTCATACGACCGAATGAATTAATGACTCGTTCACATTAAAACACACCGTGATGGCAGAGCCGGGGGTGACGCGGTACACGGTCACTCTGCAAAACACTCGGCTCGGTGCATGGCCAGTCAAATGTATGAACGTGCACATACCAGGTACAAAGCTGTGTATTATGTGTGTTTTAGAATTGTGCTTATTCAGCACAAAGACAGCGGAGAAATTAGTTGCTTTTGACACAGCAACAACTGTGTCGTTCTCGCATGAGGAGCGGCCGTGGCCTTGTGGAAGAGCGGGTCGCCCACCAAACAGAAAACCGGCGGTTTGAAAGTTTCCATGAGCAAGATACTGAACCCCAAATTTCTCCCGAGGGCTGTGCCTTGTGTCTGGGGTGAATGTGATATATAGTGTGTGAAGCACTTTAAGTCGTCGGAAGGCTAAAAAGGCGCTATACAAAAACAGTCCGTTTACCATCACTCACTATGCCCACAATCCACCATGTTGAAATACTGTAACTTCCTGGGAATCCTGTGTAAGCGTCACACGTCGCTCTGGACTCTAGTCAAGTCAATTTATTTCTACAGCCCAACATCACAAATCACAATGTGCCTCAAAGGGCTTCACAATCTGTACAACATACGACCCCCTCTGTCCTTAGACCCTCGACTCGAACAAGGAAAAACTACCCAAAAAACCCTTTTAACAGGAAAAAGTGATAGAAAGCTCAGGAAGAGCAACAGAGGAGGGATCCCTCTCCCAGGACGGACAGACAGGAAGTAGATGTCGGAAGTACAGAATAGATTCATAGCAGAAAGTCATAGTATACACAACTATGATGACAAAATGTAGTTTGTTAAACACAGGTGAAGAGGATGGATCCCGGAGGAGCAGCTTCAGCTGTTGCCCACTAAGTAGGATCTGAGCCTCTCCACCACAGAGACCTGGAGCGAGGACAGGCCAAAGAGAAGAAGGACAACAGCATTCAAACAGAGGGAGAGAGAGACATGATGCAAACTAAGGAGAAAGGGAGAGAAGGGGAGAGGCTCCTGGGGGATGAAGATCCAGATCAATGACCGGACGAGGCACCAGCCAGGAGAGAGAGAAATCCCAGGACGGCTGAAGGTCCAACACAGAGAGGAGGAGGGAGAGAGGAGGTGGTGGTGGTGGTGGTGTGTGTGTCGGGGGGGGTTCATACACAGCTTGGCAGCTTTTAGGGCACAGAAAGAAAACCAGCAGAGGGTCAGAGGAATGCAGTCGATATCAAAAAGTTTGCAGTCTGTCAGTTGAATTCTCATCAGCAGGATAAACAAGGACAAGTGCTAATGTTAACATTTACATTTACATGTAGTCATTCAGCAGACGCTTTTATCCAAAGCGACTTACATATGAGGAAGACAATGGAAGCAATTTTAACAACACAAGGTAACAAAAAGCACAAGTGCATCAAAAACTAGTTTGATTAAAGCCCAGCACAGGATACAGGATACAGAGGCTTAGATGAAGAAATTGTCGACGTTAGTTGAATAAAGTCGACAGGAGAGAAGCAGTCCAAGTACACATCAGGTTTCACAGCTCCCTCCAACGCCTCTATGCTCGAAGATCGATCGGCACCAGCTGAGGGCAGGACGTGATTAATTTTCTCTCTAATAGTCAAAATGTTATCATTAAAGAAGCTCATGAAGTCGTTACTGCTGAGGGCTACAGGAATACATGGCTCAATGAAGCTGTGGCTCTCTGTCAGCCTGGCTACAGTGCTGAAAAGAAACCTGGGGTTGTTCTTATTTTCCTCTATTAGTGATGAGTAGTAGGCTGCTCTGGCATTACGGAGGGCTTTCATATATATTTTAAGACTATCTTGCCAGGCTAAACAAGATTCTCCTAGATAGTTGGAATGCCATTTTCTTTCAAGTTTTCGTGATGTTTGCTTTAATTTGCGGGTTTCAGCGTTATACCATGGAGCTGCCCTTTTTTGTTTTATTATCTTCTTTTTAAGAGGAGCAACAGAATCAAGTGTCGTTCGCAGTGAACCTGCAGCACTATCAACAAGATGATCAATTTGGGACGGACTGAAATTTGCATAAGAGTCCTCTGTTATGTTAAGACATAGCATTGAGTTAAATTCAGATGGAATTTCTTCCTTAAATTTAGCTACAGCACTATCAGATAGACATCTACTGTAGTAGTATTTGACTACTGGTGTGTACTCCAGTAATAGGAGTTCAAAAGTTATTAAATAATGGTCTGATAGTGAAGGATTCTGTGGAAAGACTGTTAGATGTTCAATTTCAATGCCGTATACCAGAACAAGGTCGAGGGTGTGGCCAAAACAGTGAGTGGGTTTATGTACACACTGACAGAAGCCAATCGAGTCTAATAATGAGATAAACGCAGTACTGAGGCTATCATTTTCAATGCCCACATGAATATTAAAATCACCTACAATAATTGCTTTATCTGTTTTAAGGACTAAGCCTGATAGAAATTCTGAGAATTTAGATAAAAACTCTGAATAAGGACCAGGAGCGCGGTACACTATAACAAATAGGATTGGCTGTCGTGTTTTCCAGGTTGGGTGTGAAAGACTTAGAACAAGGCTTTCGAATGAGTTCTAATTTAGTTTAGGTTTAGGGTTGATTAATAGGCTTGAGTCGAAGATGGCTGCAACTCCACCTCCTCGGCCGGTGCCTCGAGGAATGTGAGTATTAATATGACTGGGGAGGGGGGGGGGGTGGATTCAACTTTAAATTCAACGTATCTGTATATACGTTCTGTGTGTAGCGTGAGGGGGTTATTACTTCCATTTCATTGTGCAGCCCTGTGTTGTAGAATGACAAAATGTACCTTGAACTTAAGGAATCGGTCTGCTAATTTACAAAAGACATTTTCTCACTTACCTTTAGTGGTGTCAAGCCAATATAGTTTTGGTCTTGTTAATCCAGATTTTGGAATATTCATCTTTGAGATTTCGGCCTCCACCCCATTACATTGGAGGTGAATTGAATTGAGTTCGTACAGCTCACAGCACTGAAAAATGGTATTAAAAAAAATGATTTTTCCTTTTGGGAAACAATGTAAGATTTACTCTGGATAATCGACATAATACATTGTCAATGGTTTTCTGGATTATTTTAATAGAAAGTAGTTCCAATTAAAACTGTTGACAGTAAGAAGACACATTGCTGCCAATTTTTTTATACAGAACTTTCATATATAATATATGTATGGAGAGTGAGAAACATCCACAAATTCAATCAATACTGTTCTGTTTGCAGTGAAAAACAATGCACTTCATCCTTAGATAGATAAATATCCTAATTCTTCCCCATTTCTACAGGTTACCTGGCTCAGGGGTTGCTGAATGATGTTAAGTTTCTCTATATTGCACCTCTGTCTAACCAGCATTGGGTTTTTCTCAGTAGTGGGGAACATGCACATGCAGACTTTATACATTTCCTCCAAGGTCTTGGATTTAAATCCTAACAAACAATGTTAACTCCTGTATCAACTCATTAAAATGTGGCACGCACTCGGTGAAACGCCACATTTGGTCAAAGAAAGTGAGAACACAGCCTCTGGAGACCGCTTCTGTGCCTACACGGAGTTGTAGTTTGGAATTGAGTTAATGAATAGAAGTTTCTTGAATGTCTGAATTTAGATCACTTATATTATCTCCTTCTACAGCTGTTTCTATGACTGCTGTTTTCAGCTAAACCCACACAGTTGGAATATGTTTTCCAGTATAAACTGCATTTTGAGCCTCGAAACTAAGAGTGGAAGAATATCAACTGATTTGAAGTCCATCTGAATATAAAATGAGGCTTCCGTTTCATGACCTAAACTATGAAAATCCTGTTTGTGAAAATGATCACGGTACATACACTACACATGTGGTTAAGACGTTTTGTTTTATTTGGTGTTTTAAGGTGAAAACTGGAAAAACTCAGACACTGTCCACTCATTCTTCTTATTCTCTCCATCTCATTTGTAATGTAACCCTCTGCCATGACACATTACAGTATTCTCATCAGCACTTGGATTCGGACGGTAAGCACTTTGTAACTCATGTGTGGAGGTCAAGAGTGAGCGAAGATATACAATCAAGCATGTGTGAAACGTGTGGCACACCATTCATTCAGTGATGGTGGAGTCCAGACCGCAGACCGCGAGACCCAGGCCGAACACACACTCCCACTCCAAACGGGGAGCCCATCTCTGTGGGTTAGCGAATGTGGCTTTAGAACTAGACTCACCGATCACAAGTTTTCCTTATGGGCGTAGAAATCTGGAAATGTGTTTTGCGCTTGCAGACTGATAGAACACCAGTTTTTTAGCCATTAAAGATGTTCCGTTTGCTGTTCCCACTGTCTGGTAGGCTTGTGTAGGGAAATGTCTGCTAGCATACAGGCAGTCATGTGTCCAGTGTCTGGTTTGTGCGTCTCAACTCAGAGCTTTCCCCCGTCGAAGGACACAGCCCACAAAGGCAAGGCTGCCTTACCAACCCAGCTTACCAGCCTCCTACTACCCTAGGAGCCCTGGAAGCTTACTGCAAAAACTGGTGGCTCTTGCTTTACTATCATGGTCGTGTGTGTGTGTGTGTGTGTGTGTGTGTGTGTGTCTGTCCGCAGAGGGTCTCGCAGCCAAATCTTTTCTGTGCACATTTATGACTGTATGCTTGAGGAGCTCTCGTGGTTGCAGGGAAGTTTTGAAAAACCCATTTTATTGACCGCCGTCGACTGCCGACTCCTCACTCCTGTTAACCGGCCGGTGGGGGCCGCAAGTGATCACCAACCGCTTCAGTTTGGGGTCTCGTTTCCGCTAGGGACAACATCCGTCCCGTTAGTGTTTGCGGATTCCTTTGTTGGCATTTTACATCGCTTGGGTTTAGGAGTTGTCCGCCTCCATATGGCTACACCTTAATAACAATGCATTCTGTCTCTCAGTCACTCACTCCACTACTCTCATGCATACACGCTGGACACACACTGCGTGCACTCCCTGCTCCCCACCCCCAGGCCCCCAGACCGACGTGATATAATGCGATGGCGTTTGGATAGCACGCCACTTTCTCGCGTGTCATTTCACGCCGTTAAGAGATGGCACATTTATGTGCAGGAATGGTGACCGTCGTCCGGTGATCGTTGTTGTCATGGTAGCGATAAAAAATACGTGGTTAACGTTGTGAAACGGTTGCAGTTTTTGTTAGCTTTAGGGTTTCAACTACTTGGTTAGGGTTAGGAAAAGATCACGTTTGAGTTTATATTTAAATTAGTTTCGTCAGTTAAGTTTCACATGTAATTTAAGTTTGGTTACGTCCGTTCAATGTGGACACAGGACTTTCACACGGGAGGCAGTGGTCTCGGTGTCTGTTTGACCCATCCATCCAGCCCAACCTCATCCCTACATGGACTTTGTCACAGTTTACACTACGTCACCGGACTTTTTGTTTTTTTCCTCTGACATTCACACGGAGAATGACACTCCGTCTCTGCACAATATAAGTCACTAGAGACTAAACCGTGTGAAATGACACGCGAAAAGCAAAAAAGGCATAGTGAAAGGACATTGGCGTGTTATTCACACGCCATTTGGTGATGCCAGGCCTGGCGGAGAGCCACTGAGTGCACGCTTCGAGTTTATCTTGAGGTCTTGAAGAGGGGTTCTGTGTCAAACTCTAGGCACAACCCCCATGGCGCCCAAGCAAGTTCACCCACCCATATCATCAGAGGACTGATCCTGCGCCTCTTATTCAGTCTTCATAGGAAGCTGTTCTGAAATGGGACGAAGCTTGGAAAAGACAAGGCCGGTGTTATTCTAGATTCTTCTCATTGTCAGTAAACTCCACATAAAGTCCAATGGCAACAATATGTCCGTCTGTCTCTCAATACTTTCTAGTTTCAAGACATAAATATTTCAAAAATGGCTCATAAATATATAGTTCAATAAAATAAAAAAACACAACTCAACAGCAGGAAATAGTGCATTTGTTGGGGACTTTTGTCAGCAGTGGATTAATACACATTTGGTGTTCTAGTGAGTATTTGTGTTTTTAATAGTTTGTGGAGAACAATGGAGCTCTATGGCACACAGGAATAAGATATGTCAGGCTGGGATACACACACACACACAATACTTGTTAGTAGGATACATTCATTGTTGCTTTGTATCTGTACATTGGATCTGTTGACAATAAAAAAAAATATAGAATATCACCGACCTTATCATTAAACAGGGTTGTAGGCAGTGATAGCCACCATGGCTAAACAGACAGAAGAGGGCGCCACCTGCTGAAACTTAATCAACAAAACATTTCAAGGCAAAAGACATCACTCGGCTGGACACACAGTTCAGACTGGCAATTCATTTCTGGCTGGGAGGTACAGTGCAAACACAGCGCAGCAATGACTGGCGAGCACCAAAGACGGTAGAAAATATAGTAAGAAAAAAGGAAGCTCAAGGCCCAGTCACACCAGAAGGTGCCACAGCCAAATCCTTTGCATGTCCTAGTAAAAGATGTGGTGCTGGAAGCTTGGTGACCGGACTGCTGTAGCTGGCGAGCTAACTCGTGGATGTATTAGGAGCTGGCGAGACCGCGGCCAGTCAGCCTTGCTGCCCAGCTCCCTAAGTGTCCAACCCCGGTGCTACAACACCAAACAGCTAACCTGCTAGCCAGCTGGACCACGCTGGTGCTACTCAGTCACAATAGCTCTCGTGAGCTAGCTAGCTAGCTGGCTAGCTACCGCAATTTAGCAAGCTAGTTGGCGTGCTCACTAACGGGACAAACGTTTAGTCTCATAACGGTCTAAAGTCCATGCCTCTTTTGTGGAGCATTTTATACTCCGACAGATGAGATTTTATAAAAGTGTCACACATAAGCTACGATAGCTTCCCTTTTTTAAAACTCTCTTTATTCCTTCACAAATCAGCCCTGTTGGTTAGTGTTAAAGTTGACTTGAACAATCTCCACGTCCGCTGATTGTGCCGAGTCCATTGAAAGTAACGCATTTGGCCTCAAAACGTGGCTGTGCTAATGCTGGAGTGACCGGGCCTTTATAGATTTACAACTTTGACCAACTCTTATTATCTCCCTTCCAAATTCCAAACTGGTGTTAAACGGATATCCTTCTTGACTGAGGTCGAGAGCTCAGACAGCGTTTGCTCGTTCTGAAACATGGCAGATAGGATGCTGAAGGGTGTGTACTGGACTTTTGTTGGGTTTTTTTGGTCACTGAATGTGACCGCAGACAGTACAGTGTGTGGGGGCTGCATTAAGGTTTCGGTGACACTGGTTCCCTGGTTTCCCTTTAAGCCTGACAGCAGCAGAGGTTTTCTTACGGTTGGGTGGCTGAGGGGCGAAGGAAAGACTACCCAAACCTCATGGGACTAATAAAGTAAAAGGCACTTTAAAAAACTGTAAGAAATTCCAGTGTTACTAGATAGACTATATATAGATATATACTGTATGTATCCACAGGCATTGAATATACGAAGGAATGCAAAGACGGAGTATAAACACTTGAGTTTAGATAGATATATACGCTGTTTGTAATAATATATACGTAACCTTTGCTGATCGTAGCTGGCTATAATAGGAGCTTAAAAAAAGAAGTGGATGGATGTGATAAAGCGCATTGCGGGTTTTGGAGTTTGTAGAGGTTTTTGTAAGGGCAAAACCCGTGGCAATAGGTTTCAGTTGCTGTGCACAAACTGAAGAGTTGCATAGGCAAGAAAACAAGTGGTTCCAAGTCACTCAGTTTTGACCGTTAAAAGTGGTACGTAAGAAACAAACAATCGAACACAACCTAAAAAGTAAAGTGAAGACAGTGTGTTCCTATCCAAACGGATAGTACAGATTGCTTTAACTTCCTTGAACCAAAGGAAGGTTGGTTTTCCCTCAATATCAAAGAAGCAAGAGTCAGTTCTGTGTCAGCAGCTTACTTGTGCAGGGCATAATGGAATGGTAAGTGTTGTAAATAGACTGCATATGCAGCGCATGTGTACATGTATGTCCAGGGCTGGCTCAGCTGCTGTGTGCTGACCCTACAGCTCGGTGTCCTCGTACTGGTAGGAGTTGGAGGTGTAGTATCCCGCCACTGCCTCCTCCTCTGCCTCCTCTTCGCTGGGGTAGATGGGACGTCCCTCCTTGGAGGACGGAGAAGTCTGGGGTTCGGGGTGGGCGCCGGAGCTGGAAGGACACCGAACACACAAGCAGCAATGAGTCCTGCTCCACTTCCAGTTTAGATTAAGCTTCACTAGCTTTTCCTACTCCGTATGACATTATATCAAAACTGAATTTGTGTTATTAAATCATTCCATCATCATTATCAGTTATGATAACATTGCACTCATCAGGTTAAATGCTGAGCTCTGGGAACACAGTGGCAGTGCTAAAGCAAAGTCAAGTGGTTGATCCACATGATCTCAACCACTCTATTTGGAGGTCAAACTGAAAGGGAGTACACCTGATATGTCACTTGTAATCCCTCAACGTACAGGAAAACCGTGTGCACACGGCTATAGTAAGTACAGATACGCAGCAGTGATGCCTTGTAAACTGGGCGGTCAGCAAACACTGCAGAGACACAAACACGCTGCCAAACACACTCACAGCGGAGCTTGGAAACGGTCGTTTGGCCGTAGTGAGCCTACCCGATAGGCTGGGGGCGGCTGTGATCCAGCTTGGCGGTCTTCTGAGGAGCAGCATAGATGTCTGGGTGCTTCTGAGCAATTTCCAACTGGAAACACAGATCACTTGATTAAAGACTGCGACGACTGCTATCCAACCTAATGCAAATTGTCACATCATCAGCTGACCACGAAGCTCCCGTCAGTGCCTCACAGACATGAAAATGAGGTCTGGAGCCCATGCTTTTAAAAAGGGAATTCAAATGTACACATACGTGCGTTTCCAGGTCTTGGTGAGTCCTACTGCGTATGTGAAAAAGGTTGTATAAAGCCTTTGGTGTCTCTAGAGGAAGCTGCGTGACGTCCCATAAACTGCCTCAAGTGATGTCACTTGAGTCAGCGTCACTTGGGGCTGAAGACTACAAGTTGGACAATAAAAGAACCTATAGGTATGGATTTTGTGTGCACAAGTTACTATGTTTTATCAATGAGATCCTCTTTTGGGACTTTGGGGGCTCCGGAGTGAGGTACTCTTTGAATTCAATCTTTACAAATCTGCCATGCCTCATCAAAGGTTTAATTATGTGACCCACCGTGTGCTCCAGACCTCATCCCTCCTGATGTGATGGCATATAATTATGCGTTCAGTCTCTGCACGTCATGGCCAACAGTACTCTCTTCCCACTTCATTGGTTTTTCATCAAGCCACTGTAACTGGTGCAACAGCGGATGAAACTAATACCATGACTGAGCAAGAGAAGAATGTGTAATCACCACACTAATCGGATTTGTATTTCACGTCGCCCAGCCCTTCTGGGACCAGTCTGTAACTTCCTACAGACCCGATCTGAGTCCCTGACTCGTATTGTGTGTAATACACCTCATGATACACGGAGCTATGCCCACCATGGCATTCTGCGCCTCCTGCACATCCAGCAGCCTTCGGACTCGGGCAAAGTGATCCAATTTCTCGAAGGCCTTGATCTTCCCCAGGAAGGTCCTCATGGACGGATCCTCCACAGCGCCGTCCTCTGCTGCCACTTCTTGCTGCCTACAGGCAGCCGCGGTCGCGCTGGGCAGAGCCGCAGGCGAGTGAACTGCAGCCTCTGCCGCGCTCCCACAGTCGCTGGGCTTGGGCGCAGGGGGGGGTTGGGGCGCTCCCAGGGGCCGCAGCTTGCTGCAGGAGTTGAAGTGGTGAGCCGGAGGTGGGGGCGGCGGGCCGGAGGAGGCGGCTGAAAGAGAGATGGGTAGTGGATGGTCGTTGTTGCTGCTGGCCGGGCTGCTGCTGGAGGGCGAATCGTAACTTTGGCTGGAGCTGGGGGTGGCAGGGTGGTGGTGCTGACGGTGGTGGTGGTGTGGGTTGACCGGATCGTCCCTCAGAGACCGTCTCACCTGACCAAGGAGGGGAAGCGTTAGAGCCAGATCACAGTTCTGTGATAGTGTGTAGAAACAGGACTGGAGGCTCGGACTGTCACAGTTACTACTTACATATGTTTTGAGCTGACCACAATCATTCTGCACAATCGTTAGATTCCAAGCAAGGGAGTTTTAAACCAAGCGCATGAACCAAACGTGAATGTTTTAATGCGCCTGCCGGAGAAGTGGAGCCCCCAGCTGTTTTCTGGATGTGCTCAGCTTCTAATATTCGCATAATGGCAGTGGATGGAAAGTGATTCGCAGGTTCTTTCGCTTCAGCTCATATGAGACCAGATTTCGGGATGACGGCAGTTTAGGGGTGTTGTGCAATGTAATCAGTCCAAGCAGCTGACCTGGCGTGGAATATTCGTTACATCGTTATTCCTGCCTGTTTGTCACAAAAACTCAACGCATCCACAGAAGGCAAAAAAAGTGAGTGTAAAATCGTTGAAGTCATATTGTGGACATTTTGCTGAAGTGTGTCTCTTCCATCCAGCTCTCCTAATTAGATACTTTGGAAAATGAAATAAACCGCCCTTCTGCAGTAATTCACGGGAACGTTAGGTCCGCCTACACAGGTTTTAGAAGAGGCCACTTCAAATGAGTGCAGCAGAGCGTGCATGTGAGCAAACTATCATGGTTTGCCACTCCGTTCGTTTCACTGAGCAGCCAGTGAAGTTAACAGCGTGGAGGAGTTAGGCCTGGTCGAACACTGCAGCAACACTGCTGTGTGGCACGAAACGAAGAGAAAAACGATGAAGTCGTTAATCGCAGTTTCTTTTCTATGAGAATTCATCGGCAACTAATTTCGTGTTTGTGACAGCCCTACTGGTGCCCGTACTCCAACACTAAGCAGGAACTCCAAAGGGCAGCCAGTGTGCTGAGTACTGAGGCTATAAGCCGTGAAACAGCAATGAGCCCCTTTACTTCCATGACTCAGGGTTTACCACAGCAGGGGGGCCCACGGCCAACATTTTCTACCACTACCCTACCCTAGATCTAGTAGATCAGTAGGGCATTAAGGCTAGAGGGTTAGGGTTAGTGGTAGCCTGGGATCAGGAAAACAAAAAGTGTAGGCTTGATCAAACAACACTGTGGATCAGACTTTACAGCTACACGCAGAACTAGAACGACAGGGTTGACTACAGGACACAAGTTAAAGGCAGAAGAAGTAGGCCGTTCCTACAAATCGATGTATGAACTCATAAAAACCATCACTTCTGACCCACTAGACGTGTGAGTCTGCCTCTGCCTGGATCTTCTTGGTTTCTTATTAGTTTGCTGTGTTCGGGACGTTTCTGGGCGTCAAGCTTTGGGCCAATCACCGCAGGCTGTGAGGGCGGGACTCACGTCGCCGTCACAGATGCATCTCCAGCACAGTGTGCAGACAGCTCGGGCTCTGAGCTGGGGAGGACGGGCCAACTCTGAATGTTGCGTTTTCGGACAAATCGGAAAAATCCTACTTCTTCTGCCTTTTCGGTTTCCATGCCAGCCAAACAGCAGCTCCTCAACAGGCCTGTCACATGACGACATTATGGACTTGTTGTACGACACGTGGACATGTGCTTTCATGAGTGTCACCAACATGGTGCCAGAATGAACAGCAGGGTTTCCCCTCCGTTAAAAGACTTTATGGCGACTCCGTTTCTGAAAAGCGCCCAGCGCCACAGTTAGCGAGCTACTCAGAGCGCGAGAAAGACAGGAATGTGTCCCTGTAGGACGGAGGATCATATATCATCCAACAGAAGTGGTTATCGTGACAGGCCTGTCACGGCTACACACAAGCCCACCCCCGTGTACCGACAACCGAGGGCAGTTCTGGGTGCCCAGCCGGTCCAAGGGGCTGCAGTGAGATCGGTGTCTCCACAGCAGGCTGTTCCTCAGCGGGAAGGGCAGCTTGTTCCTTCGGATGGAGGGAAAGAGCTGCCGGGGCGCGTGTGGAGGTCGTCATGCTTACTGTCTGCTACGCAGAAATAATTCTATATAGTGCTATATGGTGAAACGGACCCTTACGTACTTTGGTAGACCCCCCGCACCAAAACTAGAGCTTCGTCTGAAAAGCACAGTACTGCCACACGACGGTCAGCGCATTGAGGGAGGCAGTATTCTCAAGTCCTCAGCACGCAGATTCTATTCACAGGCTGAGCACGCCTTTCTGTGATCTGTGCACTGGGGGCAGGGGTAGCCATTGCTGCAAAGACAACATCTGACACACTGCCTGCATTCACGCCCAGCAGCTACAGAGCGCCGTGATGCCCCGTCAGGCCCCGCGCTCGCTCTGCGTTTGGCCTCCAGCAGCTCCTGAGGGCCCCTCTCACTTCCCCCGCTGCTCTCTGACTGAGTCTGCCTGGTTTGAGCTGAGAGAGGCTGAAGAGCCCAGTAGAGCTGGGGAGGACTGCAGAGTTGGCCATCTTTCAAACCGGCAGTCTGAGCGAGGAGAGTGGTGACCCTGTATAGGTGGAGGAGACCGGCTGATGGAGCTGAACTCCCCGCTCTGGAGCAGGTTAATGGCATGTATTATATGGTGTATGTCAGGGGAAACTTCGGGTGCCATGTGAGAAAGGAAACCACGTCTGGTCTACATTCTTCTGTCCGACTGTCGGCACACAGAGCGCGCTGCTCCTGACGGCAGGAAAAGAACAACTGTGTTCCCCCCGCCGCAGAGCCGGCCCGAGGCAAAGCGAGCCAAGCAGCTGCTTAGGGCCCCCACATCCACCAGGACGCCCCCCCCCCCCAAAGACAAAATTACAGTTACCTTTAAAATTCTAATATTTTTCTTCCCAGAGCCCAAATGTCTGGCCAACAGTCCACAAGCCAAAGAGAGGGGGGTGGATGCTTGGGGACACCACACCAGTGTTTCCAGAGCTAGGCGGTTTACCACTGTCTGTGTCCCTCACCTTGTTGTCTGGGTAGAAGACAGGTGGAGGGCTGGACCTGTTGAGGACGTCCCGGCTGCTGATTTTCCTCATGCGACTCCTGATGTCAGGACTGTACCTGCGCAAGATCTACACACACACACACACACACACACAGAGAAGCACGTTGTCCACATCCATACATACAGGACAGACGCGTGGCGGGTCACCGGTTCGTACGTACCGTGCCCTTCAGTCAGCCAGTTGGATAACCTGACGGTGGCTCGTCTGGCAACAGTCGGCCCTCAGAAACAGCCATGGATTCTACAGATTTGCTCTGGTACTGAGATTTTGGAACTTTGTTTGTTTTCCACGTTTGTCTTTCTAAGTTTGGCGAGCCCAATCGGAAGGTCGGCGGTTCGATCCCAGCTTCCCCCAGCCATGTGTCGAAGTATCCTTGAGCAAGATACTGGACCCCACAATGCTCCCGAAGCTGCGCCTTCGGTGTGTGAGTGTGTGTGAATGGTTAGTTTAATTTGTCCTGATGGGCAGTCAGCTGCTGCCATCAGCGTGTGAATGTGATCTGCAGTGTGAAAGCGCTTTGAGTAGTCGGACGACTAGAAAGGAGCTGTACAGGTACAGTCCATTTACATTTGTCCCAGAAACCCTGTGTTGACAGACTGAAGTGAACTTCCACCCTTGTGAAACGTGCTGTCTGGACAGCATCTGCTGGGTATCCCAGTGTGTTTGGGGCGTCGGGAGGCGAGCTTGTGACCAGACGGACACCACACTGCTGGAAGCTGCCCAGCTGGCCGCCGAGTAGCCTCCAGGTGGGAATGTGTGGAACAGTGCGGGTGTTTGCTCTCAGGGAAACTTCCCTGAATAAATAAAGGTTGATTGAAAGGGCTCAGATTCTTCACGCTTGTACGTTAAGCTGGTAACCCAGATGTTGGTATTATGGTTTGCCTATTATGTTCAGTGAACGGCTCTTCTGATGCTTTCTAAAAGCTCAGAGAATACATGGTAGATCCAGACGCTAAAGGTTTTGTGGTACACTGTAGTTGTGTTGTCCTGTCACGGCCGGCCTGGAGCTGCAGCCCCCTGTCTGCACAGCAGATGGCAGCAGCACCCAGAGAGTGGAAGCACGACATTATCGCATTTGAGTCAGCGCTCACCTCGAATGTTGGGTGTAGTTACAGACTCGGACAGCGCCGGCCTGAAGAGCGGATCAGACAGCAGCAGTCCTCACTACGGCCACTCCAGCGTCAAAGAATTCATTTGTCCTAATCGACTTCTGACGTGCCGCTATGTTCTGAACCATCCAGACCTCTCCGCTGGTCTGGGACCAGTCTGCACCTGCCTTCTTTACGTCTCGCACTGCCCTTTTTATACTTCGGTTTCATTCAATTCTTGCTCAGTCTACGTCATTATTTTGAAATCCTGTTTGTCTGCTTGTTCATACGTCTAGTGTTTCTTTCTGTCTGGTCTTATGTAAAGCCCTTGAAGTGCCCGGGTGTTCAAAGGTGTTAAACTTGTACTTTACAGGAGTATTGCTACTTTATAGCAATTCATCCTTCGACTCCACTATATTTCATAGCAAAGTACTGTACGGTTCACTCCACTACGTTTTTCTACTGGCTTTGCAGCTTCATGTGTTCATACGTCACTTTCCGTGTTCCAGGACCAGGTCCTGGTCTGAGCGGGTGCAGCAGTAATCCCACTACGATCCCGTGTGTTTCACTCCTCCCTCTGAGAGCAGCTTAGAACGTGTAGAAACATGTGGTTACATATAAACTAGTTTGTGTGAAGCATATTGGAACCTACAGTATATTTGAGTGAGGTACAAGTACCTCAGAATTGTACCCCAATACCTTCCTTCCTATAGATACATTTTTACTTCCCAATACTGCCCAGGGGGTGAAGGGTTACTTCTAAAGGCCGATCCATAATTCCTAATTGCGTGTGTGAAAAGACATTTTAGTAGCTGGCTTTGCTCCACACTAGCGGTGTGGAAGCGTCAGTGTGTCTGACCTCCTCAGCTGTGACGGGTTCAGACGAGCGGCTGATGGCAGAGACGTGCATTGTCTCCCCGTCGGGCTCATTGTCGGTGTAGGCCCCGCCCTCGTCGGCGGTGTCATCCAGGTCGGAGGTCAGCCGGCTGTCCATGCTGAGGTAGTCGGCGGACATGGCGGACAGGAAGGACAGACGCTCCACGTCCTGGCAGTCCAGATCACTCTCTACCCCCTCCAGCTAGAAGAGACACATGGTGGATCTTGGGTGTACAGGAAGGAAGGATGGACAGACAGATAGCACGAGAACAAGAGAGAAGAGAGAAAGACAAACAGAGCCGAGCTGTAGAGCACTACTGGCAGGAAGTAGGAAGACACACAGTGAGCATGCTCAGTGTGCGCCACAGGTGACGGGATGACAGAGGGGCAGTCAGTCCACTCCAGACCGGCGGGACTGAACGCACACTCAGAGCCCAGTTAATCAGGTCGGCCCGGCTAAACCGCAGCGAGTCGAGCCAACAGTGCTGCAATAATCCTCCTTCCTGAAGGCTCCAATCTGAGACTCGGCAATGGACTGTGACCCGACAGCCACTGGTCTTTCTCTGTCCTCACAACAAGAACATAACAAACCTCTTCTAGCAGCAAGAGCACTGAGCATGTCCTCAGTT
>WNGW01000012.1:264699-292715 GCA_011952105.1 Coreoperca whiteheadi | reverse complement strand
CAGCAGGCTGTGAGGGCGGGACTCACGTCGCCGTCACAGATGCATCTCCAGCACAGTGTGCAGACAGCTCGGGCTCTGAGCTGGGGAGGACGGGCCAACTCTGAATGTTGCGTTTTCGGACAAATCGGAAAAATCCTACTTCTTCTGCCTTTTCGGTTTCCATGCCAGCCAAACAGCAGCTCCTCAACAGGCCTGTCACATGACGACATTATGGACTTGTTGTACGACACGTGGACATGTGCTTTCATGAGTGTCACCAACATGGTGCCAGAATGAACAGCAGGGTTTCCCCTCCGTTAAAAGACTTTATGGCGACTCCGTTTCTGAAAAGCGCCCAGCGCCACAGTTAGCGAGCTACTCAGAGCGCGAGAAAGACAGGAATGTGTCCCTGTAGGACGGAGGATCATATATCATCCAACAGAAGTGGTTATCGTGACAGGCCTGTCACGGCTACACACAAGCCCACCCCCGTGTACCGACAACCGAGGGCAGTTCTGGGTGCCCAGCCGGTCCAAGGGGCTGCAGTGAGATCGGTGTCTCCACAGCAGGCTGTTCCTCAGCGGGAAGGGCAGCTTGTTCCTTCGGATGGAGGGAAAGAGCTGCCGGGGCGCGTGTGGAGGTCGTCATGCTTACTGTCTGCTACGCAGAAATAATTCTATATAGTGCTATATGGTGAAACGGACCCTTACGTACTTTGGTAGACCCCCCGCACCAAAACTAGAGCTTCGTCTGAAAAGCACAGTACTGCCACACGACGGTCAGCGCATTGAGGGAGGCAGTATTCTCAAGTCCTCAGCACGCAGATTCTATTCACAGGCTGAGCACGCCTTTCTGTGATCTGTGCACTGGGGGCAGGGGTAGCCATTGCTGCAAAGACAACATCTGACACACTGCCTGCATTCACGCCCAGCAGCTACAGAGCGCCGTGATGCCCCGTCAGGCCCCGCGCTCGCTCTGCGTTTGGCCTCCAGCAGCTCCTGAGGGCCCCTCTCACTTCCCCCGCTGCTCTCTGACTGAGTCTGCCTGGTTTGAGCTGAGAGAGGCTGAAGAGCCCAGTAGAGCTGGGGAGGACTGCAGAGTTGGCCATCTTTCAAACCGGCAGTCTGAGCGAGGAGAGTGGTGACCCTGTATAGGTGGAGGAGACCGGCTGATGGAGCTGAACTCCCCGCTCTGGAGCAGGTTAATGGCATGTATTATATGGTGTATGTCAGGGGAAACTTCGGGTGCCATGTGAGAAAGGAAACCACGTCTGGTCTACATTCTTCTGTCCGACTGTCGGCACACAGAGCGCGCTGCTCCTGACGGCAGGAAAAGAACAACTGTGTTCCCCCCGCCGCAGAGCCGGCCCGAGGCAAAGCGAGCCAAGCAGCTGCTTAGGGCCCCCACATCCACCAGGACGCCCCCCCCCCCAAAGACAAAATTACAGTTACCTTTAAAATTCTAATATTTTTCTTCCCAGAGCCCAAATGTCTGGCCAACAGTCCACAAGCCAAAGAGATTCACAGTGACGGGGTGGGGGTGGGGGCGGGGGTGGATTGCTTGGGGACACCACACCAGTGTTTCCAGAGCTAGGCGGTTTACCACTGTCTGTGTCCCTCACCTTGTTGTCTGGGTAGAAGACAGGTGGAGGGCTGGACCTGTTGAGGACGTCCCGGCTGCTGATTTTCCTCATGCGACTCCTGATGTCAGGACTGTACCTGCGCAAGATCTACACACACACACACACACACACACAGAGAAGCACGTTGTCCACATCCATACATACAGGACAGACGCGTGGCGGGTCACCGGTTCGTACGTACCGTGCCCTTCAGTCAGCCAGTTGGATAACCTGACGGTGGCTCGTCTGGCAACAGTCGGCCCTCAGAAACAGCCATGGATTCTACAGATTTGCTCTGGTACTGAGATTTTGGAACTTTGTTTGTTTTCCACGTTTGTCTTTCTAAGTTTGGCGAGCCCGGTGGAGGTGCGGGGTGAATCAGGAGGACACTGGAGACACGGGGGGCTTAGTTTTGTATACTGCTGCTCCTTGATAAACTCTTCCAGGCATTTGGGCGGCTGTGGCTCGGTGGCAGAGCGGCTCGTCCACCAATCGGAAGGTCGGCGGTTCGATCCCGGCTTCCCCCAGCCATGTGTCGAAGTATCCTTGAGCAAGATACTGAACCCCACAGTGCTCCCGAAGCTGCGGTGTGTGAGTGTGTGTGAATGGTTAGTTTAATTTGTCCTGATGGGCAGTCAGCTCCTGCCATCAGTGTGTGAATGTGATCTGCAGTGTGAAAGCGCTTTGAGTAGTCGGACGACTAGAAAGGAGCTGTACAGGTACAGTCCATTTACATTTGTCCCAGAAACCCTGTGTTGACAGACTGAAGTGAACTTCCACCCTTGTGAAACGTGCTGTCTGGACAGCATCTGCTGGGTGTCCCAGTGTGTTTGGGGCAGCGGGGGCCGAAAGCGTCGGGAGGCGAGCTTGTGACCAGACGGACACCACACTGCTGGAAGCTGCCCAGCTGGCCGCCGAGTAGCCTCCAGGTGGGAATGTGTGGAACAGTGCGGGTGTTTGCTCTCAGGGAAACTTCCCTGAATAAATAAAGGTTGATTGAAAGGGCTCAGATTCTTCACGCTTGTACGTTAAGCTGGTAACCCAGATGTTGGTACTATGGTTTGCCTATTATGTTCAGTGAACGGCTCTTCTGATGCTTTCTAAAAGCTCAGAGAATACATGGTAGATCCAGACGCTAAAGGTTTTGTGGTACACTGTAGTTGTGTTGTCCTGTCACGGCCGGCCTGGAGCTGCAGCCCCCTGTCTGCACAGCAGATGGCAGCAGCACCCAGAGAGTGGAAGCACGACATTATCGCATTCGAGTCAGCGCTCACCTCGAATGTTGGGTGTAGTTACAGACTCGGACAGCGCCGGCCTGAAGAGCGGATCAGACAGCAGCAGTCCTCACTACGGCCACTCCAGCGTCAAAGAATTCATTTGTCCTAATCGACTTCTGACGTGCCGCTATGTTCTGAACCATCCAGACCTCTCCGCTGGTCTGGGACCAGTCTGCACCTGCCTTCTTTACGTCTCGCACTGCCCTTTTTATACTTCGGTTTCATTCAATTCTTGCTCAGTCTACGTCATTATTTTGAAATCCTGTTTGTCTGCTTGTTCATACGTCTAGTGTTTCTTTCTGTCTGGTCTTATGTAAAGCCCTTGAAGTGCCCGGGTGTTCAAAGGTGTTAAACTTGTACTTTACAGGAGTATTGCTACTTTATAGCAATTCATCCTTCGACTCCACTATATTTCATAGCAAAGTACTGTACGGTTCACTCCACTACGTTTTTCTACTGGCTTTGCAGCTTCATGTGTTCATACGTCACTTTCCGTGTTCCAGGACCAGGTCCTGGTCTGAGCGGGTGCAGCAGTAATCCCACTACGATCCCGTGTGTTTCACTCCTCCCTCTGAGAGCAGCTTAGAACGTGTAGAAACATGTGGTTACATATAAACTAGTTTGTGTGAAGCATATTGGAACCTACAGTATATTTGAGTGAGGTACAAGTACCTCAGAATTGTACCCCAATACCTTCCTTCCTATAGATACATTTTTACTTCCCAATACTGCCCAGGGGGTGAAGGGTTACTTCTAAAGGCCGATCCATAATTCCTAATTGCGTGTGTGAAAAGACATTTTAGTAGCTGGCTTTGCTCCACACTAGCGGTGTGGAAGCGTCAGTGTGTCTGACCTCCTCAGCTGTGACGGGTTCAGACGAGCGGCTGATGGCAGAGACGTGCATTGTCTCCCCGTCGGGCTCATTGTCGGTGTAGGCCCCGCCCTCGTCGGCGGTGTCATCCAGGTCGGAGGTCAGCCGGCTGTCCATGCTGAGGTAGTCGGCGGACATGGCGGACAGGAAGGACAGACGCTCCACGTCCTGGCAGTCCAGATCACTCTCTACCCCCTCCAGCTAGAAGAGACACATGGTGGATCTTGGGTGTACAGGAAGGAAGGATGGACAGACAGATAGCACGAGAACAAGAGAGAAGAGAGAAAGACAAACAGAGCCGAGCTGTAGAGCACTACTGGCAGGAAGTAGGAAGACACACAGTGAGCATGCTCAGTGTGCGCCACAGGTGACGGGATGACAGAGGGGCAGTCAGTCCACTCCAGACCGGCGGGACTGAACGCACACTCAGAGCCCAGTTAATCAGGTCGGCCCGGCTAAACCGCAGCGAGTCGAGCCAACAGTGCTGCAATAATCCTCCTTCCTGAAGGCTCCAACGGGTTCATCTTATGTTTTACATCCCACACTTCATAATATATATATATATATATATATATACTATAAGTTTGCCATTGAAATCATAATTGTATATGTTATGATTTTGATGCTATGAATCTATTCTGTACTTAGGACATCTACTTCCTGTCTGTCCGTCCTGGGAGAGGGATCCCTCCTCTGCTGCTCTTCCTGAGGTTTCTAACATTTTTCCCTGTTAAAAGGGTTTTTTGGGTAGTTTTTCCTTGTTCGAGTCGAGGGTCTAAGGACAGAGGGGGTCGTATGTTGTACAGATTGTGAAGCCCTTTGAGGCAAATGGGATTTGTGATACTGGGCTGTAGAAATAAAATTGCATTCAGCTGTAGGATCCCTTTGGAGTTATACGGGTGTTTATGACGGGTGTTTCTGTTAGTGAGCCTACCCTCGTTGATATCTGGGGTGGACAAAATAATCTGTATAGTTTGAAAGATTCTCTCAAGTCCCTGGTTATCCCTGCCTGAAGTACACAGGGGACGCCTGAGAGAGCAAGGTGTGTGTGTGTGTGTGTGTTTACCTTGCCGTCAGAAACCCAGACGGCCTGCATCTGCTGCTCTCTGATGGAGTCTTTGACGCTGCCGTACCAGGCGTCGTTGGCCGAGTTCAGGTCGATGGTGGCTGGGTGACAGAAGCAGCCAACCTCAGCATACACACTCAAAACCCAGCAAATACACAGCTACAGCAGCACGACTGCACGTGGCATCTGTGCATGTGTGCTGATCGTACCAGTGAATAGGTGAGAGCAGGTCTTCCGCAGTTTGACGGCCTGCTCGTAGAGTTTGCGGGCGCTGCGGTTGGAGTTGGGGACGGTCCTCTGCCTCATGGCCTTGACGCCGTGCTTGCTGTCTGGGTTGAAGAAGATGACAATGGGGTACCACTGGGTGTAGTTCAGGGTGTCCACTGCCTTGGGTGTCACATCCAGCAGGGCGTGCTTGTCCTTCGTGGTGTGAGGAACGGAGACACAAGGTGATGGTGAACACTGTTAATGGAGGTCACTGCCTCACCACGCGAGCTGGGGACCAGCTGACAACATGAGGGGGGAAAGGCGGCACTCAAACGGTCATTAAAAAGTAAGGGTCACTTTATGTCCTGACAGCCGTGAGGATTTTCATTCACGAATAGTGGCCTGGCTAATCCACATTCGGGCTTCCTCAGAGCACACATTACTACAGGGAGTGACGTCACATACACGCTGTGCCACTGGACTGCACGTTTGAAAACCTGTAAGATCGCTTTATGCCCAGATTAGCTCACTCCTCACAGGAAGTGATCACTTCCTTGTCAGAATGCACCCACAGCTGCTGCTGCTGCTGGGCTCTCGGACACTAACGTCTAAGGACTTAAAGCACTAATGAAGCACGGCTCACAGCGGCGCACTGCAGCCAAATCTACCATTTCACGGATACACACTGATAAACTTTAATAGTTCTTTCATCCAAATGAGCGTACTGGACATGACAGATTGATATTGTGTAGTGCCGGAGTGGGTACCTGCTCGATGATCTGCCGGATGGTGTTCAGGCGAACCACCCCAGAGGACTTCTCAGAGCCGGCGTCTTTCGGCTCCGTTTCTAACACGAGAACACAGGAACAATGGAAAGGTCATTTAGAAGGACGTCTATTCACTTCGGAAGGAAACTTTCACACACAAACACAGGGCCAGAGAGAGGCTGGCAGAGACTCACTGGCAATGACAAACAGGTCGGGCATCTCAGAGGCCAGTTTGTCATTCGCAGCGTCAGCGATGGGGCCGAACAGCACGACAGGACGCCGGAAACCAGCTGCAACGACACACCGCTCATTACAGTGCTGCTCACGCTTTAGAACATTTACATCCTTTACATATTGCTGGCCAGGTCCGGAGACCTGGAACACTCACACAATTTCAGGTCTGTCCCACTGAAGCTCAAGAGGTCTCCAACAGAACCTGACCAACACCAGATTTCTTGCTGCCCGATATCAAAATTTGAAACAACATATCTTTTCACTTTTGAACATAAACAAGATATGCAGTGAGCAGGACCGGTCACAGTGTAAAAGTAAAGAGTCCAAACATATCATTTCATGTCTTGTTACTTACAAGCCAACATGTTGGCCGACACGATCTGTCTATCTGTATCCAGTGCTGAAAGTTATTTCTGACTAGCAAAGTGGCGAAGCACAAGCCACTGTGTTACATTACACAGCTCACTGCAAATTTCAGAAATCAAAAGAAAAAAAGATTAAAAAGTAAATGAATAAATACTTAAAAGAACACATACACACTTGGAGAAGCAACAGAAAAGTTAAAAAACTATCCCAGATTGACCCAGGAAACATTCACCTGGAAGAAAACATGAATGCCTTCAGTCCTGTTCAGAACCCGAGGCAGTGGTCGCGCGTCAGCGGGGCCGTGTGGAAACTTTCTTCTGAATTGCCTAAATTGTCCAAAACTGGGTCAGGCTGAATCTCTTTTTTGAGTACCTTAGAAAACCATCGCCATACTTCAAGCGAGGAACCCCACAGGACAGGAAACAGCTGAATACATGAGTAAGAGATGCCTCAGCTAGTTCACAGCTGTCACATAACCTATGGACAACTATATTAGCTCTGTGAACTCGAAGACCCTGGATGAAAAAGGCTCAAATCTGAGACTCGGCAATGGACTGTGACCCGACAGCCACTGGTCTTTCTCTGTCCTCACAACAAGAACATAACAAACCTCTTCTAGCAGCAAGAGCACTGAGCATGTCCTCAGTTTGAGGAGGTTCATCCTTTCTACTCCCTCATCATGTTAACAAATCATGCACACAAACACCTGGTTTGTCATCCGCAGAGATCCCGAGAATCAATGGAAAGCAGGTGTCCCACCCACCTTCCCGGAGCACCACCCGCTCGTATGCGGGGAAGCGGGTGGCCAGGCACTGACTGCTCAGGTTTTCTCTGCTCTTCCTCAGGTCCTTCCTCTTCACAGAACGTTGGCCTCGCAACCGCCAGAAGTCAGCCCGATCGCCCGCAACGGCCTTATGAGAGCTCTGGACACTGGCCATCTGCTCCGCTCTGTCAGGACAAAGACTCGGGTCACTAATCCGTTTCACACATCTGAACTGTCTAAGCATCAGAATGTGCCGGTCCCATCTGGCACATTTCTCTCTTCGATTTCTCTTTAAACTCAACGGAAATACTTTTTAAAAAAATGCATAAAAATATAAAGTGCATCTGTTGATTTATTTATTAAGTATTTGATTCGTCCCGTTTTCGTCAGCTGACATTGCTTAACTCTCAAGCTGAGACGGAGATGATTATTCAGGCTTTTATTTCATCCTGTTGTCCAGCGTTTGACAAAGTTCACTAAAAAGGTATCCATCAAAGTCAGGCTCCAGTTCACATCCCTGTGATCACCTCTGGAGCTCTGCCTGGTCCAGCGCAGGTCTACATTGGAGATCTGCCGCAGCCCTACGTCACCAGCAGGTCTCTGAGGTCTTCTTCAGGGTTAGTTGGCTGTTCTTCCTTCTCCAGGTTTAAATTCATATCAAATTCAGACTGTATGATGTCAGCCCGATAATGGCCCACATTTATTTGGGGCATCAGGAATGGAAAAAGAGGGTCGGGTGTGGAAATTGCTGGGTTTATCCCGTGCGGTGCGTCACAATGGACCACAAGTGATACAGCATCAAGCAAAAAAAAGACTAGCATGGCAGAATGTTTGGCCTTCTCTTGCCAAGTTTGACAACTTCTATAGCAGTGATTCTGACTAATGGGAGCGCAGAACTCTCCTCAGCTGTAAACAGTGGTGGTGACTCATTTCATTTCAGTGAACCTGTAACCATGTGACCATCCCCCTCATGTCAGGAGCATTATACCAGATGAATCACAGCGGTGTGGGCATGCTGCTCAGCCTCTTTCTACCGGCTGCGAAGAAAACAAACAGTCTGCTGTTACAGAAATACACTTTACCTACTTAGCTACTACATTCTGCCCAGTGTCAATGTGTGGTGTACTCAAAACACAGCAAAGCAAACCACTGGGACACATGTTGTCTCCCATCAGCCGCTGTGCTGTGGTCCTGGACCCACTTATTCTGTGCCGTTGAAAGGAGGCCGATTAGTGAGAGATATTCAGAGGACAAGACGCCTCAAAGAGGGCAGCAGAAAGAGCAGCCGGATGACAGTGAAGACAGTGGAGAAGAAGATAAGACATTCAGAAAGAAGTTGGACGAGGCAGGTGAGCGTGGTGATGGGGGAAAAGATAAGAGATGAAAGGAAGAGTGGAAGGACGGTTGGCTGGACGGCTGATGTGACATCTGGTCTTATCAGTTAACCAGCAGCTGGCCGGGGGCCAGGACAGACCTCTCTGAGCCACTATCTGAAAGCTCACCAGGTCTGTCAGAGATCCCAGTCACTCAAGTGACTTCTTTGATAGGAGAAAGGTATTGGAACTGTCACCTGCTTATCTGTCCACACAATCAGTGAATGTACTACTGTCAGGGCTTCAACAGCAGGGCTCAAAGGAATGGATGGGACAGACAGTGTTTGAAGACTGGGATGGGAGACATTTACACTGTCCGTGAGGATATAATTCATGCTGTTGTACTCATTGATATATTCTAATGCTCCAGACCAAAGTCCACATCTGGACCAGACTGCAAATTAATCCAGACTGGGACATGGGCGGCGGCAGAGCGGGTCGTCCACCAATCGGAAGGTCGGCGGTTCGATTGTGGCTTCCCCCGGCCATGTGTCGAAGCATCCTTGAGCAAGATACTGAACCCTGAATTGCTCCCGAAGCTGCGCCTTGGATGTGTGAATGATTCGTTTAATGGGCAGTGAGCTCCTGCCATCAGTGTATGAATGTGTGTGAATGCCATATGTAGTGTGAAGGCGCTTTGAGTAGTCGGACGACTAGAAAGGTGCCATACAAGTACAGTCCATTTACATGTACAGTATGGGCAGTCACACCCATTATGAGCTCATCTAAAATTCACGTGTGGACCTTTCCTACCACGGTTTGAGGACGAAACCCCACTGCGACAGGGCATTAGCGTGTCATTATAACCCTGACCCTCGGAACTGGTGGTGATGGCATGGTTAATCCTTTGTACACCTTCACTTCTCTGGAGGAAGAACAAGTTCGGCCTGTATCCCTCAAGGTCTCCATGTCCTTCAAACGATGCAGTTCGCACGACGTGGTGTCTGGCCTGAAGGGTTTCCACTCGTTCTGAATGTCCACATTCGAAGGCAAATTAACAACGCAGGCAATCGCTGCATAAAGTGGGCATGACACTCAGATCATCGGTTTCAAAAAGTCCCCACCCATTTTCGCCATTGGAAAGGGGGTATCTCTGAAACATACTTAGGCATTCAGTCTACATACCTTCGTAGGCTACGTAGGCCCTAAAAGTGGACCGGCTGAGGGCCCTACCTGCTCTTGTTGGGGATGATGCCCTTCTCCAGCAGCTGCTTGTCCTTGCCAACACGGACTGCCAGCCAGTTGCCGAGCTTGCCGTCATAGAGGGTGTCCACCACCTTGAAGACGGCCCCTCGGCTGAAGGCCAGGCTCTGTGGCGTCTCTTTCTCATACTCAAAGTGGGTCCGGATGAAGAAGGAGTCTCCGCGCCCCGACACCAAGATATCATTATAGACTAGTCAGACACAAAAGGAGAAGGGGGCATTAAAAAGAGCGAGACAAAGAAACTCCACAGGGCACGTTTAATTCACTGGCTGGTGTATTGAGTGAGCTCTTATTCGGATTAAACACAGTTTAAACAGTGTAGTGATGTATTGTCCTGAGCTCTGTATTCCATGGTTGACCATTAAGGCTCGGAACAACAAACAGTCCCAGAGCGACAGATCAGAATGAAGCTGCAGGTCACCTGACTGTCTGTGAGCATGTAAACATGGAGTTATGACGAATGTTTTTCACACGGGAGGTGGGGTTTGAAGATGGGAATTAAATGGGAACGAGACTGCATTTATACAGCGCTTTTCTAGTCTGCCCACCCTCAAAGCGCTTTACAGCACATGCCGTAAAGACCATGAGTGCAGTTGAAAGCTCAAAAGAATTAGTATGTGGACCTTTGGGCTTACGTTACATATTTCTCTGACCGTTGCATTGAAATACACTTTGCAGCCCCCTCCAGGCTCCTGCGAGGCTGCTTAATTTGATATGTGTGGTCCGACAAAGCGCTGACCCAAAAGGACCAACAGAGACAACAGTCATCCTGACTACACTCCACCGCCGCCAACACACACGAGGCTTCACACACATTCAGTCTACTTTAATCACACACTCGTACTGATAGAATACAGAAAACAAAGGGTTCCCCTTGTATAACCCTCCTCTAGTGGAGTGCCCCTCAAAAAATGCTTAAAAGCAGCTGGACTTAAACATTTGAAGATGAAAAGAAATACAAGACATATATTATGAAATGTACTTTGGCAAAGCAGGGCACTGTAACCCATTACTAAGTCCATTGAAACTAGTAGTTTCAAACTAGTGATTTACTAAATCAGGTTGCACAATTAAAACTTAAAGGAATAGTTTTAGACATTTTGGGAAAGATGCTTTCTTGCAGAGTTTTAGTGGCGCAACAATATCTGCTTCAGATATTCCACTATAACTAAGCCAAGTTTAAACAGTACACAAATACACATATTTGTCTTATTGTACTTGTGAGGCCCTTCTGTGGATTATATTTGTTCCGGAAATGTAAAATTAACCTGAAAATCATCCAAAATTCCTTCCTATACACAACAAACCTGACAGCCGCGCCCCTGGCCTTTCTAATCTTTGTGAGGACCTGCCAGCTCTCTCCGATAACCTTACATGTCCTGTCAACAGTGCTGGGCAGTTTTCATGTCAGTGCAGTGCTCTGCTTCATTGTAGCATGTGTTCAGAAATAGATTTTTTCAATAAAAAGGCCAAAGTCCTTTTTCTCCAAGGTGCCCATTACATGAGACACTTTGTGTTGCTCTCTCTCCCCCCACGGGTTCTTGAGCGTTCTTTTCTGCTGGTGAGACTTTTGTTCATCTTCCACTGTATGTTTCACCGATGCGTGGCTGTGTGGACAGATACTGGTCTCTACTAGTTCTGCTGCCGTTGGGAGAGACAATGGGACAGTCCTGACACCTCCCCCGCCACCCCATCCACCAGCTCCACCTCAGCGGGGGCCTGGGCCTCCCCACAACTGGCCACCCCAGAGGCTCCCCCCTCCCCTACTGCAACAACGCCCCGCCCTGAAGCACCGTGCTGATCAGCTGTTCATGGACATCTTTAACAAATCACTGGAGACATACCACGTGCCAGCCTGTCCTCCGCCATCATCCCCGTCCCCAAAACACCCTAACCCGCTCAGCCTTCAACACCATCATCCCGGCTCTGCTGCAGGACCAGCTCTCCCAGCTGAGTGCGCCTGACTCCACCTGCAGGTGGATCCCAGACTTCCTGTCTGACAGGAGGCAGCACGTGAGGCTGGGGAAACACGTCTCTGACTCCCGGCCCATCGGCACCGGCTCCCCTCGAGGCTGCGTCCTTTCCCCTGCACCCCCCCCGCACCAACAGCCGCACCTCCAGTCACCTGTCCGTCAAGCTCCTGCTGTTTGCAGATGACACCACCCTCACTGGGCTCATCTCTACAGGAGGGAGATCGACCACCTGGGGCAGCCAGAACAACCTGGAGCTCAGCGCTCTCAAGACGGTGGAGATGGTTGTGGACTACAGGAAGAGCCCAGCCCCCCCCCACTTCCCTGAGGACACTGTGGAGTCCTTCTGCTTCCTGGGCTCCATCATCACCCAGGACCTCAGGTGGGAGCTGAACATCAGCCAACATATACCGCTGTCAAGGAGGAAGGAGGCTGCGGTCCATCAGGACCAACACCACACTCCACAGAAACAGTTTCTTTCCACCTGCAGTCTCGGCAAGGCCCGGGACCCCCCCTGACTTTGACTCTCATACCCACCCAACCCCCTTTATAGGACGGTACACTCACACTCTAAACTTTGGAACATTCCCATTGAAATAGTACACTGCATGTTGTTCTTTTCTTATATGCTTTAGTCTCTTATTGTCAGTGTTATATTATGATTCTTGACCTGCAGCACCTGCTTTATCCTTCTTTATATTTCTACTAAGGTTACTGTTTTGCACAAAGCTTCTTCTAAAGTGGCGGTAAAGCTGATTCTGAGTCGCCTGATCTGCTCTAAAAGCTGGTACCTCATCATTACATGGAAACATCAGACAGAGAGACGTTATGGTCCTGAGGTGTGAGTGTGACAGCTGGCAGAGCATTGTGGGAATTCCTTTACCGTCAGGTTTGCTCTGGGCCAGGATGGTGACCACCTCCCCTTTAGGAATCTCCAACAGGAAGAGCACTGCTTCCTCTCTCACTATACCTTGAAAATCAATATTGTTCACCTTCAAGACACAAAGGGCACAATAAATACAACTCTTTGGCATTCAGATAATATAAAACACTGGCATTCTTCTGTCAACTCACACTGAACTGAATTTTGGTTAATGGCTACCTTTAGGATCTGGTCTCCGATGCGCAGGCCCTCTTCCTCGGCAGGACTGCCCTCTTGAACACTGGCAATGAAGATGCCGACATCATTTCCTCCTGCCAGCCTCAGTCCGACACTGTCTCCCTTCTGGAAGTTCACCATCACTGTGTTCGGCCTGCAGGGGGGGAGAATACATGCTGCAGTTTACAATAGGTGCCAGGTGCAAAATATTTAAATATCGTTACGTCCAGTGTCCAGTGTGTCATCAGTCACACAAACCTCCTCCCAATGCTTGTGTGATCTTGCACAAAGGATGTGCTAAGCTGCCATTCCGGCCTAGTGCACCTGTTTGACCAGACAGTGTGTGTTACCTCTGCGCCTGAAAACTGCTCCCTTAGTATCTGTTTACTCACTGTAACGCAATTATTTCAAAGATCACCTTGTTGCAAACATGCTCCCACCAACTTTCCTGTGGCATATTGACAGGAAATCATCCGATATATACCACGAGGCTGTAAATAAGATGCAAGAGCTTGAAAAACAAGAACCTGGATCCATCAGTTCATACGAAGGCAGTTACCTAACTGAGCCCTCATTTAAAGCGGGCGCTGATATTTATTCTCAGGGTGGAGTTATGCAACATACGGTTCCTTCAGCCCATTGTTCTCTGCGTGGCCACTGAGGTCTAAAGACTCACCACACAGCTGCTTAACAACTTGTTCAACACTTCACCTGCAAGGACAGTGTATAGAATTATGGATGTAAAACATAAAGGGAGGAGGATGGATCCAGAAGGATATGCTCATTCACGTTAGCGGAGGGCTAAACAGGAAGTTAGCCGCCTCGCTCTGTGGGCCGCACGGCGCCGAAGATCCGGGCCATTTATAGAGCTAACATTAACGGCTCCAGTTCCAGAAGGGAATATGCCCTTCTTTCAGTCCATGGACATTCCGGAAAGTCCTTATATAAAGAGGGTGAAGATTGTCTACATGTTTATTTGAAGGGTGAAGGAACTACGCATCCCACAATCCATTCCAAATGATACCTTTCCCACAAGTTCCAAACTAATGATAGTAGTGCGCTTCTTGAATTTGACCTTTGACATTATCAGTGCTGTAGTGATTCTCTAGAAGAAAGCACAGCACAGAAGCCATTTTGTGCATAATGACTACTTTGAGTTTAACTTGAACTTTATAGTGTGCTATTACTTAAGTAAAGGCTTTGAATACTTCTTCCACCTCTGCCTGTTCCTACAAAATAGTAAAGGATTCTTGTATACTAACTGCAAAAACAGTATTATGTTGGCAGGTAGTACCGTAGACACAGTGTAGTTGGCGTCGAGTACAAAAGTGGGACCCAGAGCAGGGTGAACACAGCTGCTGTGCAAAACCGTAACGATTTGATCTTTACACGTCGTGTAGGAGACCTTCGTGTCATGTTCACGGGCTGAAATCCAGCGGACTACTGCCATTCACTACCTCCTCAACTAGGGAGCCATGCGAGACACACAAGTGGACGCACTGTGTACAACTGTTGCTTTTTCTATCCCTACCATTCAACAGGGATTCCACTCCTAGGGCCAGGCTCAAGCCATTTCATCACGGTTTCAAGTGCATTCAGTGCCCACAGTCCTGAAGCATACCGTCCATTCTTAGTAAAGGGACCTTCCTTCTCTTCCCGTGTACTTCAGAGAGCATCACACGAGAGGCAGAGGTACTGCATGTTTGAGCCCGATCGCGTACAGGTACAGCATGTTACTGCTATTTGGTCAGCTCGGTTCACACTTGGTGTGGGTGGGGGGGTGGATTTATGTACTGGGAATGTGATAAGTCAGATTTGAAGTAAACCTAAACGGGGACAGGAGAACAACACAGTAGAACGAATGACTTGCCCATATATTTTGTCTTCTTCTGGACTTGGTCGGAGGAGAATCTTGGGCGTGGCTGTAACAGCAACTGGAGATAAGACAGCCAGGAAGAGAGTTGTTAACATTTTACAACAACATGCTAGGTCAGTAAAAGTAAATGTAGAATGAAATTAGCAAAGGGTTCCCAGCTGGAGGAAACAAATACCCTCAAAGCTGCACTATAAATAGTTTTCATATCAGCAATCGAAGACATGACGATGTGTAATGTGAAAGCGTTAGCTCGCAGGCGTGAACCCACGGAGATGTATCTCCAACTCTGCACTCCGACTTAGCTCCATGGAGCTTTTCAGTGTCGATCGGCTCATCGTTTTAGCTGGGCGAGCCGCAGCAACAGGTGTCCTGATAAAGCCACCGTCCACTACCTGTCCAGCCGCAGGCCGACAGCCGCTGGCGAACAGAGAGGAGCATTTCGCTGCTGCGGAGCCAGACGTTTCCCTCAGGGATACTGGACTGACAGGTTTCATTCCGAAACACAACTCCAAATACATGTTAGTGTTGCTCTGGGACTGCTGTGAGCTTTGTTAGGTAGCGTGTTTGCTCTTTGTGAGATAATAACATGTCAGATGTTTGGCCAAAAGATTCGGGCTGTTTTGTTGCATTCAAGCAGTCTCTTATATTCAGTCCAATAGGTTATGTGTAAGTTATGGCTGAGCGGCTGCTACGTTCATGTGAGGACTGGGGGGGGGGGGGGTGCAGTGAGCGATAACCTGGAGGCCCCTCAATGTGCGGGGTGTCTTTGACCGGCTCAGGGGGGGCCTGGGGGTCTTCAGGTACTCTGAACGGGGAGGCCATGGCTGACATCTTGGCTGTCCTCGTGGCTTCTTCCCTGTTTCTCACACACACACACACACACAGGATGAGAGGCTCTGAAGGTGATGATGATGAGATCTGGGGTCTGTACCAAACAAGCATGTTCCCTTACGTCTGCAGATGATTTGTAGGCCGGAGCATCCCTGTAGTGCCACAATGCTTCATTTATAACTCAGCTCATGTAGGTGGACAATAGGGACTAACAGGACATGCAGTTAGATAACTTCAATTAGTGTCTGGTGTCTTTTGCGGAAAGTCAAGTTTGAGTCTCGGAAATTGAGACACGCCTAAGTTAAGTCCAAAGCCTTGTCAAAGCAAGTCTTAAGTCTACATCCCAGTCCTTGAGGACACGTCCAAGTTAAGTCACAAGTCTACAAAACCGAACTGGTAGTCAGCTGTGTCAGGTTTTGAAACTTGAATATTCTTGCTTTCAACTCATCCACCCAAGCTTCCATCCATCCTACCTGGGGTTGTCTCTTTCATTAGAAGAGTGGGAGGACAGGTCAGACTGGCGGGACCTCCTCTCCTCTGGGGGAGAATAGGAATGGTATGACTCCATCTCTGACATGTCTGACAGACAGACAGACAAACAGACAGACAGACATCTCAGTCAGACACACAGGCCTCGTTCAAGCTAAATCCCCCTGTCCAGGCTATGTGCCACCACCACCAGCACCAGCAGCACCAGAACCAGCAGCAGCAGCAGGAGTAAACGGTTGCCTCAGGAAGCCCCGACGACTAATTACTGCCTGGGACAGAGTGAGGACGTTATTAGAGCGGTAGTCAGTAGTCAAGATAAAAGCAGCCATTACTCCAACACACTTTATTCATAGAAATCAACAGAATTGTTCAGATTTGTGCAAAAACACCCAATGTTTTTAGGTTCATTTCCCACATTCCAGGCAGCCATTGTTTCCATTCATATGAGTGCACTTTGAAAATCCCTTCCTTATTGTGAATAGATAATGATTAGCAATGGTTACAATACACTACAGTTATAATCCTTAAGATTCCAGTCTTGGTTGGTTTGGCAACACCTGCGTTACAGGTGGTAAAAGCATGTGATATTAATAAGACGCCCCACAGTTCTGTTTGAAATAAAGACCATGGGCAGCGAACAAGCTCTGAAGTGCCGGACAGCGAGGAGAGTTTGGCATAGGGGCCACACTAAACGGCGGGAAAAGCCTGTGAAAATAGAGAGGGACGAGATTTGATGAATTGTACAAGTGGGGATAACAGCATACGCCTTCACACAGTCTCTCCTCGAAGACATTCCTTGCGTTGTACTCAATCTTTCACGTGAAAAGTGGCCAAATTAGTTGTGTTGAGAATGAAAACAGAGAGCGCCAGAGTTAAAACCACAGCTACTTTCAAGGTTTCGGACGCTGTTCAAAAATCTGACACGCAGCTAGTTTGAAGCACACTGACGCCTTAAGGGACAGGGTGAGCAGCTCAGACGTCTGGAAGGAGCCTGGAGTAGAATCCCTGCTCCTCTGCGTTGAAAGGGGACACTTGGGGACGTTTGGGCAACTGATTAGGATGCCTCCTGGGCAGACCCAGAAAATACTCAAGGGATTATGTCCCATGTAGCCCGGGAACACAATGAGATGCCCAGGAGTAGCTGGAGGACTTGGCTGGACTAAAGGAAGCCTGGCTTTGCTGGGCTCGCTGTCATGGCGACCCCAGATCCAGATAAGCGGTGGTAGAAGGACGGATGGACGCAAATACACTGAACGCTATTGCTGAAAAACTGTTCGCCATGAGTCAACAATGGGGTCTGATCCAATGTAAATCTTAAGGATTATAACTTTAAAGAGATACAGTACAACTAAAAAGAGGGACTTCATATTTAGAAACTTTCAAGAAATGCTTTCTAAGGATCCATGAGGCAACTTCTGGAAGGCCAGAATGAGGGCAGCTCATGGGAGCATCCCTTTCTTCATTGGAAGTGAACATGGGTGGCAGAGTCTTGGATGTGGCTGCTTTTATCTGTCAGAGTGTGGCCCCCAACACGCTGCTCTGAAGAGAGGGACGGCGGCTCGAACAGAAGCCTGCACACCAAGAAACCAGAAACAAAAGAAACATTAAAGGACTCAGGTGCGAGAGGACAAGCAAGGGATCCACAAAAAGAGCGAATTTAATTGGTTCCCCCTGAAAACAACGCGCCATGACAGACCTCCTTAACAGCCAACTACTCTGTCACTGTTAACAGGATTGTTGCAGGCCTTCATGGCTTCAAGCAGGTCGTTTTTACATTTAATTTAACAGCAGTTAGAGGTCAGAGAGGCACAGCCGTGTTTCACCAGGTACGAGCTAATACGTGTTAATTAGTTGGATTAGGGTTAGAGACATTCTGCATGCAGGGCTGTACCCAGAGGTGCATGAGACATGCAAGACAGATCATGTAAAAGTGAGGATGAGAGACGGCAGACAGACGGAAAAAGAAAATTGTGAGGGTATTGTGTCAAACCTGATATGGGCAAGTGTTGGCCAAATAGGTCAGAAACAACATTAATCATTGAGATTTCCGTCGCTGCACCAACACTGGACAGTGTGTTGATGTGTGACAACTACAGGATAGATGGGATGTTCTTGGTCTTAGTGTATGGTGATCCCCTAACCTTTACACTAGCGCCACCATCAGGACAGAACTTCTTGTTTGTTTGATTAAAATCTGAGAAATACCAATCCATTGTTCACCTTTCGACATGATCTTTAGGAGGGTACCAGAGACCCTGGAGGCATGTCACATGAAGCACATCATCAGCAGCCACATTTACCACGTGCCATTTTGTTCGTCTTTGACTGCTGTAAGAAACAATAGAATCTAACTTGCAATCCAATAAAGGTTAAAGAACAACAAAGAATACCAAAATCTAACCGGCAGATTGCTCTACATTCATGCTACTCAGGGGGTGAACCCTTTTAATTTTACTGACTGCATGACCGTTCCTCTAGCACCATCTTTTGGAAAAAGCTCATGTTCAAAAGCCTATCAGGCTTACGACTAGCTAAGTCTGTGCTACTGGAGCTTTGCACTTTTAATATTGTTTTATGGATTATAAGTAAGGAGTAAGAAACGCAAAAAGCAAGACTGTAAAACTGCTGAGTCACCCCGGGGGATTAATGTGCTGTGGGAATAACCGGGGGGGGGTCTGGGCGGGGTGATGACTTGATGGTGGAGATTTGGAGATTTACTTTGAGAGTAACTACAGATTTTGGCATGGAAAGAGGTCAAGAGCTAAACGGGTCAGCCACTTTCTGGAGAACTGCACGTCCTGAGGAACGCTACTGGATAAACAGATGGTATAGGAGAACATACCATTCCAGATATTCTCTTTATCCATGTGCTGTCAGAGTCAAGGTTTGACTTTTATGTAGTTTGAGGTTATAGAAAAAATACTAACATACCAAATGATGTAAAAAACATGGGAAGGAGGCTAGAAACGTTGCCTCAGTGGAGTGAGTTAATGTAATGGTAATATTAATTAACAGTGATCAAAATATACCTATTTTCCCCCCCCATACTCTTAGCTCAGTACGATGACTGTCTATATATTTGATTTTAGTTTGTAGTCAATCCCCTTCTGCTGACCTTGGGTCAGGTTAGCACACGCGGCTTTAAAGCCAGTCTACGTAACTGTTGAAGGAAGAAATATCGTTCTCCTGCAAATGAAAAGTCCGACTGGTAAGCAGTGAAATGCACCCTGGTTTAATTCAACACACTTGCTGCTACCAGTAGTAGCATATGGTGCTAATGTTTATGACTTCTCTTGAATATAATGAATTTGTCTTTCCGTAGAGTTGTTGATCACAGGCAAGCATACAAGTCGACATAAATGGAGGACAATATTTCCTATAATACATGAATATTTACTTGGGTTTAAATTAATCTCAGTTTTTCTAATCATTCAAATTTTAATTGTGGAAAACGCCTGGGAACAGCTTATACTGGGCACAACTTCAGCTTGTAACTATCATATCAGTTCCTGGTATGTGTTGTGTCTCAGAGCATTATTCGTATTTACCCAATACTGTAACTAGATCCAAATTCCAAAGTTACAGCCGAGAAACGTCCTAGGAATGACTACAGCCAACACTGAGTGGGGAGAGGAGAGCAGATATATGTTGGGTGAGAATCGATGTGTCTGACCCTTGTTTGAGTGTAGAATTCAGAATTCAGCAGCGTATATGTACGTGTGTGTTTGGACTCCAGGTTTCTGACCCTGGCAGCGCAGTGACATGTGTGAGCGTGATCAGAGAATGTCTGCGTGAAACCGAAAGACAGCAGGGGACGACAGGGAGGTGATGGGAGTTCAGATGTACCACCGGGACAGACAGCGGCGACTTTCTACACTGTTAGGACAAATCATTAATATGTTATTACACTGAAAAGCCAACAAACATCTTACCCACTTTATGAGCCACGCTTTGTCATGCAACATTCTGTATTCACAAAAATAAATCATCACCCTTTGTCTACAACATCATGATTCAATATTCTGACAACCCTGTGGGCCTGTCACGATAACTACCTTTGTTGGACGATATATTGGCCCAGCAGTATTTGCGATAAACAATATTATTGTCATTTATCTAAATGTGTCGCTGGTCGCTTTATAGAAATAGAGTCACTAAATCGAGCGCGGGAAGTCGCCAAGTTGGTAAACCAGTGTGTGGAGGAGCTGCCCGAGCCCCGCCCATGGGGAGGCTCCACACAGAGGGCCGACGCCCAGAGGACAGGAGCAGAGACCAGAAACAGCAGCAACACGCGCCTCAGCCTACAGTCTTATAACGGAGGGGAAACCCTGCTGGACATTCTGGCACCATGTTGGCGACATGCTCACGGGAACACAATGAGCGTTCAACATCGAGGTCACGCCCACGTAACGTAATTATCGTGACAGGCCTGCATCCCATAATATAATCAAATAGAGCACATTCATCTGAAGCAGTGTTGCTCATCGCGCAGCTCAACAAGCAGCTAATAGTCATATGATAATACAGCCAATACACATCGTTCATAAAAATCCTCAATACACAAGATGGCAGTACAGGCTACAAATTTGGGACTGTCAAAACCCGCTCAGACCTACGTTACCTCACGGCGGTGTCGCCAGGTTTGAAGGCCCTCTGGAGCACCGCAACGGCAGTGGTGCTGTTGGACCGGCAATTCAATAGTGGCCTGGTATAGGATACTTTGGGGTGATAACAAAAGTATATGTACACGCACACTAGACTAGCAACCGAAAATCAATGCGAAGCCCCCAGGAGGGGGCTAACAGTTAGACAGCAGGAGTTCAGAGTGAAAAAAGATACGAGCCACACTAAGAACATTTTAAGAAAAATGGACGACAAATCTTTATTTGACGTCCACAGATCCAACCCTTTGTGTTTAATATGCAACCAAACCCGCTTCAGTTCCAAGCAGCGGTATTTCCAAACCATGCAGCCAAAACTAGGGATGCACCTAATCCAGATTTTGGGGCTTCGGCCGAATACCAAATCCACTGGTTAAGATTCTGCTGAATCTGAAACCAAATACCGAATCTGCATCCTATCATTTTCCCAATTGCTGCATGAATGGCTGTGGCTCATGTGTGATCTGAAGCCCATTGTTTGTTCAGTGAAGGGCTAACAAAGCTGGTAATGGTCGTACGATTAACACAAGTTTTTAGCTGTGACTGTCTTTCCTTTGCCGTACCTGAAGTTGCTGCATTTTGGCTAATGTCTTCCTTCAGGCACAACTCGTATTCTTTAGGATGTTTTGTGCACAAATGTTTTAACAGCGGCGATGTTGTGTACCGTTTAGGGTCCTTGCCACCACGAGACAAATCGGCATTGCAAAGTGAACATGTAGCCTGACTGGAATCGCCTTCTTTTAACTGAAAGTACTGCCAAACAACTCTTTTTCTGCGCAAAGGTTCCATTTTTTTCACTCTCACAACCTCCTGCATTCGAACGGTCCACCTTGTAAACAGACACCTTCCCATAATCAATGGCAGCGTCAATACGTTGACCAGCGTAGCGTGCATAGTGCAAGCGCAGGTTCGGTGGAAAAAAAAAATCTAAAAGGTTCTGCACTGAAACTGAACCCGTCAAAAACTCCAACATTTGGACCGAATCCGAATCCTGGATTCAATGCATCCCTACCCAAAACTGAATGAAACTTATCCACCTGCAAGTAACCTCAGGAAAAGAAAAGTCGAGCAGCTTACTGCTTCGCTTTGTGAGCGACAAAATCTCCTCCCCAGAACACCTTCAGCAGGGCGCTTAGCTGAGGCCACTTATGAGATGGAGGAAAAAACCCTTCTCAGACTCCGAAATAGTAGGACCGTTGACAACAAGGGCGCAATTGTAAAGCACATAACGGGATTACAATTGTCCCATTCAAGCATTATGAGGCCGACAGAAGACATAAGTGACCAGTGACTTGCTAATCGGTCGTCAGTGCCGTGTGGCAGCATTGAGGGGACAGGTGTAGCTCCGCTGTGTGTTTGGGCGAGGTTCCTGAAAGACAACAAATGTTCCTTAGCCAGACATTCTGAATCCCAGTTGGTCAAGTCTTGCAAGGGATGATTCCCCCAGCGTGCAAGGCAAAGGGAAGGGGCTCGTTGGTCTCATTCAGAAAAAGAGAAGAAAGGCCCAACTTACATACATACATCGGGACACTGGTATCAGAACTCCGAGCGCTAAGCCACTGACACTTCCGGCAGTTCGTTGAAGACTATCAGACGTAGTACGGTCATTTAGTAGTCCATAGCGAGGCGAGATGGTTGTCCTGTGGGAAAGCGCTCCTGGACAGCAAGGGGAAACCCCAGCCAGAGTTGGAAGACCCACACTGGCTCATAGAGCTGGTCCTTCTGACTGACTCCGGTCATCTGAAGGCTCTGAACTCGCGGCTCCAAGGCAGAGACAAGCTTCCGAGCAATGCTGCCCTGTATGTACCGGACAGACATTTACTTCCCAAAACTCAGAGCTGTCATCACAACTTAAAACCACTAAAAAGTGACGGATTTCTTTGTGAGCACATACACACGTGAGTCGACATTCTCAACCACAAACACTGAAACAGAAACCGGCTCACCAAGGCACACCTTGAATGGCTCACAAGGACTGCAACAACAAACCAACAGAACGCGAGGAAAGTCAAGGAAACGCACGCCTGCTTCCGCTCATTCCAGTACGAAGGTAAGCCTGGGCTTAATTAGGATTGTATTGGCTGCATTACATATTGTATGTCATGGGATGACCAATAGTAGGCACATTTGCTTTATGGTTGGGGTCTTTTGGTGTTTCGAGGTAAAAGTGGCTCTCATGGAGAAAGTAGTGACTATTGCTGATCAGAAGGCAGCGTACAGACGTCTTCCACTGGCGTTATTCAACGTCTACGCTTAATGAATCACACAATTCAAAGTAAATAGTGATTACAATGCATTTATTTATTCAGGAAAATGAATCATGTATTAAAAAGTGAAAAGATTTAGAGCAGTATAAAGACAAGTGCAAAAGGTGTGAAAGCTTTACAACTTAGGCAGGTTGTGTCACAGCCGTTTTACAGCTTAGAGAAAGGCAACAGCTTGTTACACATGCTGTGTCTTGGGTGGTCCTTCATCTAAAAGTATGACATATTATCTGGAAGAGAAAACACAGACAAAGATTGCACTTTTGAGAGATTGCAGTTGCTAGTCAGACTTCAACACAAGGGGCTGGAGGCTTCGCCCACACTAAGGTCCTGATTAAATCCTGACCTGCTGGGGACCTCGCTCCTTTTTACACAGTGGCGTAGCAGCTGCAAGCAGAGACTCAAGACTGCTGAGACTCAGGTGCTAGTTTTAGCTGCTCGGATGCCAGACATTTCCAAGCTTTGCACGTGTACGTCAACATGTAGGCTATGTCGCCAGGAAACTGGTGAAATAATGCCGACGGACACTTTGCTTAAATTAGAAATCCTCCATTCATTGTGCTGTGTTTGTACGGAGGCTCCAGTGTGCCACGTTTTCATTGGTTAATTAACATTCATTATGTCATTGAAACATGTCCAAAGTAATAATATTTGTATTTCAATGATGGAAATAAAAATAATAATAAAATAATCATTAATATGCTAGCTACTATTTCTTTTTGATAATTTTGCCTTCATGCATTTGTTTATTAATGAATAGGAAAGAGTCTGCAGAAGCTGAGTGCGATGGGTTTTTGTGTTTTGCAGGGTATTTCTGGGTCCTTGCCTTGTTGCAGGACAGGAAGTCTCTCCCGTGCTTCCTGTGACTGCTGTCTACTCTTTGTCCCTCCTTGGCTTTAATCTCCCTTTCCTATTCTTTACTCTTTTAGTCATGTCACGTTAGACTCCATTTTAGGATTAGGGGGTAAGCTCCTCCCAACGCCAGTTAGCTCCGAGCCTAGCCTAGCCTAATAGCGCCGCCTATTCCCCCACAGCTAACGCAGCCTTGCTAACTGTTCCAGGGGTTAGGGTGAACCGTTCCACAGGCTGTTGCTGCTAGAGAGGCTGACGTGGCCTTTATTAAATGAAGCTTCCCCACCTGCTCGGGCTCTCAACAAGGCGAGGGCGTTTAATCTACAAGTCTACTTTCAAATATTAACTTCAACTCATGGCGAGGCTCTTGTATTAAAACCCTCTTGGCTGATGCAGAGACCCCCCCCCCCGGCTGTGGGTGCCTCTCCAGATGTTGTGGATCTGGATCTCCCTCCTGTCCTCTTGTCTCTCTCTCTCTCTCCTCTCTGTGTGTGAACTGCTCGCTCGAGTTCGGCCTCTTGTGTGTTTGTGTAGTCTGACCTCGTGCAGGAGAGCAGGTCATGTGACTCGGCTCTGTTTGGCGACACCTGCAGTTGCTCGACGTCCTCCTGGGTCCATATCCTTCAGATGTGTTCAAATGTGTTTAGAACTTTGTCATCCTGATTGTTCCTGCTGTCATTTCACTATGTCGGCCTATTCTGTCCACAAGGCGTCTATGGCATGTGTGTTGCTCTTCCTGAGCTTTCTTCCATTTTTTCCCTGTTAAAGGGTTTTTTGGGGAGCTTCTTTCTTCCTATGACCCGAGGGTCTGAGGACAGAGGGTGTCGTGTGCTGTTTGCAGATTGTAAAGCCCTCCGGGGCAAATCTCTGCTTTGTATTGGCTAAATGAAATTAAGTTAACAAAAGGTTCAACTTGGATAAACTGAATTTAATATCTGGCATATTTAATGATCATTTTATTACCATTTTGTGAATGACTGTTTTAACAGCATCATTTAAATGCTAATTTAAATCAGTCTCAGTGATGAATACATTCTATTTACCTATGGCCCTTGGAAAGTATTCTGGTGTACATTCCAACCTCCACAGCTGGGAGCAGATCTGATCAGCTCTATTCGTTTTGTTATCTTTTCCCAACAGGGGGCCAAAAACAGTGCATAATATATATGTTTGTACATGCGAGTACCCGAGACAATTTACTACAAAACTGTAAAGAATCGACACGGAGTGTTTCCCAAAGACAGGCTTTACGCCGTTACGTCGTCTGGTTAGATCTACATGCGTCCACATGGTAAGCTCAATCATACGGGGTCACATTAGTTACCACACTGGTTTGATTGAATTTGGGCTTCTGTAGATCTCGGATTATGGAACTAGTACAAGGAAATCCTTGTATCCTTGAATCCTTTTGAAATACAAATATCATAGTAAAGGACCCAAACAGAGCATTTGTTGTTTGTCACCTGTTTGAGGTGTCCCCATCTAGAGTAGCACACCCTGTGGAACTGAGAGCTGTGGGAGACACTGTCCTGCCCACGGCACATGACCTGTGGGTCAGGCCATGCATCAGGGACTCACCGTCATTATCAGAGTCAGAGTCCGCGAGGGGGGGGATGCGCACAAGGATCTGGCGGTGGTCTCTCTGGACCACCAGCTGCAGCTTCCCTCTCGACTTCTCTATCAGCTTCCCAGCATCGTGCAGAGAGAGGTTCTCTGTCACTGTGCCATTGATCTGCGCACACACACACACACACACTCAGTCAGGACTCAGTCAGCCTGCCTTGGAAACCTGCTGATGTCTTGTCTTCATGTTAGAGGCTGTGGACCTGTACTCATCTTGTGTTGATTTTAAACATGTTTGGGACTCAGTATATGCAGTATTGTGTTCTTTGTTCCCGCCTGTCAGGAAAAACGTATTTATTGTAAATGTAAAAATGTAACAATAATCATGTTAACCAAACTAAATAAGATAAATGTGTGTTGTTGTATCTTGATAGCTAAGAAGATAATAACTGCTTTTGGTGTTCCACATCAGCTGACATCTGTGGAATCACACGCATGTATTCATGGATATTTGACTTGTTCCAGACAACAATGGAAACTTTGTCTAGAACGACCCACATTCAACACATCGTTTCAAGACCATCACTTGTTTCAGAAAAAATGACTTCTTTTGGATCCAGTTATTGTAAGACGCACAGCAGGTTTTTCAATCTAATTTTATTTGTGAAGTTAGTAAGACTGTTGCTTAAGATTTAAAATCCAACAGTAAGAGCAGACGTGCAACCGCATTAGCCTGTCAAAAAGCTTTAAGACAAGCTATTTAAGGCAAGTATTCTTTCTTCTGAAACCAATGAATACGAAGTACTGAATTTGTACCATTACTTAATATGACGACTAACTTATTCTCACTAAATACTAAACTATTCTTTAAATGATTGTGCTACACAAACTAGATTAGTGGTTCCCAGTCTTTTTGGACTGTGAGCCAATGATTCAGTGTGGACAGTGGCCTTGGTGTGGACAGTGACTTTTCTTCTTCAGATTGCTTCCTTTTCAGATGACCCAAAGATGTGACAGTATCCAGTATTTCACAAGAAAAATAAGCAAACAGTGCTCTATATGAAACGTGCCCTGAGATAACTTCAGATGCTGTATGAATCCAATTGAATTGACAGAAAACAATGTGAACATAACAAAGATCGCATTCTTTTAACTATCAGGGGAGAGTCCCTGGACCCCAGGTTGGAAACCCCTGTGCTAGAGGACTTATCCGGGATGGATGCGAGTGTGTGACGGCTCTGTGAATGTGTGCACCTTAAGAATGATGTCTCCCTCCTGCAGGTTCCCATCCTTCGCAGCCAGGCCTGTGCTGGTCATCTGCTTGATGAAGATCTGACTGCCCAGACGTAGACCGTACTCTACAAAAACACACAGCACAGCGCAGTTACTGTCTGAGATCCTTGTAGGTTTGATTAGTGAGCAACTCAAATCAGTTTTTATATTTAAATTACATTTTTGTCCACATCTCAGTCAGGGTTTATGATAAATCATAGCACCATTACAGCGGCGCTGAATGTGGTAGATGACATTTCCTTAGCACTTGATAAAAAAAACAAAAAACATTGAGTATCTCTTTTTATTGATTTATTTAAGGACTTTGAGACAGTTGACCATAATATCCTTCAACGGAGGCTTTTTGACACAGGGCTCTCAGAGCAAGCAGTTTGTTGGTTCTCCAACTACCTCACTGGTAGGTCTCAGTGTGTCAAAGATGATGGTCATTGGTCTGATGATCTGTCCGTTTGCAAGGGTGTTCTACAGGGCTCTGTGCTGGCCCACTTCTATTCACCATTTACATAAATTATCTGGGTTTTAGTGTTGTGCAGAACACTCTGTCACACATGCTGAACACACATGCTGATAGGACCAAGCTTATATCATTTTCTAAGAACAGGCCGCAGGATATCCTTTTAGTTGTCACTCTTGAGGGAAAGGTCATTAGGAAGGTTAACTCCTAGAAATACCTGGGCATTCTGATTGATGATTTCCTAACTTTTAAGCGACATGTACAGTGCTAGGTAAAAAAGATGCTTAAATTAAGTTTGTATTTCAGAAACAAGTTCTTTTTCATTTAATGTAATAAAGAGACTTGCTACTGCTACGTTTTTACCTGTGTTGGACTATGGGGATCTTTGATTTATGTATGCCTCAGCTCAGGCATTGCATATGATTGATACAGCTTACCATGCTTCCTTTAGTTTAACTGCCAAAATCCTGACTCACCATTGTGAGTTTAACTCGGGTAGGATGGCCTAATCCGGCCACCCGGTGCACATACTGGTACACTTTAATGTACAAGGCAGTGCTTGGGCTGCTCCCATCCTATCAATGTATTTATATTTCACAGAAGAGTGATGGACAGTACTCTATGTTGTCTGTACCAAATGTTCATACATCCATCCATTCATTTTCTACCGCTTATCCGGGGCCGGGTCGCGGGGGCAGCAGTCTAAGCAGAGACACCCAGACTTCCCTCTCCCCAGACACTTCCTCCAGCTCTTCCGGGGGAATACCGAGGCGTTCCCAGTCCAGCCGAGAGACATAGTCCCTCCAGCGTGTCCTAGGTCTTCCCCGGGGCCTCCGCCCGGTCGGACATGCCCGGAACACCTCCCCAAGGAGGCGTCCGGGACAGATGCCCGAGCCCCCTCAGCTGACTCCTCTCGATGTGGAGGAGCAGCGGCTCT
>WNGW01000012.1:241332-264455 GCA_011952105.1 Coreoperca whiteheadi | reverse complement strand
GAGATACTTAAACTCCTCCACTTGAGGCAGGAGCTCTCCACCAACCTGAAGGGGGCAAGCCACCCTTTTCCGCTTGAGAACCATGGCCTCGGACTTGGTGGTGCTGATTCTCATCCCCGCCGCTTCACATTCGGCTGCAAACTGTCCCAGTACGCTGAAGGTCCTGATTTGATGAAGCAGGACAACATCATCTGCAAAAAGCAGAGACAAAATCCTGTGGTCCCCAAACCAGACTCCCTCCGGCCCCCGACTGCACCTAGAAATCCTGTCCATATAAATAATGAACAGGACCTGTGACAAAGGGCAGCCCTGCCGGAGTCCAACATGCAGCGGGAACAGATCTGACTTACTGCCGGCGACCCAAACTCCTGCTCCGGTCATATAGGGACCGGACAGCCCTTAGCAGAGGGCCCCAGGCCCCCATACTCCCAGTGCAACCCCCACAGGTCGCCGCGAGGGACACAGTCGGATGCCTTCTCCAGATCCACAAAGCACATGTGGACTGGTTGGGCAAAATCCCATAAACCCTCCAGCAACCTGGCGAGGGTATAGAGATGGTCCAGTGTTCCACGACCGGGACGAAAAGTTGTAGTTGGAACACACCCTCTGGTCCCCCTTTTTAAACAGAGACGCCAAGAAGGTCGGGTACGCTACACTGCCATTCGGCCCGTAAGCACAAATAACAGTGAGAGACCTATCCCCAACCCGAAGGCGCAGGGAAACGACCCTCTCATTCACCGGGGTGAACTCCAACACATGGCGGCTGAGCTGGGGGGCCATAAGCAAGCCCACACCAGCCCGCCGCCTCTCACCACGAGCAACTCCAGAGTAGTAGAGAGTCCAGCCTCTCTCGAGGAGTTGGGTTCCAGAGCCCAAGCTGTGCGTGGAGGCGAGCCCAACTATCTCTAGTCGGTATCTCTCAACCTCCCGCACCAGCTCAGGCTCCTTCCCCCCCAGCGAGGTGACATTCCATGTCCCTAGAGCCAGATTCCGTGTCTGGGGATTGGGTCGCCGAGGCCCCCGCCTTCGACTGCCAGCCAATCCACAAAGCACCGGTCCCTTACGGTTCCTCCGGCAGGTGGTGGGCCCACGTCGTTCGTTCGGGCTGAGCCCGGCTGGACCCCATGGGGCAAGACCCGGCCACCAGGCGCTCGCATGCGAGCCCCAACCCCGGGCCTCGCTCCAGGGTGGGGCCCCGGTTGCGCCGTACCAGACGACGTCACAGACCTGGATTTCAAATTCGTCATAAGGGGGATTCGAACCGCTCTTTGTCTGGCCTGTCTGTATGTTCATACAGAGAGTGGGAAAAGGGCTTTCAGATGTTCTGCACCCTCCGACTGGAATGTACTGGAGAAGGTTTTAAAACTGCATGATTTGATTTCTTTGAAAGCTTTTAAATCCATTTTGAAAAACACACACCCACTCCGCGAGAAATAAATAACCAGCCCACACTTTGCCAGTGTGTCACAGTATAATGAAACTAGGAAACCTAAACCTCTGCATGTTCTTCTGTTTGGTGGAAGTGGTTTTTATTAGGCCAACACTGTGACCCTGCATTCAAGACGTCAGTAGAGCTGCCAAGTAGAGCAGTTCCACTAAAATGTTTAATGTGCATTCTAGTTTGAATTGTAAAAATCCTGATGGAACGTGATTCCTGTAACATTGGAGATTCTGTGTTAATATTTCTGAATGAGCATGATGCAGCTGCAGGATGCCACCCAGAGCGAACAAGACGGGGCAAGCTGCACCTCCACGCACACCGAGCTTGGAAAAATAACTGAAGCAGGCTGCAGCCACGACTCCATGGCGTCGGCGGCTCTGCGTAGCGCAGAAACACTGCGGGGGGCAGTGTGTTTACCGGGGAAACTACGGCTCACAGCCCGCGGTGGGCCCGTGAGCACCGCCGGCTGTTTCACAAAGCAACCAAAGAGAAGCACAGACACAAGCAGAGCGACACAGAACACCGCCTCTATGCTTGACTCACACTGTGAACTTATAGCCCTTCAGAATTATGTTTCCAATTACTCAACACTCAGTAAATTCATCAAGGTCAGTGCCTCATGTCGCTACTTTCCAAGCTAGATGGAAGTGGGTGGGGTTTGATCTAAACTGGGTTGGAAAAACAAGAGATTGCAAACAGTCAGGCCTATGACCTCATCTCAGTGCAATGGGCACCTACGGTATGTAGCTGGTGTGTTTTACCTTCGTTGGGTCTGTTCTTCACCAGCAGGACATTGACAGGTTTCTCCAGTGGCTCCAGCTCTTTGGAAGGTTCTGGGGATGGAGGATTGTCATTAAGCCGGTCCCTGCTCCTATACCTCCCTCCTCTTCCTCCTCCTCCTTCTCCTCGCTCGTACTTGTCCTCCATTCGGGGGCTGTCCCCGGGGCTGCGTCCTCGGCTGTGGTACCTCTGGTGGTCGGCGCTGGTTTCCAGGGCTCGTCCCCGGCTGCCCTCCCTCCTGGATCTGTCCGGGCTGGGCGAGCTTCTCTCCTGGCTTCTCCCACGGCTCCTTCCTCTCTGGGTGTAGTCCCGCCCTCCCCTATACTCCGGGTCCAGGTATCCTTTGCTGTCAGAGATGTGGTCCTGGCCTTCCTTATGGTACCATCCGTTGTCATTGTCGGCATCGTAGTAGTGGGTGGAGGGGGCGTATTCCCGACTGTCTCCACCTGGGGAGGGGGGCTGTTTCAGTGAGTGGACCGCCATCTTACGAGGTCTCTTCACCGTCTGACAGAGAAAGAAAAAACAAAACGTGGGTCCAGACCTTTATTGTCTCCTCACAGGGCCACAGATGAGCTCAGGTACCCCTTCATTGACATTTCAAAATGTGTTCATTTAAACACATTTTAAACAATGTCACTTAACACTACCAATTATATGAGAGTCGATATTCTTACAATAATTGTTTCCTACAAGACATACTGATCCTGGAACTCAATGTTTAGAGCAGTAGCAAACGCCACGTCATTCCATTTGGCAGGAGCTGTATCAAATCATGACTTTTTCTAATTAGTTGAGCTACTCCACAATCTTTTACACTTGGCAGCTGCGGTACTTTGGTCGGTTGGTTGGGAACCACTGATTTGGATCTTTTAAAGTTACAGGAAACTTGATTTAGAATTATTATATGTAGGAATACATAGGATGTTCTGTGCACAGCATTTGATGTTGCTGAAAACAAATAACGACCAAAGAGCATAAATGACGCCAGGACGGTGTTCACGTTCCAATTAGATGTATATCAATGCTTACCGCGGAAACAAGAAACCCTTGTGTTGAAGGTTGCTATAGCAACACAAAACCATGGCACACAGTGTAAATGTAACAAAGACTCGCACAACCATCAACTGTAGGCTATAATAGACCAGAATGAGCCTCCAACAAGCAGAACTGAAGACACTACAGAGCAGCTCAGTTCAACCCAACAAGAAACCAAATAAAACGTATCAATAACCCAAATACAACGTCACCCGAGTGTCATTAAACCGGATATAAATAGACCAGAGAATCAATGACGTGAATATCAATACACAGATCCATTCAACAAGCCCAAACCGGACAAAACAGGACACAACAGGACCTGTTTTGAAGCAGAGCGAGAGCGTGAAATCTGCATCAGGACATTTCAATACAGCAATAAATGCACTCAAAGAAAAAAGCATGCAGGGCAATTTAGGCATTAAAAAACTAGTTATTGAACATCAACATTCCACTAATGGCTGTAACTTGTAGTTCATTTGTGGAAAAGAAGAACAAAACATGTCAGATGTAGATTGTATTACAGCTGCTGCAAAATGAAACAAGGAAAAAAACATTTAACATGCCAACATTCATGCGTTTTTTTCTGTTGTTTCAAAAGTCCCCTGTGGTCATACTACGGAGGCCCTAAGGGGGCGTGGTTGCCCACCAAGGAGATCCCTTCCTAAGTAGATTGCAGTGTAAGTAATGGGGGTCGAAAGCAGCCCCCATTCTGTGCACAGAATGCATCCCAGAGTTTAGTCAAAGCTAATACGAGTGTTCAGTCAGACAAATCAAGCGGGCAGTTTCCAAAGTTATTTTAGTATGAAACTCAGTCTTTGTGGATGGAGCCCAGGAGTTTAAGGTTTTTCAGTGTTTCCTATTTTCAAACAGATCAAGAAATGAAATGAAATCTTTTCCAAGAACGTGTGTGTGTGTGTTTCCTCTCTTAGACAAAGTGAAACTGAAACTAACGTGTAGGTGTGGAGTCAGAACGCAGGGAGCTCAGCAGACCGCTGCAGCAGGCACTACTAGCATAACACACCCCAATCTCTGACCGTACAGTCGGCAGTCCCGTTGCACTGTGGGTAATGTAGGCGCCAGGTTTGGACAAGGAAGAAGAATGTGTGAAAGAAAAACGAAGACCTGTCTGGTTCTGCTGCATCGATTTGGATCTTTTTGTTAAAGCTTCCATGGTGAGTCTGATAGGGATTACTCGCTGTGTTCCCGCCTCAGGGAACAAACTATCCAGGCAAAACACAAGGGCATGGCACCTTGTTCTTTCTTTCTCTCTCACATTAACACACACACACACACACACACTCACTATCTGTTTCAGCACATGTACAGCACTGCAACAGCTGTGGCCAGCGTTAGTGCACTGCAACGCCTAAACTCACAGATACTAATCATTACCACCCTGCTGGGGCACTGTGTGTGTGTGTGTGTGTGTGTGTGGGGAGGGGGGGGTCTAGGGTGTAGAGTAGGTCACTGCATCACAGCACTGAGCGGACCCTAGACACACACAAGGCGTTGTTTGGTGCTGAAGGTGTGGCGGCCTGCTGTAGCTGCAGCGATGACTCAGTGGTCAGCCCTGCTGACTAAGGGCGGGGGTACACTCCATCAGAACTCCGTACGACGTGTTGTCCGACCACGTTGGAAATCAAAAGTGCCTGTAGACACTGGAAGGTGGAGTGAAAACCCGTCCGCCATCGAGAGAGGAGACGGGATATCGCTGAGACGTGGGGCTACCAGATCAGATTCAGACAGCGTCTCCTACGAGTCATTCATTGTGTTGCACTCATTGTTCACATGAAAAGTGACAGAAATGAACGAAAGAACTCATGAGATGTTCTGAGAGAAGCCTGGCTCCTTTCTCACCTCCACACAGCTGACCATTCACAGCGGGTGTGAAAGTCTGACACCCGCACCTTTCTGACGTCGGACCGGAGGGGGTTTCCAAAGCTGTTCAACAAGAGATTCTGAAGAATACTGGCCCCCCAGGGGTGTGTGCTCCCCCCACTGCTCTTCTCCCTCTACACCAACGACTGCACCTCAGCTGACCCATCGGTCAAACTCCTGAAGTCTGCTTACAGACAGGAGGTTGAACAGCTGGCCCTCTGGTGTGGTCAGAACCACCTGTCCCTGAACACTGTGGAGATGACAGTGGACTTCAGGAGAAGCCCCCCAACACTGCCCCCCATCACCATACTGAACAACACTGTGTCTACTGTGGAAGCCTTCAGGTTTGTGGGATCCAAAATCTCCCAGGACCTAAAGTAGGCGTCCAACATCAACACCGTCATCAAGAAGGCCCAGCAGAGGATGAACTTCCTGTTCCGGCTCAGGAAGTTCCACGTGCCTCAGGAACTGCTGATCCAGTTCTACTCTGCAATGATCCAGTCTGTTCTCTGCACTTCATCACTGTCCAGTTCTGATCGGCCACCAAACAGGACTGCAGAACACCTGCCCTCCATCCAGGACTTAGACACGTCCAGAGTCAGGAACCATCCCTGCAGATCTGTCACACCCTGCCCACAACCTGTTCCCCCTCCTCCCCTCTGGGACTCCAGAGCAGTTTGTACCCACAGGTCGTCCCTCTGATGAGCAGCTGACACCAGTCACCAGTGACATTAACATCCACTGTACCTGCACATTTCTCTCTCGGTTGGTGGAAATATGAATCCTCTTAGAGCTCCGCACGCTGCACAAACCGGACAGATACTGTGTGTATCGTCTACCTCGCGCACGTAAGCTCCCTGTTACATCAATCACATTTATCCCAGCACCACTGCACTAACTGTTGAACTGCTTCTGTGTGTTCACAGAGCGCACGGAAAACCGGAGTCACATTCCTTGTATGTGTGCACATACCCGGCCAATAAAGCGGATTCTGATTAAGTAGCAGGGTAATTCACTGGTTTGAGTGACACACAGCAGCCAAGCTCACATTGCAACAATCTTGTGAAAGAAATAAAATCAGTTCAGGTTTTGGACCACTTTCCCTCTGTGGCAGGGAATGGAAGATATTTCTTCTTTATTTGTGTTCAAACTGAAGCTCTCATTGGAGGAAAGCTTCTACAGCAGCTCCTGAGAGGTTGGCTTTCAGAACTATTAGAACACTCTAGTTCCAGCTGGTATCTCCGAGGTGGTGGTGAGAAACCCAGCAGGTGTTCAGGCGGAAACAGTGAGCCTTGCGTGTGGTTCATACTCACTATTTTGGCCACTTTGCCACATTTCCGGAGGGACTGCACAGCAAAGGAATGAGGCACGTTGTCCATGGGGATGGCGTTGACCTGAATGACACGGTCATTTTCACTGGACAAAAAAAAGACACGCAAATAACAGAAGACAAGTGTGAAAACTGAATAAAAGTCAGGAAGTCAACAGTCAAAACATCTCCCAAATAATAACAACTAGTCGAAGGCCCACTAAAGCTGACTGCAGAAACTAAGTCTTTGCCCCAGATCAACTTATGGCTCGTCAGAGGAGACCGTCTGGGGCAGAAAGCTCAACATTTTGCCTTCAGGTAAAGGTCACGAGCAGGCAACTCCGTCCACTGAAGCACTGTGGCCACCGTCTGACAGACTTACAAGAGCAATCCATCCGCAGGTCCTCCCTGCAGCACGTCTGACACGATGATCGACGTCTCGCCGTTGTCCACGTTGGGGTTGTCACGGCCGCCCGACACAGCGATGCCAAAGCCCATCTTGGAGTCCTGCAGAAAAAGACTTCAATTAGTAAAGCCAGTACATTGAGACAGAATGGGACTCCCAGTAACACTGCTGCTGGGAGTGTGCTCACATGGGTTTTTCCCTATTCCCTCCTTGTTCTGCACAGGAGCCGTAGGGAGGGGGTAGGGGGGGGGTCCTCACATGAGCCTTGGTTTAGCACACTGTACACCTTGCTTAAGGTTGGAATATGGAACAATCCTATTGAAAGAGTCAACGCACCACGTGTCGTGCTCCAAGTCAGCTCGAGTTGCCCAAAAATAACCACAAAAAAACCTTTCCAGCTGCCACGAGCGGGCATTTCCAGACAGTTTTCTCATTACTATGTTAATACCAAAAGCTATAGGTTATTTGTTGTACATTTCTAGGAGCCAGAATGTAAGTAGTGCAGCAGCCTAGGGGGGGGGGCTAACTGGGGTCAGGGCAGGTCTGTCTTTAGAACAATGTTCATGTGCACTGGAGAAATCTGGCCTAGAACAGATCATTTATTCCACCACTGGCAGACATATTCAATGGTCTGTAAATGAGGAGTAAAGTGAGTTTGAGTGTTTCATTTGGATGGGATTAGACTTGGATTCTTAAGTGACTGAGATGTAGATTTAAAAAAGTCCCCCAGTTGATCCAGGCTAGGCCCAGCTGATGGAGCAGCCACACACCTTATTCAAGCTATTGATTCGATTACAGACTGACAGAAGGGGCTTTATAGATCTGGGTATAAAGACACTGACGAGCAGCTGTTTTCTGTACGGAGAGAGCCAGAGATTCTATAAAAGGGATAATACTGGAGGCACTGCTCCTCTTTTTAAACAAAACCGTTCTGATGTCATTCCAATAATCATTTCCATAAACCCATAAAAGAATCAGTGTGCCACACCCTCCCTAACTCCCGCTCTCTTCCAGAGTACCACCCCTCTCCACACGTGCCGCCTGAAAGTACCGTCATACCGGTGGTCCGAGGGAACGGACGCACTCCGCAGCAGCCACCATGGAACATCAAAAGAAGAGGGCAGCTGACGCCAACACGCATGGTGGAGGAACCAGCCACTGGGGCGTTAAGCGTCCCAAGTAGTAGAAGCAGAGAGGGGGGAGACTGGCAGGGGGTCAGCAGGCCACAAAGAAGAGGCTCGGAGGGGGCGTCTGCTTCGCTTTGGTTAGTGGCCGTTTTCACGTGGGGGTTAAAGGTTCCTTTTATTACGGTTTGTGGCTGTGATTCCTATCCTATCATTACAGAGCACACTAGCATTGGTTACTTTAGCTTAGCAGAAGCAGAAGTAACGCTACGATACGCTGAGAGCACGGATAGCAACCCACACATGCCGCCAGATATTACACGCTGCTTTCATTTAGGGTCAGCCCGTCAGCGAATGAGCTCGCAGCCATCCGACTGGCCGCAGTGCGTGCAGACGGCGTGGCTGGTAAGGATGGCGCAGGGCAGCTGAGCAGCACTCACGCTTCTGTTCTCCTGCTTTTAACAAGTAGTTACACTTCACGTTTGAGCGGCAGGAGGTTCTGTCCTCCCTCCCTCCTCCAGCAGACGCTCGTGTTAGAACCAGGGATCCATGCACGCCTCCGTGATGTTCAAGAACAGGGCGGCGTTGTCAGAGGGCGCTTCAGGTGGAGACTTAGTGAACTCACCCGCTGCAGAGTGACCGTGTACTGCTCCCAGACCAGCTCCTCCATTCCAGAGCTCTGTGGAGAAGAGACACAACAGGGTTAGCAAACGCTGATGTCACCATCAGAAACTTTACTACATCAATATATACATTATTGTCAACCCAGACAGAGGACGTGATCCATGTCGCCCACCCCCCCCCGGTACACAGTGGGATTTCACAGCGGTCTTTGCCTTTTTAAGACCGTCCCTCATTGTTCCTATTACTCAGTGGAGTTTCATGGCCAGCCAAGTCCAACAGAAAAACAACTTAACATTGTCTGTGGCAAAAATGAACGGTCATGTTACATAACCAATGAGCTGCGCATGGCCAAGAACCTGCAGACAAAGAATCCCCAACACATACACGCATTAGGCATATCTGTGTGCAGTAGGAATACATACACTCACTGGGGGCTGAGGACATACAAGAGGAAGGGAGACTAACCCAGATTCACACCCCCCCACACCAGAGGAAAAGGGCGTGTGGGGGAGGGAGCTGACCTCTGAAAGAACAGGCAGTTCCATGTCAATAACAGCCGCACAGCAGCCCGCACACTGAACTGTCTGTCTCGCTGCCTGGCTGGTGGACAATTATAATTGGACAACTATTCCAGCAGACATCTGCCCTCGCCCCCTTCCACCTCACCGCTCTCACACACACACACCAATAAGCGATGTGTGTGCTGAGCCCGGATGACGCTGATCGAGGCAGGCAGCTCTGCTCAGCTTCTGCTGCTTCTAACACAAGCCGTGAAAGAGAGACAGTAGCGAAGACCCGAGGGGGAAACGGGGGGTGGTCAGAGGTGAGACGGGCTTGAGCCTTTCAGCCAGAGAGCCGCCAAACACTGCTTTTCACCCTGCTGCTAAGTTACTATTCAGACTAAGTACGTTCTAATGCACGACTGCTAGAGACGCGGGTTAAGATCACGCTTAGGAAAAGGCTTGAATTCCTGTCCGCACTGAGTTTATTAGAGATCCAACATTCGGCCATGGCCCCTGCCCGACGAAGAGACCGCTCTAATGAACTCCGTGCTGACGGTGTGCTGCGATTCCGCCTGTTCACTGGATTCAAAGCCTACGGAAATCCGCCTGCGTTTTCAGTACAGCTCAGAGAAATTCATCTTCTTCTCCCGGCAGCCATGTTCGCTGTAGTCCTAGAAAAACCGCGAGACTGCCAACGAACCTGAAGTGCAAGAGAGTGAAGGACACGGTCACCGGTTGGGCGAACATGCGCCGGCAAGGCGAACTCACACATCAAGTCTTTATAATCGATGCACCACCTGTTCCGGAAGGGCTTCTCGTGGGAAAACGCTTTAGTGCGTTCTCCACCGAGGCACTCACAAGTATAGCTACTCGGTTAATAGTAGGGCTGCAACAAACCGCTATTCTGGCGATCATTTCTTCCATTAATCAATTCATCACTTGAAAAATGCTTCCCACAGTCCAAGGTGACTGGTTTTGTCCGACCAACAGTCCGAAAGGCAAAGATACTCACTTTCCAATGATTTAAGAGAGAAAAGCAGCAAATGCTCAGAGAATATTTGGCCGTTTTGCTTAAAAAGGTTAAACCGATGAATGCAAATAAATGTGCCAATTCATTTTCTGTTGGTCGACTAATGTTTGCGGCTCTGGTTCATACCGCACATTAAAGATGAAAACGTTTGTCAGCGTGAGAATCTGGCATGGTCACATTCATATTACAGCTGCTCAGTTAGAAACGGTTCAAGTCTCTCAGCCTCAAACAGAATTCCCGTGTTACTTCTGTAATACTGCACACCACCCTGGCATTCACGTGTGAGAACAGATCTCCCTCAGGCTGGGCAGCAGAGACACATGGAGACGTTTTCTGACTGACAGCCGGAGCTCCCGCACTCTAACGGAACCTTTCTGGATGGAATATCTGGCAAACTGTGGCCACGGAGGCAGTCCCTGATTCAGTGGCAATGGACAAACTCCACCGGGTGTCACCTGATGTCGGGTGAGGAACCGGGCCTCGCGGTGAAGATCCTTTGGCCAACATCGCAGCATCTGCACCGGGGCAGGTGTGGATGGCACATACAGGCACATGGCTCATCAGCTGTCTCATTACCGAAGAGCTGCTCCAGCTGACAGTCCCACACTGGCCCCAGGCTGGGGTTGGACACCCTGTTCCATCCGGCTGCAGCTTCCTCCAGCCCACGCACTCATCATCACCCCACCGGGCCAGCCCAAACCTTGACGTCTCTCTTTTTGACTGCCAAAGTGTCGCGTAATGACACTTTAAAAGCAGGCATTGGTATCGTCATTGCCAACTGTCACTGAAAGAGAAGGCTGAAATAGAGTTTCTTCAACGTACTCCCTTAATTAAAACACATCATCGTGCTGCAAGTCACATTTTTAAGCAGTGTGCACTTTCCCCTTCTCTGCCCTAACAAAACAGGAAACGGTCCTGGCTGGCCCCGTGGCTCGGTGCCTCCCACCTCCACCCTCCTCCAGCCAACAGCTTCCTACCACCAACAACTAGTTTTCTCGTTCTAATTGTTTTACTTGTGTCGCATGTTCTTGTCAGTCTGGGCATCCTACGTAGAGGTTCTCTGATGTCCCACGCCAACATGGCCTCCCCGTCGAGACGACTGAAAGCAGTGGACAATACAATCTGTCTGTGGATCTTACCACTCTGTTAAGGTTAGGAGCCCTTGGTTGTCATGGTTACAACAACACGTGTGGCTACGGTTACGGAAGGATTATGGTCAAAAACAAAACACTGACTGCCAGTAAGAAACGGGAATGAACAGCTGTCCCCCGTGGTATAGTCCAGCTCCCCCCCCCCCACACGTGGACGTGGTTGGCCTATATTACCCTCCCCCAGCTTCCTCCTGTCACAACTACTGCGGCCACTAGAGGTCTCTGTCCCTTGAACGGACACACACATGGGAGGACAACATTCCACACCCAGCATGTGTGAGCAACACAGAGGTGCTGTACACGGGAGAGCGGGCGGCCACTAAGGCAGTTTCCCATGCACGGGTGCTGTACCCCAGAAAAGGTATGTTCTCGGTGCGAGTGGGCATCCAACATATATCCCAGCGCTTGTTCGCGTACGCCACTGACCTTTACAAAGCCATGACTTCGTTTCTCTTCTACGGACACACCGCGCCCCCTCTCCGCTGTCTGAGCACAGTTAAATGCCACCAAGTGACGGAAGCATCACTGAACATCACATCTGCTTCACTGCTTCTCCGTTTGCGACTACTTCGAGTCACGTTTACAGAACAGTAGTGTGATGAAGTCAAACGCATGCTCTTATCATGTCAGTGGAAAATCACCAACACCCATCCGTGACATGAAAAAAGGATCTGCAATGAGTAATGAGCGCTAATTACACCTTCAAGAGAGCTGAGCGAGCTCACTGATGAAAACTCTGGTCTTCTGCTTGATAAACTCACTGAGCTCAAGGGTTTTAGACCAAATCTAATCCAATTCAAGTTCAGCAGTTGGAGGTGAAACTAAATACCCAATCTAGAGACAACACCACAGGAATAATGCAAGAAAGCTGTACGGGGTCATCTCAAAGTGCTGTGGTCTTTACACACACACACACACACGCAGTAGCAATCCCCAGATATTTAAAGGATGAGTCTTTCAGCTGATTCACCATCAGTCAATACATATGAAATGACTTGCATATTTAAACAAAGCATCCCAAATATCTATGAAAGATATGTATAACATCAAAATGTCATCTACACCATAGACATCCATCCATCTTCCCCTTATCCGGGGCCGGGCCGCGGGGGCAGCAGAGTGAACTTTATTTGGTTTAGTGTCACTTTAGCCAAAATGTCTGAACCACTAAGCGATATTATTAGCAAATCAGCATAACGCTGCCTAGTGAGAGTAATCCGTCACATGGCCTATCCTGCTCCAGAGCGAAGTCAAACAGAAGATGTCTTTTGAATCTTATTATCTCTACTGTGCACTGTGAGTGTAGGATCCGTTCCAGAAAAAGCCTTAAAAGACAACATCGACATCTGCAATCAATCCACCATGTTTAAAGACCTTTCCATTGAATCAATCAGAACGAATGCATACACCCTGCGGATATAACCCACCACATCAGCACACTCTGCCCTGTACTCTCCATCCATCCATCCATCCATCCGTCCGTCCATCCATCCGTGTCCCACCAATCTGAGCAGACAGGAGTTCCCAGCAGGTGCGTAGAGGACCACCAGGCTGCCTCTCAGCTGTTCAGCGTCCAGCCCCCTCAGCTGGATCCTGACCCCCTCACCGTCGCTGCTGCCGCCTCCCCCTTCCCTGCAGCCGTCCGAGGCCCTGATCTTGCCCGTCCCGGCCTGCCTGCACTGATGCCCGCTGGGGTAGCCGGCGCAGCAGCCAGCTGGCAGCCACTCCAGACTCATGCTAGCAGAGGAGCTTCCTCAGTGCCCCTGTGAGCAGAGCAGCCACGGTCCCCCTGCCCTGTCAAACCCACAGCCCTGACCAGCACAATCCTGCTTCAACATGGTCTGGCTCGGTCTGGGTAGTTTACACAGCATCCCAACCAAAGCAGGCTTCCCACAGGAGCGAGCGCTTAACCTCCCTGCCTCGGTGTCCTACCTCCAATCTGGATAAGCCTGTGCAGAGGCGGATTAGCCTAGCCCCGGGAGGGAGGGGACACTAAAAATAACAGACTCACAGCGCCTCCTCCACCTCCTCCTGCTCCCGCCCCGCGGAGAGTCCTGAGTGCTCGCATGGCGCTCCTCCACTTCCTGCGCAGGCCGGATGCCATGGCCAGGTAGGAGCGGGATCCACAGGTTCGAAGGCAGACGGGCTGGAGAGGCGCCCTCCTCCCTCCCGATGGAGGTTACTCTGCACTCTGACGCCGGCTTTTCTCTGCCTCTCTCACTCTCTGACGCTCTCTCACACTCACTCACTCCCACACACCCACGTTATACCATACTTGTGAGGACTCTCTCCTAACTATACTCACTCCCAACATTTAGGTACCGTGTGTGTTATCATCTGGCTTTATTCAAGCTTGGTTGTAGTTGTCCTCTTAAACTGGAACTTAAAGACAAACATGAAAGGTGCATAGCAATGGTTGGATACCCAGGTGAACACCTTCGGGAATCAGGATTGTTCTTGTGCATTCCAGGCAACACGTGTTTAGGAGAAGGAAACGCAGTAAACCTCAGCACACAAAGAGAAACGGGGAGCCTGGCAGGTGGCCCCAATGCGTCAGGCAACATGATGTAATATCAAGCAAACCACTGGCCTATTTGTGTATTACAGCAGATTCCAAATGTCAAATATTGAGCTCCTCTAACCAAAAAAATATATTACTTTGAAATGTACATTGTATAAAAAGTACATTCTTTCTCTCAAGAAAAACTAAAGCTACATTTCTAAGCAACAGAAGTAATGTAGCACGGCCAGGGTTGGGTAGTAAAAGCAGAAAAGTAAGCAGGCCAAAAAGGATAAACCTCGGGCGAAAACAAGTAATGAACACAACACGGAAGTAATGGACACGCTGTTTCTAAATGACAGCATGCACGACTTTTCTTGTTACCTATCGGCCAGTATATACCCAATACGAACATATCTGGGATAAGATTATATCGGCTGATAACACGGACCACACCGATATATCGGTCACGCTCTAGCAGGAAGCGAGGGAAGGTGTGTGGACGTCAGGATGGTGGACGGGTGCGTAATGCATCTCCCTTTCCTGTTAACATTGCCTTTCTAACCGTAATCACGATCGTTTTCTTACCATTACCAAGTGTCAACCATACTGCAGATGCTATGCAAAGATATTGTGGGAATAACTTCAGTTAAAAAGCTCTGGTGTGGAATGTTTCAAATGTTATTTCATGGAAAGGACAATTGTTCAATGTCAGTGTTCAGTCTTGTGACAGGGTTGCAACAGTAACGTGATTATACCTATTGTATCTTTGGAAAATGGTCCAGAACAATGTCAAATAGATTTATAGCTTGTACCAAATGGGCTACCATGTGCAAAAGCAGCAGTATGGTCCTTTAAGAGCTGTTCATATACAAAATAGATTTCTTTTTATCATTTTACAACTCAGAGTTGTATAATAACATTGTTTTCTTGTTCCCTATATGCTACTAAAAAATGATATACAATAGATCAGTGAATCAATAATAAGTCCTAGAAATAGAAACGATATCACTGATGCTCGGTAGGTTGGTACCAATGATCTTCTGAGAGGCTTTAATCACCCGCTGTGAGTTCCGATCCCTCCGGTCCTGGCTGGGCACATCCCATGCCACTTTGTGATGTTTCCACTCAGGATGCTTTCTAGACAAGTTAAAGAAATTGGCATTTTTGCCTTCTTAAGAAATCCAGCCATTTCAGAGCTTTGTTGGCCAGGGTGGAGGTGCGAGAGGACCATGTCAGGTTCTCTGTGATGCTGATTCCCAGGAACCTAAAACTGGTCAGCTGCTCCACCTCCGCTCCACTGATGTAGACAGGGCTGTGTGTCTTTGCCTCACATATCGTTGCAGGGACGATGGTGGCTGTCTGAAGCTCCTGTGACAGTGATGCTCGCCCCCATGGCGCAGCTCTCAGTCTCGCTCTGGCGGTGCTGTAAGCTTCCTTGTCTTCTGAGTAGAGCCCTCGCCTCTCCATCCATCCAGGCTTTCTGGTTGGAAAATGATTTTATGGTCTTTGTGATCACGGATGATGTATATTCCTCAAGGTTGATGGGTCTCCTGGGTGGGGGCATCTCTGAACATGAGCCAGTCTGGGCACTCAGACCAGTCCTAGAGCTGCTGTGGCTTCAACTGTCCACACTAACTGGTTTTACTGATGGTTTGGCCCTTTTTGTCAGCTGGGTGTCGGTAGGCAGGAGGAGCAGGGTAATATGGTCTGACTGACCAAAATGGGGGCGAGGGAGGGGGAGGGCTTTGTAGCTGACAGAGATGTTCGTGTACACGTGTACCAGTGTGTTGGTTCCCCCGGTGGGGGTGTGGACATGCTGGTGGAGTTTAGTCGAACAGTTCGGCGGTCTGTTTGATTCAAATCACCAGCTACAGTAAAAGCACCATCTGGTTGTTTTGTAATGTGACTGCTGATGACCTCATACAGTTCCTGAAGTGAGTTTTTTGCATTTGCATCTGGAGGAATCAAACAGCAGCGACAACAACACTGGTGACTTCTCTGGGCAGATAATATGATCTTCCCCATCTGGGGAACATGGTCCTTCCACGTTTGAGCACCAAGCATCACTGATGTAAACACAGGTCAATGTCCTCGAGTCTCGTGTTCCGTCGAGTTCTATGGCTTCCTCATGTTGTGATGCAGCCAGGTCTCAGTAAAGATGAGGGCGCAGCAGTCTCTGAACTCCTGTTGAGTCAGCCCGAGTCTAATCTCGTCCATTTTCTTTTCCTGCGTCACACCGCTGCTGCTGACGTTTGGCCCGGCTGGTCTGGTTGTCAGGACGGGAGGCGCCGTCATCGTCTCAAGGTCCCCTGCACTTCCTTTTCCGATGTTGAAGAGCGTATTACTCTCATACGTGCTTCAGTAATGAAGACGAGACAATAACTAATTCAAGCAAAAATGTATCTACACGCGCAGCAGTTGCCATGGTTTCATAGGAGTTGGCGAGGCTTATGGGTACTGCAGTAGGCGTAATGAAGGCCCACGTGTACTTATTTTCCTACAAGTTATATGAAGGTTACTGAAGTTTAAACATTCACGTTTGCTTAATGCTTGGCCCGGTGGAAGATAATTAGCCTGCTACATATAGATCAGCTGTGATCAACAGCAGAATGAAGCAGCTTTGGTGGCAAGCACGAGGGAAATCACTGGATTAATCATGGCAGCACATGAGCAGCCAGCACTGTAGACTCAATCTGAGGCTTTAAAGCTCAGAAACTGATTTCCTCACACACACCTGCAATAATGTCCTCCAGTTTTTCAGTTGGTCCTCTCCACAAGAATGCAACCCTCATACAACAAGGCCCTAGATCTATTAACAATAGAGACATCAATAACACCTGAATACCAGCTATACATGTACACTCTTATTTAATTTAATGCTGTTAAAACTATATACTCACAGTAGTGACCATTCAGAGCAGAACACTCTGCTGTGTTACCGTCACTGTCCTACACTCTTAATAGTGACAGATGGTCACATGCTGCTGGAGCTCCTTTGGACACAGCACCGGTCACTAACGGAACTCTGGCTCACTGCCACCGACATTCTCCATCTCGCCGCCTCCTCGCAGCGCTGTTTCACAGAGCTTAGATACTCCTGTAATCATTAGGCAGGGGTCTGTCAACCGAAACGCACACATCTCCAATACCCTTAAAATGTGAGCGCTCTATCCTGTCAGACTTTCATTTTAAATGATTTTCTTTCGTCGGCAAACCTCGGTTTCAAGTTTTCAACTGAATCTTGGTTCCATAGCCCGCTTATTGAACCGGGTCATGGTGGTGGTGGTGGCCTAGTGACTGGGTGTACGAAGAGCTTTCAATGAAGAAGTTCTCACCTTTAAACTTGGCGGTCTCCATCCGACCATATTTGCGATCATCTGTCTCTTTAAGACTGTATATCCAGCCCCTCCTTGTGCCCCAGCTGAAAGTGATGCTGATTATGAATTGTTTTTATCTTATTTTACTGACAAAGTGGAGTCAATTAGAGCCTCTATTAGCCCAAATGCCTCTTACTCTGATGTCCTTCACACCAGAGGTGTCTGAACCTTTAGAAACAGTGTCACATATGAGAGTGTCTTCCAGCCCTACCGATGTAACACCAACAACGTTTTAATGCAATCTGTCAGCTCCTTGTCAACTGGTTGTGTCCCTGATTATTTGAAAACTGCTTGTGCGAACCCACTGCTATAAATACCTGGGCTGGATCCCTCCCTCCCTCAAAACTATAGACCAATTTCCAAGTTATCTTTTATATCTAAACGGCGTCCATACTATTTCTCTCTGCACTGAAAGAGTTTTTTGAAAAGTTTCAATCCGGCTGATGGAAGGATCACAGCACTGAGCCTGCGCTGCTTTAGAGGGAAGCAGAGGATAGTGAGCAGGATGCAGCAGAGAAAGGTGGACCACAAGTCATCCTAAGTTTTGGAGCACTTCATATTACAGTCAGAAAAGAAGATTGTTAGGTGAAAATATACAACGCTGATGTGCTGATGTGATCTGGAGCACGACACTAACGCATCCAGCACCTGAAGAGAAGACGTGTTGGAGCTACAGATGAAGGGAAGCATAGCAAGTCAGCAAAATTAACGTTACACATTTTGAGGAACTGTGAGATACTATTCTAAATGATCTAATGTTAAACTGCATGGTGAAGTAGTAGACTGGGTGTGGACACAAAAACCATCACGCTCCTTTTAAGCCTGCACAGGGACGGTCTTGTGTGTTGCCGTGAAGTGGGTTAGGTATGAAACTAAAAATACATTTCACGCCTGTTTGTTCATCGTCACGCACGAACATGACATACAGAAATCACTGCGACGCAAGTGCAGTGACACTTCCTTGGTAACGTGGTTCCCTGTCCAGCATTGACAGGGAACCAACTTGCAAAAACCTACTTCTGCATCCCCGGTACGCCAAAACCATTTGAGCGTCTCTTGTCTGCAGCCGGCAACATAGCCTGGAGCAGAGAGCAAGGCTGGGCCCTGAGCATTTACACTTCTGCTCTGCAATGCCAAGAGCATAGGAGAAAGAACAAGTGGGTGTTTGAACGAGTGTTAGACAGTCTAACTCCATGGCCTGCTGTAAAAGGTGTAGCGTGGTGAACCCCGATCTTGATGAACATTTTGTATCTTTATTGATAACAAAACTGAATGACAATCTTTCTATTTACAGCTCTGCTTGAAGTCAAACCAATCCGATGTCCTGTTCAGATACAGTTCACACTATGGTGCCAGACTCACACTAATAAATGAGCTTAGCTTGACTTTCAACTGCAACTCAACATTCCTTTATGACCCTCGCTGGCTTGGGAAAGTGAAACTCCACTATTTCTGGTTTCCATCAAGTGAAATCCAGGTTTTGTAACAGGAAAGTAACTTTCCCATACAGAAGCAAAATGTGACTAATAGATTATGTTTAATTGACAGTATAAGAAGAGCAGGGAACTTGATGTTGTCATGCTGATGCGACAAAGAGCAACAGACCCAGTCAACAAGGACTGTTCTTTATGTAAAGAAATGAATATGAAGCCATACTTAGTAGAATCATGAATTCCAACATAGGGTGGGAGTGAACGCAAACCGCCCTGGCCCCTCTTACAGAAGACTTAAAAACAAGAGAGGGGGGGGGGGGCAACTACCCGCAAAGAAACCGAAGGTGCACTGAACCTGGGAGGCTCAGCTGACTTCAACCAGCCCGCAGAGGAACCCAAGGTGCATCTAACATGTTGGAAAAAGGCCGATATCCAACAACTGAGAGAAAGAACCCTGCTAAAAGGAACCTGTGTTTCTGAGATCAAACGAGACAAAGTTAGAAGAGAAGGAATGTTGGACTTTATGCACCAGCCACCTGCTGTAGAGAAGGAGAATTAGTAAGAGAGAGAGAGACTCTTATGCAAAGAAACTGTAATCAGTGTTCCAAGCTGCTGCTGCCAGGTTAAAGAAGCCTGCCCCACTCTGCAGCACCGGAGTCCTAACGAGGACCCTGACCAACAGCTGGAGGATGCGCACACTGCGTTGCCATCACAACAACACGCCATCAGCCGGTTAAGAAAGAAGAGACCCAACTCGAGCCGAAGTTGCCCCCGCGGGACCGACAGCGCGTCTGGAAACATGAGGTCCAGGGAGTCTCATCTGAAAATTATAAATGGCTCAAGATGTTCTCCTTGTAAGGGAGTGGTGCCCCGTTTAAAATGAATTCAACATAAGTCAGATTCTGGGAATCAATAAGAAAGTACATTTTATTCTAATAGCACGAAGGGAGTGGAAACCTGCTCCTTCCTCTTAGCAAAATCAAGGTCATTCGATATGATCAGTTTAATGCATTTAAACCTGTAATCTGCTACAAAGCCACTGGATACGTAACAGCCTGTTAGCACTCCGTTTGTGGATCTTTCTGTCGTTCAAACTGTTTAGCACTTTAAAGTAAAACTGGTGTTTCTTGTGTGAAAACCTGCTGTGGACAAAACCTCCATTTGCACGCATGATGTACAGCATAGACTCACATTTGCTTTGTGTTCCATAGTGTATAGTAAAACTACTCAATAACAGGAGCAGTTTGGAGAAACTGCACCCTCTGTCCCAGAATATGGGAGAAAGAAGGGGTCGTGGTGAAGTGAGGGAGACGGCTTTCATTAAAATGGAAGTTTAATCTTCAAAGAGGAGCTGAGAGACTGAAGCAGCCAGGGATTCCCTATCACAGCCTGTGACCTTTCCAGCCCAAATAAGTCCAGACAAGGACAGTCAGCTGCAGCAGAGGCGGCCGCTCAAACACATGAGGAGGAATTAGAGCTGTGAATGTTCGAATGGCCAGCAGCTCCCTGGGAGCTCAGTGTTAGAGGACGGCAGACTGTACATGAAGGCGCTGTGCACAGCACCATCCGCACACACTGAAACTAAACCACTCCTGTCTGTTATTTACACTAATGTGCACTGTGAAGGTAGATAAAAAGTCTTTTTTTATTTTGTGCAGTCCCAGTATTCTAAGGAACAGCAGTAGTCCAGTGGAATGTTTCCAGTGGAAAACACAGCGGCGCGTAATATGACGTGTCAAGTGCTGACCCCCAGCACCAATAGGAAGTGCGGTTCTGCAGTGCGTCAACAGCTGTCTCCTGCACTGATCTACACCACAGACCGTATGTGCATATTATATACAGTCACTGATCTACACGCAGGAGAGACAGCGACAGCATGGGGTGAGGACAGGATGCCGGGATGTCTCCTACAAGCAGTGGGGTTCATTTATTCAGTGTTTGCCTTGCAGATACGGGCACAAGAGAAAACTGCAGTGACAAGAAAGCAACAAACAGGGAAATGACTTGTGTAGTTGGGCCAACATTGTACTGAGGTTCAAATCAGTACAAAAGCTTTTTCTCAGTGGCAGCGACGCTGGAAATGGGACAGCGGTGTGGGGGTTGTACATAGACAGTAACAGGGGCGGCTGTTTTGCCGGGGCCATTCGCAGCCGTTATGCTCGTCATGAGGCCAAAGGCATTTGGCTAGGTATAGTCCATAAATACCAGCAGCACACAGGAGTTATCCATGTATATGCCTTGAGCCAGTCACATTCCACCTGCCTCTCTGAAAGACCTGCTAGTGTTCATTAGAGCCACAACATAAACACGTTGGGCAGAACTAACAACCCACTAATTATTTAGCTATTGTTCGATCCTTTACAGACCTACCAACATGAGGGGGACAGGTGAGGAAGTCACCAAAGCCATGAGGATCCATGCTTTAGCTTGTGTGGAGAGGTTTGTTATTTTGTAACATAAACAGTGAAATTAGCAAAAGGAAGACCTCGATGAGTGAATTCCTTCCAACCCCAACAGCGATTTATGCGTGGTCTTAACACGTCTTAGGCAGCGGCTTGGGGCTCAAAGTCTCAGCGAGTCCATGGAGCAGAAGAGGCATCTAACCGTCCGTAAACGTTTCAGAGATGATGTCCTTTACTTTGACGACTATAGTCAATGGAGTGTTTTTCCATTCAGAGCAGTGGTACATGTATCAGTCAGCAGGTACTCCTGTCAACGTCAGTGAAAGCTGAAGGACTGGCTGCATACCTCAAATAGCAATGTTGGTATCCCCCTCAACAATCCAGTATCAGTCGGCCTTTAATTAGGAACACAAGGTTCACTTGTAACAGTCCAAATACAGGTGTGCAGGCATTACCTTTTATCATTGGTACTGTTTCTGATAGCCTAGCACCTATGTGATGGCCTTAGAATTACTCTCCTTCAACTCATAATCCATTAAATAAATACATTCATGTTAAAAAACGTAGAAAATGACTGATGACTATTTCTTGAAAATGTTTCTGCCCCAGCAGTTCACTGTCCGTGCAGACTAGATGTTAAGATGTTAAGATGTATGAGAGCCGCAGTGACTCTAAAGTACACCCACCCAGACCTGACCCTGCAGAGATACACAAATAACTGGAGACGTCCTCATTAAGGCCACAAAAGCCCAACTTCAACCACTGTCTATTTACTGTTTTCAACATGGTTTCATGCTGGACAGCCTGTGTGTGTGTGGTATGCTAATGTCCAGTTCTACAAACAGGGAGTAGGTCAGGATACACACATATTTAATGAGGCGTGGGAGCTTTGAAGTGGAAATGCAGCTGCAGGCCCAGAGCCGCTCTGAGAACAATAGAAGCCCTCTGACATTAAAGCAGGGGCCCTGTATGTACTTTGCACTGCCCACAGCCCAAATTGAGTCTGAATGTGCACAGACCGAGCTGGCTCTAAACGTCTCGTTGAGGCTGAACCGGCCTGACAGCTTCTGAAGCCAGACCTGACGTACAGGGAGCCGGGCATTCTAGCTAAATGAACTGCAGCAGGGTGAGGGTCAAGGTTGTCCTGCAGGACCCGAACTCTGAAATAAGCAAAGCTTCAGGGCACATAGCTCAAGAACAAGCTGACATTTTAAAAAATACACTTCTTTGTGAGAATATTGAGATCAATTTCATCTCTGTGGTTCTAGCACAAAATTAGTCTACAATAGGTTCAATTACTAGGAATTGAGATCCCAGTATTTCCAAGGAATTCTCCCCCAAAATCTGCTCCCTTCCCCCTGGAAAAAGAAGAAACCCAGGCAGTGGCGAGGAGAGTCTGCGCTGGGGCTTTCATTCTGGCGGACGATGTGGCGAACGGACTCACATTAGTGTTGATGTTAACTCACATTTTTTACGTGACGAAGATGAGACGATGACGTGACTTCACCAATGTCCAAAAACGCTGACTAAGACTAAATTAACATGCATTATTGTTGACGAAAAAAGACGAGACTAAAATGTTTTGCATAAAATAAAAACGAAGATAAAATCTCTCTTAATTTTCTTCTACAATCGTCTCTACTTTTTCATCACGAGGACCAAATATTCAGCTGGCACGCCTTCAAAATGAGTTTGCGCTATTGTTCAAGTACAGCTCTCATACTCCTGCTGCTGCCAGCCTGTGGCTGCAACACGAAACTACATGCATGGAGCAAGAACAACGAGCAACGAGCGCCGACGACATGCTAGGGAGAAGGAAGAGACTCTATCTGGTCGCATTTTACGTACAGTGATATTTCCAAAAGATCAGAATGTGTCATAACTGACGGGAAGCCCCGCGGACAAAGCATGTAAATCAACCAGATAGCTATTGTGTTGTGGCACATACATTATGCAGGTTAACGAATGTTATGGAAGTTATTTTGCCACATGCGTGTGTGTATGGAATGCCATTTCATTCAATATTAAATAAATAAATATGCCTATGAAATCAATAAATGTGCCTCTGAAATGAATAAATGAGTCAGTAATTAAATAAATTAGATTTAATTTCATCGGACTTTC